>JAJOZX010001024.1:450000-1046861 GCA_023014485.1 Bathynomus jamesi | reverse complement strand
TTCATTGTCTATCACCTTCAAGGCGTCCTTCGAGGCAACGTCGAAAAGCTCTGAGAGAGTCTCTTGAAACATGCTCTCATTCACTCTGCAGCTTTGTAGCTGCATCTTGCGGTTTTTCTTCAACGCAAGGAACTCTTCGTACAGCTTTGACAGCTTCCTAAAGTAGGAATCGACTCGCTGTGTAGGAATCCTTGCTCTCTGTCATACTTGCAGGGCCTCTTTTCAGGCCAAGTTGTACTCTCTTTTAAGGTCTTGGACTGTTCATGGTGGTGAAACTGAACCAAACGAAGCACATCACCACATGTAGGTAGCCTTGCAGTTGATAACTCGTTGTTGGGCTTTCCTAGAACCCACGTTTCTGCAGATGAACGAGTCCTTCTAGCCATAACCTGAAAAATGAGAGAAAATAACGCATTAACCGTTTAGCACCAAAGCACGATTATATAAGTGTTAAAGTAAAAGATTGCAAAGTCAAAATAAATGAAGTAAAAAAATTGGTTACAGTGGTTATTGGTTGATGGGTAGGAAGATAGCCAAATTTTAAAAAATATATTAAGAATAAGTAAATAATAAACTTCAAGAAACATAAGATATATACCTTACAATTTTAATCATTTAATTTAATAGCAACATCCTTACCGTTTATAAATTTGCATACAAAGAACATAATTATATATATACTGAATAAATATAATACATATGAACTAATACTTAATATATATGAATTAATAATTATATATATGTGAACTAATACTTACATGAGATACATGAGGTGGGCGGAGTCAATGTGGCGTGACTGCCGCGTCCTCTAAAAATGAAGGGGATAGAAAATGATTAGCTGATTAATTAATTGAAAATGTGAAAATCATAGCGACCTCTTATTATGTACTGAATCGACAGATATTTTGCTTAAAATCACTTGACATCTAAAGGAATAAGAGCAGCCATGTGGAGAACATTTCCAACTATTTTGAAATTTTAGCCCAAATTTTGGACCACCCTAATATATATGGTGGCATGCGATGACTTTTTAAGTTGGTCATGCCGAACGTTGATGGAGCCGCGAAGCGGTGATGGAGGGTAGTTTTGGGTAGTGGGTGTACCCCTTCCAAAGATACAGAATATTTTTTTATATTTATGCAAACTGGAGCAATATAGAATTTAATAAAAAAGTACATATCCCAAATTTTTGTTTAACTGAATGGGTAGGAAAAAAGCAAGGAACTCAAGGTAGATGCTTACGTTCTCTACTGATAGCTGAAATCTATTCGACGATCTTTCTTTGTAAATTCAGCTATTACAGTATCAAAAAAATTCCTCCGACTTTTGAGGTTGGAAAGGAGCTTTTTCTCAATTGATATAACGGCAAGCCCTGATAAACGTGTTTACAGTGTTGTATTTCTTGTAATATTTCTGTATCCTCTTCAATGCTAAAACTGTTCTTTCCACAGATGCAGTTGTAGATGGGAATGTAAGAATAAAACTCCATAGTTTGTACATTTCAGAAAGTGATCACCTAAGTCATTTGTATGTAAGAAAATAGATCTACAACACTTTTTTTCACAAAATCTTGCGATGAATACAACACAATTAGTTCATTTCGTAGGCATGAAATATCATAAAAAGTGTCCATAAGTTTCCTATAGGAATCTGAATGCTTCTTCCCGAAAATTATTTCTGTATTGAACAAATTTAGTAAATTTCATCAGTTCCAAGAACCTTAATTTTTTCAGCGATGAAAATCTACGTTGCATATTCAGAAATATGGTATAAAAAATATGTTCATATACTGGTATTTGGGTTCGTCGCTGTAGTTTTGTCTGCGTCTCTTGGAAATAAAGTCACAGGATTCTTTCAAATTTGAGTAGACTTTTTCAAAATCTCCTCTTTTATTCACTAATATTTCAGTACACTTTATAATTTCTGCAAGGGAATAGACAATGTCTAATTCCTTTGACTGCAATACATTGAAAAGTACATCAGTTTGAGAAAAAATATCACCGAATACTTCGAGCAGAAATTGAAATTGTGGGTCTTCCAAGCTACGATAGAAACCTCTCGCTGACAGAATCGTATTTTTATCCCAGTTTAATGAGTTCCTCTCAATATGCTCATATAATTCCAAAAGAGAATTGCGGTTATCCTTAGCATGTGAACAAACCTTGATGTATAATTCCATTGCGTTCGTGCAGCCCTAGGAGATCGTCTCTTAACAATATTAGCTAATGCTTTAGTCCGCTTGGATGACATAGAAAAGAAAGTTGCTAGTCCACTTGGTTTTGTAAAAAAATCTTGCACTCTTTGATGAATGAACAGGCTTGTGATAACACTAAATTTAGTACATGTGCACAACAATAAATAAAAAGTGCACAAGGAAATTTAGCCCTAATCTTGGCTTCCAAACCATTCAGTTCACTTGCCGTCACTGCCGCCTCATCATTATGTTTGTGCTACTAATTTAATAGCACAGACTACCTCCTTAACACAAAAAGAGACGTACTCGGAAAGTTCTGTTGCAGAACAACCCGCACTAACATCCGTGAAGCCTACAAATCGCTCCACCACTATACCGTCTGCAGTCACATACCGCCAAACTGTTGAAAGTTGGAAAGCATTGGATACATCTCAGGTTTCATCCAAAAGCACCGCAACAAATTTAGCTTCTCTTATCTCCTTTATTTCATCCCGTATTACATGTTTAACAGATTCAATCAAATCATTTTGGATCCTATTAGACATTACAAAGAAGACTGTACAACTTTTCATGTGTTGTGCTAGTTTGTCACCATATTTGCTTATCATATGTACGAGTTCGACATTATTACCTCGATTAGCTGAAGTGTCACTTTCAGAATGCCCACGAAAAGCCAGTTCTTGGTTTGCTGAGTAAATAATTATATCAATAAGCCTCTGCAATACTTTCTTATTCTTTCTTACATTTTCATTATGCTGCACAATAAAATCATACCTTTCATGATCAAGTTGGATTTCTATGCGACTTCTGCCAATATTTTCAATGTGTCGTCGTGAGCGGTCAGGTTTCTGAAGCTCCGTATGCAAATTATTTAAATCACTGAAACATTGTGAGCTCCATACAGTTTTCTCACTTGCAAACAATATGCATGGCCAACAATATAACTTATCTTTCTTTGGGCACCCAGTTAACCAAGCCGCTTTTTCATAACAGCTTTCCTGAAAATGCCTAACAAAATTTTTCCCCTTCTTAGTTTGGTCTAGCAGCGGTGGAGTTGGTCAACTTTCCCTAACAATTGCAGCTTTTTTCTTGAAAGTCTTTTCGAGAAAATGGATGGTTCAGTAGCTCTTCCACAATACATTTAGCTTCTGAATTTTTACACATTATTAGTGCAATTATTTTAAAACTTAATACGCACAGTTTATGTAATATACATCCATAAAATTTCTCTAATTCACCTCTTAATTAGTTGTGGTAATTAACTAGCACTCACAGTCAGAAATAATATGACAATGTATAATTTTACCGCGCATCGCTAATAGCGCATGGTGTTTCACTTTGGAAGTTACGAGATATCACCCGTCAGAATAATTATAAATTTGTCCTAATTTTAAACATCAATAGATAATTATTTTTACTTAAAAAGTTCATATATAAGTCAAAATAATATAAAGAAAGAAATAAAAATCTAGAGTCATCAGAACATAAAGTATAAATGTAAAATCATATCTGCTGTTGCCATGCTATTTATAAGTAGCATGACAAGAGTTGCTTTGAGGCTCTCAATATGACGTTATCCACCATTCGAATTAAAATGTGCAAATGACGTCGGAGTCGTGCTGAGCTGAGTATAGCATGACTTAAGAAACAAAACAAGGAGAGAATGGGATTGATTCACTAATGCTTAAGAAAGACGACTTCCCATAATCCATACAAGCCAAGGCAAATAAATGACACGAAAAAATACTCCAATAATATAGCTTTAAAACATATTTTATAAAAAATTTAGTTTTAATTTATAGAATTTTTCTTATTTGATTAGTCATGCAGTGCACGAATTGCGCTTTCTCTGAATGCACGCCACTGAATTATATATAGGGCCTATATATATATATTTTTAAAATTTATTTATGAGCCTCGGTGGTGCATTGGTTAGCATCGCTGACTACGAATCCACCGGCCCCAGGTTCGATTCCCAGTGGCGGCAGTCGGCGCGCACCAAACCCAGCTGTTTATCCTTCCATACAATAAAAAATCGCTTGTACATAAATGGGTACCCTGGGTAGCCTAGTGGTTAAGACGCTGGGTTGCTGATCGGGAGGTCGTGAGATCGAGTTCGGGCGAGGACTTTCTAATTTACGACCACCCGTGGTGGGTCGTAGTTCGGATTCCACGTTAAGCTGTAGGTCTAAGGTGGAGCAACAAGCTTGACCTTTGTCAGAATGAACAATTCGAGCGGAAGCTAAACCAAGGTTAACCAAATTTATAACCAAGGTTAAAATTAAAAATATAAATAAAAATAATTGTATATGTGTGCGTATGCATCATTCTATGTTCAGGTAAGCCTCGTTATACGACCTTTCGCTGTACGACTTTTCGTTATAACGACCTTCTTTTATAAAAATTTAAAATTTAAAATTAAAAATAAATTAAAAAACAATCTAAGCTCGCAAACCGACGCAACCGTTACTAAAATCACTCCGGGTCAACTTGTACAGTTAAGTTTCCCTTGAGGTACTGTACATTAATTGCCGGTTTTCTCCCATTCTATGGCTATCTTCACCCAGAATGACTCAAACCTGGAGCGAAGCATTGCTGTCAACATGAGCATTGAACAGTCCGACACTTGCTTGCAGATGAAGAAAGCCTCTACTAAACAGTTGACCATCACCACATTCTTCAAGAAAAGGCAGTAGATTCCATTTGTATCCCCACAAGCCTCCCTTAACCTTCTTGGAGGCCGGTGACTCTGAGTAAACCCCCCTAAACCCTTCGAAGCAGTGGCATTTGCTACGCCTAGCCAAACCATTACTGTACTGGTGAACTAGTTAGTAAAATTATTTTTTGTTTTATGTTTTATTAACTTTGTTCTTAATGTACAGTATTTATTTATTATACTGTGTTTTCTTATTTATATTATTCATATTTTTTATTTAAGGACCGAAACTATGGAACACATCTCCCAATTAATACATTATCCTTGCTGTAAATGGTGATCCTGCTACATGTTCGTATAACGAGGTTTACCTGTACTTTAACGGCCAACAAAGAAGGGGTGAAAAGATATATATGGACCTTTTTCGTTCTATGTGAACTTATTTTAACTTTTTATTAATAATCAGTACATGAATAGGAGAAATTTAATTTATTTAATTTAACAGCTATGAACATAAATAAAAACAAAAAATATTTGTCTATTCTTCAAAAATTTGACGATTTATTACATTACATTATCATTATTATTGGTCATACCTAACCTAACCCAAACCTAACCTAACATAACCTAACTTAACATAGCTTAACATAGCCTAACCTATCATAACCTACCCTAGCCTAACCTAACCTTACCTAACGTAACCTAACCTCGTTAATGCCCATAGAACGGAAAAGCCCCATATATATATATATATATATAATATATATATACACAGTATATATTTGGGGCTAAAGCTAAGATGATTCATCGAAGAATATGACGCATGCGTGGATACAACAATCCCCAGGGTGGAGGAAATGATGTAGTGATTTTTAAAACGTCTTTACTTCTACTTTTCGTTTTCTTTTCATTATTTGCCTTTATACTTATCGTTCTTTTTTTCTATTCTCACTCTTTATTCTCGCAATAGATGAGTAGCCGTGGCCGGCATTAGGATTTCGAACAATGCGAAGGGCCCGGATAAATTACACACTATTATTACTATTTACTGATTTTTTTTTAAATTCACAATAACATATAATGACGAAAACCGCCTAATTGGGACAAATCCCCGCCCGAGACTGATTTGGGGCATTTCAGCCTCCAGCTTCGTCACATTTCGGGTGTTGCCAACTAGCATTAAACAATAAACATTATTACCTTCGTTATTAAACAAAACATTATTAAATTCCTATTAGACATTTTTATCTTTATTAAAAACAACCAATTCACGAAAATGGTAAAGGGGAAGGGGAGAAAGATAAGGGGAGCCTAAATATGCACGTGTATGTATATATGATGACTAATGATGAGTCATACTAATATCCTCTGAAGGCATCCCCTCTTATTTTCTTGTCAACCCTCTGTACATACTTAAAGTTTGTCCCCGAGTATATTCTTTCTCTCTCTCTCTCTCTCTCTCTCACACACACACACACACACACACACACACATAGCGCATATAGCCTATAAATATATATGTGTGACATCATACTATTGTAGCGAAAAAAAACTCTTTCCTTCTTATTTTGCCCTTTTAACTATTTTCTCTCTCTTCTATTCTCAATCTTTACTCTTGTTTTCTCTTTGTGTCTTATTTACGGACGCGGGACACCTTGAGCCGGTGGGCGCCATTTACTTTCGAACACACAAAGGAGGACCGGGAATAAAATTACACCTTATTTACTATTTACTGAACTTTATTTATGCCGAAATACTTTAAACTAACGGGATTAATGCGTTGGCCGAAATTTTATTAACATTTAAATCGCGGAGTAGAGACACACATTTTCACTCAGCTCCAGCTTGAGCACATCTGAGATGTTGCCAATTTGTATTTTTATATTTTTAATTTCAAAACAAACCATTATTAATTTCTTAATAAACATTATTTCTTCTTTATTAAACAAAACATTATTAAATTCTTATAACCAAAACATTTAATTCTTATTAGACATTATTATCTTATCTTCATTAAAAAACCAATACACTACACTCGCATCACCTCCTTGAAAATAAGTTTTTCACTTGAAATTTATTTATTTCATTTATTTTCTTATTATTTATTTACTATTTACTATTTATTTATTTGGAAAATTTATTTTTTACTCAACAAATTTATTTATTTTTCTTTTTTTTGTATTTTTTTACTTTAACAAGTTCATAGTTAGAACAGACAAGAAATCATTTCAATGACAAATTCCACACATTAGATATTTTGTATGATTTTATAAAATCGAAAGAAAAATTTATAATTTTCACAACATTTGCATAAAATAACATTTCACACTAATAACACAGCTCAACCAAAAAAACTTTTTGTTTCGTTGCCAAGGAAATTCCTACGAATTTAGGGTATTTTGGGGTTGCTGAATTCCAAAATGAAAGTAGTTTTTCCGATTTGGCTCTAGTTCTTGAGATAATGAATACCCTCAATTAATAGGAAACGTAACCATAACGCGTGCATATGGGAAACTACCGGAACATTCTAGATGGTGAGACACGCGAATATTCTTAGTGTTTACTCCGCGATCATTCTAGAATATTCCCCCTCCGTATATAAGTCATCGGCCACCCAACCAGTAAGTAGGCTCCGCCTGAACATTAAATTTTCAATGGGGTACCAATTATCTCATAAATTAGAGCCAATCTAGCAAAACCGATGTCATATTCGGAATCAGCACCACAAAGTTACCCCAAAATCACTAATATGATTGGCAATAAAATGAGTGTTGACCAGTGTAATCAAATGTACGACCTGTAACAAAGCTGTTACGTGAAAAATAAAGGATAATTTTCTTAACACTGGTTACAACACATTTCAAGTTCACAATCTATTCCAGCGATTTCTCATGAAAGATCGTTTTACACTCGAAACAAATATTCCTATAGTTATATAGTTACTATCAGGGCAACAGAGAAAGAACAAGAACATCTTTACAAAAAAATACTGACCAGAGCGCACATACTATTATACGAAACACAAAACAAATTTGGGCAATAATCACACCCTTTCACTTATAATTTCATTACATAATAATCAGTGTACATTAATTTCTGGACGTTGTTTAGATAACAATCCGCAAAGCTGACAACGGACTTCTTAAATTTTCAATCGCAGCTCTCCTGCTCACTTCACTAGAATGCAAGGGTTGCATCACCATGCAACAGATCGGCACGCTTGAGGTTCCGCTCTCTCTCCAAAAAATGACGAAAAAACAAGAGAGTCGTCTAATTCAAAGAGGATCAGGGGATGGAGATATACTGAAAGTAGAACCACGCACCAGAATTGGACGGAATTTGCAATTCTAGAGGTTGACGAAGAAACTCGCCTCTCTCATCTCAACTTTTGTTGGTGAACGCTGCTCCTCCTACGTCCAGCTGAAAGACTCCCTACATGGCATTAATCAAACGACACTTCGCCGTAGGTGGTTTCACAACGAAGCTACTGCATGCCTGTATGGATAGTAAAGCCTTAGACACTCGTTCAAACTCTCGTGGTTTGCCTACCGAGTGCTAAAACACGTAGTTGAGCAAAGCATCGAGCAGCGGGACCAGGACTGCCCGAAAAATACCATTAGACCAACTTCGATCGAAACTGTCCTGTACTAAGTCGCTGCGCATTCGGTTTCAGTTTCGGGTCAAATAAACTCAATGGGTGGAATTTGGATTCAATTTAGTTGCTTCCAAATAGAGCCTCTCGAAATTTTGAAAAAAAAAATATCGAGAAGCTTGTACTCATACTGATTATCACTTTTCACATTTAATTTACAAAATTTTCTCACACTTCACTTCGAAACAATAACTATAATTTGCTCTAGCCAAATTTACGGAAAAATATGACAAATTTCACCGAATTTCGCAAAAATTTAATCACGCTCTAGCTACCAATAAGGTTGCTTATGGAAGTTACATCGGAGAAGATAAAAAAATCATCAAGCGCAACGAAACAATACTGCACAGTATAAAAATAAACGCGCCCATACATACTAACCGTTAATATAATCTAAAAAAATATTATTGAAAATGAAATGAAAAGATTTATTGGCAGACTATAGTCCATATGACAAATATTATTAATACAATGACAGTTCACATACTAAGGATAGAAATATATACAGTTGATTAGAAATAATCCACTAATGTCGAACTTAAGTAGGGCTAGAGGCAAACGTTTTCGTACCAAAAATTCCATAACTTGGAGGATAAACAGCAGAACTCATGGATAACTTTGATGATCGGGTTGGTTGATTTTTTAATTCTTTGCATTAGACTGTATTGAACGTCTTGTTACCTCCGGAAAGCTCGGGACATTGCAGGTAGCAAACATTTGCGAAGCTGAGCATATCGAGGGTAATTTATGTAAGAGTCTAAAAGACCTATTGTACAGCAAATTTAGGGTTCTGCCAGAACCTTTTTTATAATTCACCCAGAGTTGCTGTCCGTATATTACTGCAGAAAGTACGAAAGAGAGTGTCTTTAGCTTCACTTGTACAAAACCGAAAGTTTCTTATAGTCATATTCGCTTTAGCACAAAGGCTTCGAGATTGTTTTCTCATTTCCGAGTCATAACTCAAGGAGCTGGTAATAGTTTGACCCAAATACTTATTCTTGTACTTCCTCCATTACTTCACCTTTTATTTTAAACCTAATATCAGCTGGCTGATTACAGCTTTTAGGATGAAATTGCATAACCTTAGTTTTTGTAACATTAAAAAGAATATCACGTTTCTGCGAATACACTTCGCAGACTTTTAGTAGCCGATCCAGACCTTTAACAGAGGGACTTATTAACACCATATCATCGGCATAAACTAAGTTATTTATCCTTGTGTTTTCTATACAACATCCAACTGTTGCCTCATTAAGTGAAGCAATTAATCCATCAATATATACGTTAAACAGCATAGGGAAGAGCAAGGAGCTTTGTCTCACCCGGCGAGAGGAGCCAAAACATTCGGATAGTACAGTACATTGCCCCACCTAATGGTAAAAGATTGGTGGAAATACCAAATTTTCAATAAATTTAATATGTACATGAGAACCTTCCTGTCTTCTAGTTTCTTAAATAAAATATTGTGGTTCACTCTATCATATGCCTTACTTATATCTAGGAAACAGCTATAAATAGTTGAATTACTGTCACTGTATTTAGATATTGTTTCTTTAAGTACACTTGAGTGGGATCTTTTAAAACCAAACTGTTTAGGAGATGTCCATAGGAAATCATTTAATCGGAGTAACAAGAGTTTTTATAGTAGTTTCTAGAAGCAGGAAGCGACAGCAATAGGCCTGTAATTATTGCTGGACAGAATGTCTCCATACTTATTTTTGACCAGGGGCAAGATAAAATTATATACCCTCATGAACTCTGCAGGGATATAGCTATGAGCAAGCATGGTTGATAAGAGCAATGATATATGCAGACATACTACGCGATTGGCATATTTTAAGTGCTCATTCGATATGTCATCTACCCTGACGCAGAACCAGTCTTTAACTCTTTAATTAACCTCTTTACTTCAGGAACTGATATCAAAGTATTTTCCCTTGTCCCCCCCACAGGCGTTTCGCTGCAATCTATCTTAAGATTATCCCTATTCACCAAATGTTAAGATGTTTAGAATAGTGGTTTTTCCACAGCTCTGCAATTTCATCTTCCCCCGACACCCCATCGATTGTCGGAGGGAGGACACTTTGACACCCGTTTGTTCTTAACAAATTTCCAGAATTTGTTGTTATCGTTATTTCAGTGAGTTTTCACAAGCTTTTGATGCTCGAATACACTCACTCTTCTTCCTGTTTACATCGCCTTATGGCCGCCTTATACTGACCCCTACTTCTACACATATTCATGTATACTGGTCCTCATCTAGGTCCACCATGAAAGCACCACAAATCGTAGGCGTCTTTTGATTCTCTCTTCAGGGGGGCAATAAATCATTCCATCCAGGAATAATCTTAGTATGATAGTGTTTGTAAGATTTAATCAGGTGTCTTCCTGCTTCTCTTAACAGGGATACTATCTTATTATAATACCTATCTATGAGTTTACAGTGAGAATCATTTGAGCACGGATTACTACAGCAAGATGCAAAATTTCTAAATTATTAAAGAGGTGATCTGTTCTGTCTTTGTATTCTATTCTCTTTGCATATTAACATTAGATCAATCGACGCGATTATTCTTACATATTGAGGTCTTGTTATGTCGTGTTGCGCATAAATTAGTGCAATTAATTAATAGTTCTAATGGTCTATGATCAGAAAGAAGGAAATCATGCAGAATATGAACTCTAACAATTCGATCCTTTAGATTATTACCAGTGAGGCAATGATCAATCCACCTGGTGGTACCACTCATATCACTAACGTATGTAAAATTACCACTGGTTACCCGTCATACATGAGTGAGTGGCGGCGGCCCAGAGCTGGGCACTTGCGGTTTTTTTTGCGGTACTGCGGTACTGCGGTACTACCGTGTTGGTCGGTACCGCGGAAAGTACCGCGGGAAATTTGAATGCGGTAGCGGTACTGCTGTACTTTCAGCGATCCTTTGCGGTACTGCGTTATGCGGTACCGGTTTGGTAGTGCGGTAGTAGTACCGCAGTACCGCAAAAAAACGCGCAAAAAAACGCAATTAATTTGGCCGACTCGTGCATGTTACCAAATTCTACAAAGAATTCCGAGTTCACATGCGCGTTAAAGTCCCCCATTATTATACAGTGAGAATATTTGGGGGTTATCTGATAATGATTTAATTTTGTACAGCAAATCAATATATTCACCTAGATTACTGCCGTTGTTGTATGGTAAATAGCAGTTTACAATTAACATGCAATCATTGTTCACTTGTAATTCAATGCCTAACAACCTTACATTATCGTTTGTTAAAAATTTTATGTTTTGACAAAGTTTTCTTATTAGAAAGCAACATCACCAAAAGGCCTACCGTACATTAATTCATCTGACAAGTCTACTGCTGATGACGCATGGTACATAAAGTCATCATGTATGGTAGAGAGGAATTTTAGCTCTTGCTTAGGTAGCCAGTGCTCTTGCAGGAGTATCAAATCTGCACTGTCAGAGATTTTATGAACATCTACAATTGAATTCCTCACTGACCTTACGTTATACGAGACCATTTTCAACAAGTTATCCGCCATGACTGATAGAAAATTTATTATTAATATGATTATTATTATACACAGTACAAATTTCAGGGATTATTGTTAGGGCACCTATTATTATTATTGTTATTATAATTATTATTATTATTATTCTTTGGCATATTAACAAATCTCCTTGAAAAGTGAAACTCCTTAACAATAATACCTCTCGCCACTGACTCATATTATACGGGTTGAAATACGAATTTACACCTTTAATTATTACTTTAAATAAGTTATAATACGGAGATTTTGTGTTTAGTTTATTAACTAACAATATACTGTGTTCACTACTAACTTCTTACATCATATGGCGAATATCGCTTTCGTAGGTTCGAGAGCTGAATTCGCCACACAAAGAGGGTGAGATTCCTCACCGGTGGCCTTGCTGCGAAGACAGGTTGAGGAACCCTCCGTGAAGAGCGCCTGTTAGCTGTGACCCACCCGTCCTCTTCCCTCAATCTCCCTGAGGCAGAGTTCGCCTGCCTGGGGGATGAATGGCACGACCTGGGGTGGATAGGAGGCCCCTCCCCTACTCTGTGGCTTGGCGATACATTTAAATACAAAAGACAAAAATTAAAACCAGAAACTTCACGTCATCATTTCCCGATAACGATGAACCATCTTACACTTTGTTGGGAGCGGACATAGATACCACAAAAACGTTACTGGCAATCTAAAAATGCTCCATTTCCGGTCAGCAATCAATCTAGAGTTCCAATTGCACGAGTAAACCCAAATGAAGTTTAAAAAATAAGTTTCCAAAACAAAATCATTAAATAACAAAAACTTAAATATTAATACCGAAAATTAATTTACAATATTAATTCCAACCTGCAATCCTAAATTTCACAGGAAGAAAACTCGTAATTCACAAATTACATCTGAGAGACAACTCTCTCCTTCAACACGAAACCCAACATGGTTTATAAATCATAGGAAGTCCAGTAATTTATCGTTTACAAGTGAAACTAATTACAAATTTTCACCGTTATTATAGTTAAGAAGAGATATGATGAACCACAAATACAGCGCAAACTACTACGTAAACAAAAATTTAAAATAATTCACTGTATTATGAAGTGATTGTTCACTTGTTTGTAAGCGAACCTCTATAAAAATATCCCTAACCGAATCAAACTTCATTACATCATGAAATAATTTTGTAATATTTTCTATGTCAACGCGCGAACGTAAAAAAAAATATTTTTAATTATTTATACCCAAATTAAGATGTTAAGCAAAAATACTCCTTAACACAATAAAATCTAATTTCAGAAAAAATAAAAAAATTAATCAGCCTATCCATACAAAATATCACTTGGAATTTTCATTAAAACTCATGAAAGAATGAAAAAAATAGACAAAAAAAATCAGCCCACCTATAAAATAAAATTGAATGTATATAAAAAATTAAAAAACATTAAATTTATTAATCAAAAGAATTTCCTAAAAGCAATTCCTGTATTTCAAATAAACAAATTTTTATGTTTTTATAACAAATTTAGCTTACTTTGAGGTCTCACACAATTTACATACAGCAAGTAAATAAACTCAAGCAGTCCGAATTGACCCAGTATAAATTAGTGTCTTCAACAATTATTTAGCGATTCTAAACCTTAAATTACAATACCTACCATAAAATTATAAAGCGACCTTAAAATTATACACATATGATGTATATGTGTCAGCTTGAAATCCTTACTTATATACACTGGTCGGCAAAAGTATTTACGAATCGTAAGTTGTAATATACAGGGTGTCCTATAAGTCCGGCATCATAAGAGAAATTCATATTTTTCTATTTCTAGAAACCATAATTCATATTTTTCTTATGCTCGGGATGCCAATTTCCCGTCCACCATTCTGTTCAGTGACGAGGCTGTTTTTTATGGAAATGGTGAGGTAAATCGACAGAACACCCGCTACTGGTCTAAAAACATCCCTCACTGGTATACCTCTTCAAAGGAACAAGGTGCATCTCGGGTGATGGTATGGTGTGGCATTTGGAAGGATCGCATCATAGGCCCCCTCTTTTTCGATGAACATGTCACTGGAGGCACCTACCTACGTATGCTCAAGGAAGAAGCATTTCCCAGTGTCTTGAACGAAGAAGGAAATTTCCCAACATGGTTCCAGCAAGACGGCGCTCCTGCCCATTACAGCACCCAAGTAAGGGAATACCTGTACCAACAATTCCCTGGTCATTGGATAGGACGTCGAGGGCCTGTGGAATGGCCAGCTAGAAGCCCGGATCTCACGCCACTAGATTTTTATCTCTGGGGCCACTTGAAAGCGCTGGTATACGCAGAGAAAATTAGGAGTGTTGAACATTTGCGGCAGCGCATTATTGGGGCATGTAACACCATTACTTCTGACATCATTCACCTTGTGCTTGCTGACTGGGTATCACGTCTGAATTTGTGTATTGAAAATAATGGTGGACATATTGAGCACGTTCTGTAAATAAAAGCTTTTGTTTTGCCTTTTTTTATTATTTTTTCTATGATGCCGGACTTATGGGACACCCTGTATTTGCAATAAGAATGTGTGTGTATATATAATAAGGTATTTAATTGTAATATAACAATATTTGATATATTTGACAATAAACAGGTTAATAAAAGAAAAACACCATATTTATTTGTAAAAATGTATTTATAAAAACTTATGAAAAATAGTATCCTGTTTGGCCACTAGGCCGGATCGGAAATGGGAAATTTTTTATTTCTTAAAAAGTACACTATGTGAGAAGTTTAATTTTATCATCTTCAAAAAATATTAAAAAATCAAGCATGTGCTCCCTACTACCACTATCACATGCCCCTCCTCCGTTTTTTACCTTCATATTTGCAAATGTTTAATGTTGTTATATGTTATATGATAAGTTGTTTGTTTAATGCTTGATATTTTTATGTTTCAGATAAACAAAAAAATTTTTTCAGATAAATAGAAATAATTTGCATTTGCTTTAATTATAATTTGAATTATCATAAATTATAAATAACATATAATATGATTTTACTTCTGAATATAAACTATGACTACTAGAAGCAAGTCTTCAAATGCATCCTTTGGATATCCTACGGAATTCCCAGCAGCCATGACTCATTCAAAAGCAGATGTTATGAGAGACTACCTTTTTGTGCGCCGTCGTGAAGAAGCTGAATCAAAAGGATCAGCAACTGCTAATGATTGTTACAGGGTTGATGTAAAAGATATTGAAAATATTTGAATGAAATTTTCTTTTCCTACGATTAACACCAAAGGTATCTATCCTAAAGTCAGTCGACTAATAGAAGAACCCTCAAAATTGAACAAGGTGCCGTTACATCGAAGAAATGAAAGTTTTGCCTTAAAAGTAGCTCACTATGATGAAATGTTTGATATATCTTCTTGTGAATGCTATGATAAGGGAATTGATAGGAAATCTTGCAGGTGTAAGAATAAAATACCTATGGAAGAATGGGAGTCTTTTGTGGGTCAAAAACAAAGAAAAAATCAGTTAGGACCAATTGATCGCATAGCTAGTTCAACAAAGAAGAGATCTTTAGCAAGAGCCCAAGAAGTACAAAACCGTCAACTAAAAGCACAAGAAGAAGTGACTGAAGCCACCAATGTTTGACCATCGGAATTTAGAAAATACCGAAGAAGACATGGATGTAGTTTCAGAGAGTCAGGATGTAGATTATGAGGCCGATTTAGAATTGACTGAGAATATTCAGAAGAGGCACTCCTATAAAAACCTAGCATTAACAGCAGATCGTTATCGTGACAGAAAGAAATCGCATGGGTGAAACAAATACTTTTAGGTCTAAATCCGGAAATCTGAATATGGAGTGTCTTGGATTTGATGAAACGAAAGATAACAAATTAACTAAAAGTGGAAAGATAAAAGAAGAACACTGTTATTGTGAAAGAACCTGGAAGCATCTATGTAGACCAAGTCACACCAGATAATGGAACTGTTCGCTGCATAGCAGAAGAGCTGATAACTATTATTACAGACTCGAACAGCACAGATACTATCAAAGCTTTACTGTGTGATGGTACTCCTGTAAATAAAGGAAAAATGGTGGAGCCAAGTTGTATAGCCGCAAAAGGGGAGAGTGCAGGAATGTTGCAATTTATTACGTAATGTTGCAAGGGGGTGTCACGCGACATGTTGCAAAGGGGGTGGGGTGTTGCAAAGGGGGGTGGGGTTGTTGTAAAGGGGGGTGTTGCAAAAAAATAATAAAAAAATAATTCCCCCAAAGGGGGGATGCTGCAGGTGCAACAAGGAAAACTTGGAGGCGGCGTTATCCCCCAAGAGAAAGAAGAAGGAGAGAAAGGAGGAGCCAAGTGCATATTAAGACTTCAGCCGAGTAGGCGTTGTTTTATAGGCTCCTAATCAGC
Organism: Bathynomus jamesi; assembly: GCA_023014485.1. Taxonomy (NCBI): domain Eukaryota; kingdom Metazoa; phylum Arthropoda; class Malacostraca; order Isopoda; family Cirolanidae; genus Bathynomus; species Bathynomus jamesi. The sequence goes on along the minus strand of JAJOZX010001024.1, from coordinate 1,030,409 downwards.
CAGTTGGCTTAGAAGGCGTAAATGGCTTGAGTTGCCAGATAGCGCCATGTATTCAGTTTGTGCTATATATTTAATTAATTAATTCTAATCGAAGACTGAGTTGCCAGATACCATTGTATACATTATTATAGACTCCTAATCAGCCAGTTGGCTTAGAAGGCGTAAATGGCTAGAGTTGCCAGATACCACTTTTTAGCATTGCCAGATACCATTGTATACATTATTATAGACTCCTAATCAGCCAGTTGGCTTAGAAGGCGTAAATGGCTTGATTTGCCAGATAGCGCCATGTATTCAGTTGCCAGATACCACTTTTTAGCATTATTATGGTGAGTTGTCTCACTAAACAATTAAAAGATTTCGTGCCATGTATTCAGGCTGAGTTGCCAGATACCAATTTTTAGCATTATTATGGTGAGTTGTCTCACTAAACAATTAAAAGATTTCCTTCCATCAGATACCATTGCTCAGGTACACAGAAGGCGTAACATGATATAATTATCGAAAAGAATTAAGTAAAACAACATTGCATCAATCTGTTTATTATAAATATATAGAAAATAAATATACATTTCAATAATAATAAATATATACACACACACAATTATGGAGATATATAGAAAATAAATATACATTTCAATAATAATTGAGGAATATGCATATAATCAAAAGAATATATACACACACACAATTATGGAGATATATAGAAATAAATATACATTTCAATAATAATTGAGGAATATGCATATAATCAAAAAAAATATATACACACACAATTATGGAGATATATAGAAATAAATATACATTTCAATAATAATAGAAATATGCATATAATCCTACAATATAACAGTACAGGAGAAATATCACGCAAAATATATAAATACATTTCACTTTTTTTTCAAAATACTAAACTCGCACTTAATCGAGTTTACAATTACATCATTATTGCTCTGCATTACGCAGTATATGCGGTTTAATAATATTTCACCGCTTAAAGTATAGGGAAACCTGTATTCGATATGAAGGGCTTTCATATCGTTCAGTACTATTTTTGTTCCCACTTTACAACCGGTTGGTAAGTCATCTTTAAATACGTCTAGAATACAATCAAAAGCACGCACAAAGAGTTCATCGTTAGCTACATTATTAAACACAAGTTTATAAACACGCTTTTCCAATCGAGGGTTTATTTCTACAGACTCGAGCTTTTCAATCGTGAACTCATCTTCACTCAACATAGCGGCAATTGAAATAATCTTCTAAATCGTTACGACAACTGCGCGTTATATAAAGAAATAGTTCGTCAGGGTGAACGGTGTAGGTGAGCTCAGCCTTGTACCGATCAATTGCTTTGTACCAAAGTTCATGGTATTTCAAAGAGTCTAAACTTTTTAAATAAACGTCCAGCTCTAGACCATTCTCACCCTGTTCAGCCCTACACTCGGTAAACCCATCGAGCAGAGCGGTGTAGGCGTATTCAAGTACTGTATCAAAATAAAGCATATCCGTAACACGCGCGTCTAATATAGGTTTCAGCTTGCGGAATCCGACGATTTCAAACATTCTGTCGAGGAGATGAAACGATTTCGCGTAGGAACAAGAGCGTTATTATCAGAAGCATTCTTCCACATCAGCCGTATATCAATGCACGGCCGATCGTTATTTATACACAACGTACATACAACGGCGTATGAGGGTGCGTCACTATTCTGCTCTCTTCTTGTACCTACGTTAGCAGGTATTTTATAACGATCTTCACTCCACTTCTCAACTATCACGAAGATTCTATTCATCTCCTCGACACTTAAATAAACCCGTTTGTTTGTTTGTCTACATTCCGTTTCCAGTACATAGCTAACGGTTCCGGATTTACGCCTGAACACGCGCAACGATTTCGTCACGGACACATCGTACGAGGCGTTGAGAATGCTGCTCAAAGGAAGTTCCATCGTATTCGAGGAGCGCAAGCCCACTCGGTTCAAGCTCTGAGATAATTATGAGCCGTGTGAGGCACGCAGGTAGGCAGGAACGGTTCGACGGGCGGCTGACTCAATGATACGTGAATGGGGTTGTTCGAACTCGTATGATCCGCGAGTCGCACCGAATTGTTGTACATATTGGGTAGGTGTTTTTCCGGTACAAGAATTAATTTCGGTTTTATCACTACCAGACTACGCACCAGACAGTTTACCTCAGGATAATTTTCACAAACTAGGCACATTTTATGTTTTACTAAACATCTTCACACTCCGGCGCACTATTTGAGAGGAACATATGCTCATATTTTTCCTTTCTGCCCATCAAACGATACTCGTCTCTAAAGTCTGTTAAAAACTCACGCAGGGCACTAGCCACAACCTCACTACGAACCTCATCATGATATACATTAATATAGTGATAAAAATACTTAAGATTGTCCATGATCACGAGATTCACATTTTCAGTCGTAGGGTATGAGTAATCGACATGGGTAACATGACGTAATACCGCTTGTCACACCACCCATCCGCAAGACTCATTATCCATACCTGCTGCTTCTCTTCTGCACGCGTTGTTTCTTTTACTTCACGGTATATGTGAGACTTTATAAAGTTTAGCTCTGCAGCATACTTCAGCACATCGTCTATGCAACGAAAGCCTTCAACGGTCTCACCAGAACATCCGTAGAGTATTTGTACATCTTGCAACTTCGCACAATCCAATGTGGTTTTAAAAGAGGCATAGGAGGGGGGAATAGGAAGTTTTTCGGTATCCACCACATCCTGGCACTTTGCTGAATACCATTTCATAAACGTTGTACAAGCAATATTAAAGGTAGCCATTTCAATACACGTCTGACCTCCTTTTTTTTTCTTCTACGCTGGCGAATACACGTCTGATCTCAAGGGCTTACTGCAGTCGACTGACCACGCAGGGACTCCCAGATAGTAGCATGACTCACGTTGCTGATCTTACAGTGGGCGGAGCTTAGAACTTTCACCTGCGCACACACACACAAAGGAGAAAGTGAAACGCTAATTGAAACATGATGTATTTAATAAACGAGATATTCAAGTTATATATATATATTTACAAATACGATTTAATAAACGAGATATTCAAGTTATATATATCTATTTACAAATACGATTTAATAAGCGAGATATTCAAGTTATATATATATTTACAAATACGTGTAATAAATCAATAGATACATCAAAGATTATATACAAGACAAATACGTGTCAGTTAACAATAGAAGCATCAAACGTTATGGTATCCAAAGGGTACGGTATCATAGGTACCAGGTAACTGGTAACGTTTCCTATAGGTGTTACGGCACACCTTCGTACCCCTAAGTTCCTTCACGCCCCCCAGCTTCTGCGCCCGAAAATTGTGAGTGCCTACAATTAGTTGGGGAGGTCGTTCGCCCTCATCATCGTCCAAACACACTAGATCCTTCAACGATTCAAAGTTAACAACCCGCCGATTCGCATGGTTGAGCGTAATACCCTTTGCCTTCACAATATATTTCATTTCCTCCCCCACCCTGACCCGTACCCCATAAGTTTTAGGTCCTGTTGAGACAAAAGAGTCGGCGTATGCGTTGTCCCCATACTCATCCTTGATCTCATCAGTGAGCTCGCCGAGGAACTCCCCAATAGCGGGCATGTATTCACCCTCCCTCTCTGTGAATATCACGCTATCTGTATCGGCACACAATACTCTCCGCCCAAGAGAATGCATTAGACCCCAAAGTTTTATACGGGCGTAGGCTGTTGTGAAGCTGGCCACAGGTATGTTTGTAACCCTTGAGGTATCTGTGGCAAATTCAGTGTTGCTGTACTTTATGATGTAAGTATTACCTACATTCACGATCTCCATGACCTCTTTATCGGGAGCATTGGCATAATCCCAGACATCGCTATAACTTTGTGCCAAATGAATGCTCCCTCTGCCGGTATTCTGCGCAAATTTTCCCCATAGACTGTTTAGACACAACTTTGCACTAAAGCGCTTGCCAGGATTCTTTACAATTTGGACACGATCAAGTTGTATACCTTCGCGGTCGCGGTAACGTTGAATATAGGCAGACTTTTCATCTTCGGTATCAACTCCTCGCGGATACCCTGATGCCTCAACCTTATCCTTCAAAAAGGCGTTTATATATGGTGCGAAAAGGTTGAGTAGCTTCTGAAACCTCCACACCTCATGTATCTTCAGTATTCTATAACCATGGCGTACGGCTAGGGCCAGCTCAGGACTTGTATATACGCCTCTGATCTTACGCTGGTGGGGTATATGGTTACAATCGCCGTTATCCTCTTCCGCGCACTTCACGCACAGGAAACATGAGCTTGTCGTCGATAACGACAGGTAAGATTGGCATCCATAAATTGCGTGGGGGAGTACGTCTACGAATGAGAGCCCAAAGTAACGATCATTCAAATTTCTTGAAAATTCATTGATGGAGGGTAGGTTAGGTCCCACCAGTTTCTCAGGAGCGCCCACGGGGTACGGATTGTTCTTCATCACGTATGGGTATAAAGAACAGAAATCGTAGTAATGGAGCTTCACGCCCTCCGTAGGTGGAAAGTATAGTCTGAATGGATTTGTACGTCCTCCAAACAAGCTATCACCACATTTGAGAGGATCCAGCACCATTGAACGCTTGATCGTGTTTATTTCCTCACGGTACACCTCGTCTGTCTCCATCCGTGCATCATATTCATGCTCCCACAAGACTTTGTGAGTGAACTGTGATCCTATAAGTTGATCGCGGGTGCGGGTCCATGCAAGACAGTCGGCAGGAGATCTACCGTGGATATCTCCGGCGATTCCGCACTCAGGACGGGGGCATCCATGCCACCAGCATCCGTTAAAGGAGTACACAGTCTTCACACCAGTGACACGGTTTTCACTTAACCCATCAACCCAAAAAACACGTCCATTAATCTTAACCCTAGAACACTGAACATATGTTGAGTCACACAAACACTGAACATGGGTATATTATACCGACATTGGAAAATAGAAAAAAATAGTAAATATGCATATTTATTTAAATTAACAATTACACACTAAAGGTAATGCACCTTACTATTACAAACCTAATATTAACTCTTAACTCATACAAATAAGGTTCGTACTGAATTTAGAAAAAAAATATTGAAAAAGCAAAAAAAAAAAAACATTTGAGAAGTTTTGGAAAAAAATCACCAAAAAAAAACGGCTCCATCAATTTCAACAAACTTCCCCAAACCCTTTCCAGGTATGCTGCCTCTGCTCACAGGGGGTCTCCAGTACCCAGTCCATGCGCAAACTGTAGGGAAGAGAGGTGGAAACAACACCCTTTTTTAGTACACGAACAATGGCTTATTATTCACTATAATGCGATTTTAGCCTATGATACCCCCTGTAAATGAGTACTAAGTGATATATGAGACATTACAATAAAAATAATAGTTTAGGTATATTCCTGGAACATTATAACTTACCCCAGCCCCACATGCAGTTGTCAAGGGTCACCACCACACAGTCGACGCGCAAACTGTAGGGAAGAGAGGCAGGAAAAAAGGCTTTTTTAGTACACAGCCTTTTTTATAACAAAGCCTTTTTTAGTACACAGAAATGACTACATCACAACAAAATAATGGTTTCAGGTGTATTCCTTGACACTTACCTCAGCCTCACACACAGTCGCAGCAGTAGGGGTAGTAGTGGCTCGGGCAGACAGGTAGGCGACATCCGTGACACCTGAAGCGGGTCTTCTTGTCAGCCTTTGACTGACACTTAGAGCAGCGGACCATGGGCTCCCTCATTTCTGCTGCTGACACACATTTGGTCGAACGTGTCGACTCCTCCTTTTGTCTCATTATAAACTGAATAATCTCTGGCTTTCCATTTTCATTCATAGTCGGCTGCGTGTGCATCGACGACATCAGGAGGACATTCTTCGTTTTTGTGGTCGTGTCTGGCACGTAGGACACGAGCGTCATGTCCTTGGTGAAGAGGAAGGCGGTGCTACCTGGCGTGCGGGTCACCTTATCTTTCACCGCATCTGGTACTTCCCTTATTTCCCCTTCACTGTGCCCACCAGTGTCATGCCACAGTTATGGAGAAGGTCGTGTATTAGTGGCACAGATGTAAACCAGTTGTCGGTGCGGTGGTGTGGTGGTAGGGTCGTGTAAGTTCTTTCGTAAACATATGGCCTAGCTGCAGTCCATCTCTTGGGCGAGTTCCCTGTTTCCCCAGGTAAGGAATACCTGTCAACAGGTACTTACTTTTGACATCATTGCCAAGACAAGTTTTATTCCATATTTTGCTGGCTTATTTGGGATATATATTCTAAAGGGGCATTTACCCTGAAAGCCAGCAACTGTTCATCTACAGTGAGGGTCTCGTTGGGCGTGTAGTGTTTCCTCACAGTAGCCAATAAACTTGTCCCACCACACACTCCTGATTGGGGCTAATTTGTCGTCGGCCCGCCTCTCTTCCCGTGTGTTTGCGTCATCAAATCGTAGGCAGGTCAACAGGAATGTAAATCTAACCTCCGACATAGCTGCCCTGTACAATGGAGCCCCCGAAACAGGGCACCACAATTCCTTTGTGGACAGGTGGTTGTCACGCCTGTACCCACTAAACACCAACACACCTAGCAGGGCACGTATCTCTGCTGCTGTTGTCCTCTGCACAGTGGATGTTTTCTTCTTGTACTTGATGGCTACAACATCAATCTTCTGATTGGTCCACTCCACTATTTCATTTATGATATCATCAGACAAAAATAGCTTGAAGCACTGCTCTGGGGTGGTGGCCTGAGCAGCTGCTTGGGTGGGACCGGGCATGAATGGTGGAATAATGTTCCTTGCTGCTGTTCGTGTTGCTGCGGAGACCTGTGGCCTTGTGTGCCACACAAAGCCTGATTTACTTTTCACTGTTGTCGTGGGAAAAGTAACAAGCAGGTCCTCATCCTCATCACGGCGTCGTCGTCGTCCCCGGCGAGCAGGAGGAGGAGCAGAAGCAGGAGGATGTGCAGCAGCAGGGGTGATAGCAGCAGGGTCATCAGGGTCATCTGAGTAAGCAGAAGGGCCAGCAGCAGGGTAGGAAGAAGGGCAACCAGCAGAAGGGCCAGCAGCAGAGTTAGCAGAAGGGCCAGCAGCAGGGGTGGCAAGGTCAGCAGCAGGTGGTAGAAGGGGGACGCCTAGTCCTACCAGTCCGACCACGTGCTCCCTTTCTCTGCCTGCGACGGGGTGCTTGGTCTGTGTCAGAGTCACTAGTTTCTATGCCACTACTCATATCCTCTGGGTTAGCCACAAAGTCAACATCATTATCACTATCATAAAGCTCTTCATGTTCTAACACATCACTTTCTTCGTCACTATTGAGTCCAAAAAGAATAGCATCCACTTCCTCCTCAGTTGGATTTTTATGGTAATGGGAAGCCATTATGGTCAGGATAACTTACTAATGGTATAATAGTTTATCTGAAATATTATTCACAGCCTGAAATGGAAAATAAATAATTAGTACCTCGCACTTTGTACACTAACACTGAACTCGGGTATAATACACCCGATTTTTTCTTTTACTATTATCACTGAACTCGGTATACCATACCCGATCACATGATTATAGAAAATTCCAGGGCCCGGAGCGGAGCGACATGACCTACCTCTGTCAGGGCTCGGGACAGACTGAAGCTACTAAGGATACCAGCTGCCTGCCTCCACGGGAACACCACGTAATGCGCGTGACGTCATGGCGTTCGGGTATATTATACCCATGTTCAGTGTTCTAGGGTTAATGGGTACTTCACCCGTGTTGCGGGCGTGCTTTATGTATACACCTGTCTGTTGCTGTAGGTGTATGAGCCAGTAAATAGCCTTGTGTCTGTAACTGCGGGGTTTGTTTCGGTGAATAATGGCTAAGGTGTCTTTAGGCATGAGTTATTCTTGAACACCGTAAAACAATGATGCGATGGTGGTTGCGACTTGCAGTGGATCGCATTTGAAACGGGCTATGTACATCCTTCTAAAGGCCTGGAAACATACTCTAAGCACGCGCACATCATTCACGCAATAACGCTCACATTCATCAGCTATATTATAAGGGTTACTTTCATTAAAACTGTCGTAGTATCGATCAAAGTCTTCACGTTCATCAATACAGTCATAGTTAAAATAATGTTTGGGTGGTGGTGGGCCTACGTACTTTAAAGTCTCGCTGGTGAGGAAAGTGTAAGGGAAGTATCCTTTGGAAACTTCATCTGCTACTCCCATCACCTTGGGTAGCTTTGCTAATTTACAAGGTGTGAATAATAAAGTATCTTTAAATTGTACATTGCCTCTTATCTGCATCTGTATTAATTTGTTGCCTCTTTTCAATGGATCACCTGTAAATATCTCAGAGGATTCGTGTTCAAGCAACTCCTTATAAAGGAACTGCGTGTCAAACTTTGCCCCGTTATGGGCGAGAATATACACAGTCAGTTTTTTTGAACTTGTCGGCTACCTTGACAATATAGGACACAAATAGTTTCATAGGACTATCGCGGACATTCGTTTTAAAAACGTTTGTCCGTTTACCGCATTTGGGGCACTCGTCACATTCGATCCCCATACACTCGGGTTGCCTTCTTTTCGCCGCGGTTGTTTCGCCGTGGTAGTTTCGCCGCAGTTGTTTCGCCGCAGATTGAATTCGCCGTGAATTCATTCGACGCAGTGCTATTCGCCGAGCCAAATTTTTCTATTTTTCTAGATTTTAATTAAAAGGCAAACATTAAAATTCTCAAAATTTATTTGTTAAAAATGTACTCCAATTAAAAATTATATAAAATTTGATTGTTAAAGAGTACTCCTAATTAAAATTCATAAAATTTTAATTAAGTTAATGGTTTGATTTCCTACTCTAATGTCCTTGCTCCGATGCAAGTTCAGTTTTAAATTAAATAAAAATAAGAATAACTTAAAGATGTCCATTTAACTTATCTAACATAATTTCTCATATGTGACTGTATACATTATATACTGTATTGCTCGAAAGGAATACGAGTTTCGATATTGCTTGGTAATGCTGCTGCGAGCTGCTTGTACCCTGATATGGGTGTATGGAATAATGCTCTGTGAGAAAAAGTTAAATCGTTTTCTCACTTCCACTAAGCTTTACCCGAGACCTTAGAATGTATTGGGCATTGATTAAAAATATATATATATATATATATATTAGTGATGGATCGAGTTGTCGGTTTTTTCACAACCGCGGTTGCGGTTGTGTTGCGGTTGTCGAATTTTTTTCCAACCGCGGTTGCGGTTGCGGTTATCATATACTAGGAAAAATGCGTAATTATTAACTGGATTTAGCCACAATAGTGCGATTAGGCACACTTGGTACATAATATATACTAAATAGTATTTATTTAGTAAATACCTTTGTTGAACACAAGTTTTGCAATAACACCGCTACCGCTATTTGTGTTGCAAAACTTGTGTTCAACATAAGGTATTTACTAAATAAATACTATTTAAATGAAGTATATTCTAAACTTATATAGCTATTATGAAAGAATAGGTCAAATTAATTAAAACCATATTTTGCACTAAGTGTGTTACCAGGATGAGGGACGAGGACCCATCGCACTGTTCATCCCACCTACCACTTTCCCCAGCCTCCACCCATTGGAATTATGGATTATTATTCATTTGAAAAACTGATGTCAAACTTAATGACAGGCAGTGTGAATTTCAAGAATAATATTTTTGCTGCATTTTCACCTTTCAAGCGGCAACGCCTCTCATCGTACAACGTTCCCGCTCCACGCATAAGGAGACCCATCATTTTCTTTTTAAAAAAAAATATTTCTAATTAACCTAAAATTAAAATTAACTAAGCTTTTACGACCGCAACCGCACTTATGGAACGGCGGTTGCGGTTACGGTTGCGGTTGTGAATTTTTGTGCGGTTGTAGTGCGGTTGCGTTTGCGGTTGCGGTTATTCGATCCATCACTATATATATCAATATATATATATATATATAGATATATATAATATATATGTCACAACCATGCGACCTGCATTTCTATGGTTGAGCGATATCCATGTTTGTGCTATTAGAAATTCGGGATTACCTGAAGATCAGGGTCCCCAGCCTTCTTTAGTTAGCCTTATAAGGCTAACTAACGAAAATATCACGACTTAACCTAACCAATCGTTAGGTCTACTGTACACCCTTGACGAATGGTTAGGTTAGGTCGTGATATTTTCGTTAGTTAGTCTTATAAAGCTAACTAAAGAAGGCTGGGAGCCCTGATCTTCAGGTGATCCGGCTTGCTCAAAATCACAATGAATTGAAAGGGGATTAACGAATTTTAATGTTTGCCTTTTAAATTAAAATCTAGAAAAAATAGAAAAATTAGGCTGCGGCGAATAACACTGCGTCGAATGAATTCACGGCGAATTCAATCTGCGGCGAAACAACTGCGGCGAAACTACCACGGCGAAACAACCGCGGCGAAAAGAAGCATCCCCGTACAGACAGGAACGAGGAGGACGGGAGTGTGACGTAGAAATGGTTAGGAGCCAAGTTGCATACTATTTAAGCTTCATTATTGCATCAGCTTTTATATAGGTGTTGAAGCTTTCTGGGTACCCTAGCCATTTCACCAGGTACATTTTTCTCTTTCCTGAACCTTTGCTTCCTAAAATTTTCTCAATTTTAAACACATTTTTTCCTAAATTAAACGCAACTTTCTGCAATTCCTCGCGGTAAAAGCCTCCTGAGATTTCTTCCCCATTCAAATCTTCAATGTAATACATCATTATCTCACCTTTAGGCCTCATAGCCCTAACTTTAAAAATCTCGCGTGTCCATCCTTGCTCAAAACCCTTTGCGAATTTATTCCCCGAACGCGACAGCCTTACATAATCATTGATTTTGAAGCGCGCAGAGTGTGGTGGTGGTGATCCATCTCTTCTCGGGAGCTTACCTCTTTCTAAAACTTCGTTAGGTGTTGTCCCAATCGTGCGATGGTGTGAGCGGTTGTAGGATGATGCCAATGATTCCAGAATGTCTAGAAATCTGTATGTGTTTTTATGTGTAAAATAACGGTGCATGCGTTCCTTTATGGTGCGCTGAACTCTTTCCTCTAAAGAAGCCTTATGTATAGAATTGGTTGTGTAATAGCTGATATTAAACTCTGTCAACATGTTCTGAAAAGCACGGCCTATAAATTCCTTCCCCATATCCGTACAAAAATAGCCAGGAACCCTGTTTTCTTTTAACATTAGCGTTTTGGTGGCTTTAGCAACTGTTTCAGGTGATTTATTTTTCAGAGGAACTAGCCACAGATATCTAGAGATACGTCTATTATGAATAGAATGTAGAGGTAACCATCATTATACACAGAATATCTTTGCATGTCTGTTAAATCTGCTTGCCAAATAGAATCAATCGAGGAAGCCGTTGTCTTGGCTGTTATAAACCTTTTTCTCACAGGCTTATGAAGCGTATAAGCGGCCTGCTCCCTCAAAAATCTTTCAACATCTTTTTTCCCTACTCCGTAAACACTTCTGTACAGTCTATCTACGCCGCCGTAAGAGGATGGGTTAGAAATGTCGTAATAGCGTTTAGTTAATACGTTAGCCATTTGCGTATTTTAGAGGCACGTGGGTAGGGTTGGTTTAACCTCTTCTTTCTCCTCTTCAAAGGTGTTACCGCCGGGGGTGACGGCGTCTTCAATTGTGTCACATGCGTTGCATGTTCCAAGTCTTTTAACCTGTTCAGATTCCTATCAAAGTTTTAGGGACATTTATTTGTTGTAGTCTTGCTTTAATATGCTTCCATCCTGATGGTGATAGCCTATCCCACTTTCTCACCAGATCATGGACAATGTCTACGATATTCGATCCCTGTACCTTTGATCCTTCCACAATGATCTCGCCTGTATCGGTCCATTGTATGGCTGGATCCTCATTCAATAGATTATAAAGACTTAAGCCTTTACTCCTCAATGTATGTGGGAGGTGCTTTTTAATACATGTTTGATATGTTGTGTGGCTAATCCCTTAATTTTTGGTTGGGTCAGCTGTATCGTCGGGCTCAGATCCTATGTCGCCATGTCCATCGTCCCCCGTACTGGCCTAATAACCACAGGAATCTCTGTAGGGTTCTTATAATTTTCGTACTCGTGAAGAAATTTCTGCAGAGCTTCTTGTATAACATTCTTTCTCATCAGGTGTTTTTTTCACTGTTTAATAGGGCTAGCAATTCGCTTCCATTCTTTTAAGTCTGCTTTTACGGGGATCTAGAACCGTGTCTGGATTCTTTGCAGTGAAGCGTACACCTCGAGGGGAATCACAACCACTTTCTTCATTATATTAATCTAGTCAGTAAAGGACCCAAAACTGAAAATAAGATGGGGAGAAATGACCCTCCTGTTTGTACAATAATTCGTTTTTTCTTCGCTACAGTTTGACTTTTACGAGCGAGTGCACGTATTATGTTCTTGTAGCGGCGTAGGCGAGCGTTCTGAGGGGTTTTCATTGATACATTGCAATTTATAACGTTAAGACAGATTTCACAGATGCATTTTAAAAAGTCGGCGTCGATATTTTTAATAAACATCTGCTGCATTGCCCGGGGCAGTCGATGATAGATTTTTATTAATTCACGGTATTTCTTTAGTCTCTTTGTCATTCTAGAATATACACCGTTTCAGGCTCGTTTGGAATATATTCGTTCGTAGAAGCACTCTAACGTGTTTCGCGGATGAAGGTCGCAAAGCAAATAGCCGTAACGCTTGCTTATAGCTTCTTTATAAACTTCCAAAACTCCTTACGCTGATTCGGGAACATTTGATTGGCTAATACCCAATTTGTGATAAATCTCTACGTTGCGCGAATAAGACTAGATATTGCGTATTTAACGACACATCGCGCATGTATCTATTTTTGAAAATAGATTCTGATTGATGAAGAACACGCTTATGTTAAGATGGTGGGAGAATACTGTAAATGTCTCGGCAAACGTTTTATCCATCTCCAACATGAGATCGTCAATTACAATGATTGTATGTTCATTTCCCTTTAACGAATTAACGTCATATACGCTTTTGTGGAACAAAATGTCATCTTGGTACTCGTTGAACACTGATTGATACGTCGAATAACACCATATAACTTTATGTACAAATTTCGAGAACATCTCTCCCTTTTCTTTAATGATTTTAAGCATAAACACAGTTTTACCACATCCTGTAGGTCCAGATATAATACATGTGGATGGACTCGTGAATCTGAATTTTTCTACAGAGTCCATTTCTAACACGTCACACTCCTAAGTGGGTCATTTACAAAATATTACAAATTTTGAGTGCTGTTCCTTATATTTTGCTTTCTTCTCCCACAGAACCGTGAATGACGATGAGGTAGAGCATCCCATCATTGACATTACGGATGACCTCGACGACAGTGTAGTTGTGATCTCCTCCCCTGCCAACAAGCCCTCACCAGCGATACCGGTAGCACGTCCAAAGCGGAGGTATGATGAAGAGAACCCCACGTCAGGTATAAAGCGACCGAAATACGCGCCTGTTGCACTAGTAATAGATTCCCAACCCTCAACCTCTTACGCAACAATCCCCCCAGCACCTCCCGCTAATATACCCCTTATTCATTCGCCACAGTTGCCCCCGTTCTGTTAAGTCTACAATAATAGATCCCAACCCTCAACCTCCTACGCAACAGGCCCCCCATCAGCACCTTCCGCTAATATACCCCCTAATTCATCTACCACAGTTGCCCCCTGTTCTGTTGAGGATGATATAACGCTTGAATTGGTGCGCTCCGCAGCCCCCACCCCAGCCTTGACTAGAAATCGGTATAGAGTCAGGGTCGACCCTAGAGCCATGTATAGCAATGGAATTGAGCGCGGGCTACGCCGGGTTGTGCAGCGTATGTAGAGTTTGCTCTTCAGAATCGCGACGAGCGTGAAGTCAGGACGAGTCTGTCCTTTGGATTCGGGTCAGATGACGGTGATGTAGATGATTATTGGGTGATAGTGCCATTTAGACGTTTGGCGGCTGAAGATGTAGAATATATATTAGGACGTATAATGCAGGCCGCCCAAAGTAGTATAGCCTTTAATATGGGCAACTTCACGGTAAATATTAATCGTGTATTCCGTGTTGCGGGCCATAGTGCCATACCGTATACTCTTAACTTCAATTGTCCGACTATTTACCGAAAGCATATAAACGTCGATCGTGGTTGCGGCTTTATAGCAGTACTCTTAGCACGTATGTTTACTGTACAAAATACACGGACTCAAAAAATTTGGTTGCCTACGGTCGTGGAACGTGCCCGTAAACTAGCTGTAGACTGTGAACTTGAATTTGACTGTCGTATGGGTTCTGAAGAGCTGAGAATGGTAGAACAGGAAATGAATGTCCGTATAGTTGTATTTGGGTTGGATGATCGTCGTAGGACTGTGTATGTTTTTAAAAGCTGTATGAGAGATCGTACAAGACCCCTACTTATTTTAGGATTGTCAGGGACAACGTATCTCCCCATTCGTAATATAAGGTGGCTTTACGCGAGTTATGACAAAAGTCGAAAATATGGGAGACATCATGATTTGTGTAAGGGGTGCCTCGAGTTTGCGGATGATATAGTGAGACATTGTAAAGAATGTCAAATGGTATGTGAGCAGTGTAAAAGCACCAAATGTGAAAGCCGTGTAGTTGAAGCTGAGAAGAGAGACTGTGATGTGTGTAGACGCACATTCTTCAATAATAACTGCTTTGATTTCCATAAATCAATTGGCACGTGCAGGAAAATGAGAATCTATGAATGTGGTATGTTTCACACAATGGATAATTGGGAGAAATTTAAGCACAAGTGTGACGAAATTCACTGTCCTACATGCCAGGAGGAATATAAGGCGGATGGAGTAAAGCATGTATGTTATATGAAAGATGCTAAGCCTAAAAATAACCCTTGTATAACTGTATACTACGAGATAGAAACATACGAACGCTGAAACCAAAGAGGTAATTCCACATTTACTTGTGAGTGAGACCATCTGTGATGAGTGTATGGGGGATTCTTCTTTTCGCCGCGGTTGTTTCGCCGTGGTAGTTTCGCCGCAGTTGTTTCGCCGCAGATTGAATTCGCCGTGAATTCATTCGACGCAGTGCTATTCGCCGCAGCCAAATTTTTCTATTTTTTCTAGATTTTAATTTAAAAGGCAAACATTAAAAATTCTCAAAATTTATTTGTTAAAAATGTACTCCAATTAAAAATTATATAAAATTTGATTGTTAAAAGAGTACTCCTAATTAAAATTCATAAAATTTTAATTAAGTTAATGGTTTGATTTTCCTACTCTAATGTCCTTGCTCCGATGCAAGTTCAGTTTTAAATTAAATAAAAATAAGAATAACTTAAAGATGTCCATTTAACTTTATTCTAAACATAATTTCTCATATGTGACTGTATACATTATATACTGTATTGCTCGAAAGGAATACGAGTTTCGATATTGCTTGGTAATGCTGCTGCGAGCTGCTTGTACCCTGATATGGGTGTATGGAATAATGCTCTGTGAGAAAAAGTTAAATCGTTTTCTCACTTCCACTAAGCTTTACCCGAGACCTTAGAATGTATTGGGCATTGATTAAAAAATATATATATATATATATATATTAGTGATGGATCGAGTTGTCGGTTTTTCACAACCGCGGTTGCGGTTGTGTTTGCGGTTGTCGAATTTTTTTCCAACCGCGGTTGCGGTTGCGGTTATCATATACTAGGAAAAATGCGTAATTATTAACTGGATTTAGCCACAATAGTGCGATTAGGCACACTTGGTACATAATATATACTAAATAGTATTTATTTAGTAAATACCTTATGTTGAACACAAGTTTTGCAATACACCGCTACCGCTATTTGTGTTGCAAAACTTGTGTTCAACATAAGGTATTTACTAAATAAATACTATTTAAATGAAGTATATTCTAAACTTATATAGCTATTATGAAAGAATAGGTCAAATTAATTAAAACCATATTTTGCACTAAGTGTGTTACCAGGATGAGGGACGAGGACCCATCGCACTGTTCATCCCACCTACCACTTTCCCAGCCTCCACCCATTGGAAAGTTATGGATTATTATTCATTTGAAAAACTGATGTCAAACTTAATGACAGGCAGTGTGAATTTCAAGAATAATATTTTTGCTGCATTTTCACCTTTCAAGCGGCAACGCCTCTCATCGTACAACGTTCCCGCTCCACGCATAAGGAGACCCATCATTTTCTTTTTAAAAAAAGAAATATTTCTAATTAACCTAAAATTAAATTAACTAAGCTTTTACGACCGCAACCGCACTTATGGAACGGCGGTTGCGGTTACGGTTGCGGTTGTGAATTTTTGTGCGGTTGTAGTGCGGTTGCGTTTGCGGTTGCGGTTATTCGATCCATCACTAATATATATATATAATATATTATATATATATATATATATATGTCACAACCATGCGACCTGCCATTTCTATGGTTGAGCGATATCCATGTTTGTGCTATTAGAAATTCGGGATTACCTGAAGATCAGGGTCCCCAGCCTTCTTTAGTTAGCCTTATAAGGCTAACTAACGAAAATATCACGACTTAACCTAACCAATCGTTAGGTCTACTGTACACCCTTGACGAATGGTTAGGTTAGGTCGTGATATTTTCGTTAGTTAGTCTTATAAAGCTAACTAAAGAAGGCTGGGAGCCCTGATCTTCAGGTGATCCGGCTTGCTCAAAATCACAATGAATTGAAAGGGGATTAACGAATTTTTAATGTTTGCCTTTTAAATTAAAATCTAGAAAAAATAGAAAAATTAGGCTGCGGCGAATAACACTGCGTCGAATGAATTCACGGCGAATTCAATCTGCGGCGAAACAACTGCGGCGAAACTACCACGGCGAAACAACCGCGGCGAAAAGAAGCATCCCCGTACAGACAGGAACGAGGAGGACGGGAGTGTGACGTAGAAATGGTTAGGAGCCAAGTTGCATACTATTTAAGCTTCATTATTGCATCAGCTTTTATATAGGTGTTGAAGCTTTCTGGGTACCCTAGCCATTTCACCAGGTACATTTTTCTCTTTCCTGAACCTTTGCTTCTAAATTTTCTCAATTTTAAACACATTTTTTCCTAAATTAAACGCAACTTTCTGCAATTCCTCGCGGTAAAAGCCTCCTGAGATTTCTTCCCATTCAAATCTTCAATGTAATACATCATTATCTCACCTTTAGGCCTCATAGCCCTAACTTTAAAAATCTCGCGTGTCCATCCTTGCTCAAAACCCTTTGCGAATTTATTCCCGAACGCGACAGCCTTACATAATCATTGATTTTGAAGCGCGCAGAGTGTGGTGGTGGTGATCCATCTCTTCTCGGGAGCTTACCTCTTTCTAAAACTTCGTTAGGTGTGTCCCAATCGTGCGATGGTGTGAGCGGTTGTAGGATGATGCCAATGATTCCAGAATGTCTAGAAATCTGTATGTGTTTTTATGTGTAAAATAACGGTGCATGCGTTCCTTTATGGTGCGCTGAACTCTTTCAGCTAAAGAAGCCTTATGTATAGAATTGGTTGTGTAATAGCTGATATTAAACTCTGTCAACATGTTCTGAAAAGCACGGCCTATAAATTCCTTCCCCATATCCGTACAAAAATAGCCAGGAACCCTGTTTTCTTTTAACATTAGCGTTTTGGTGGCTTTAGCAACTGTTTCAGGTGATTTATTTTTCAGAGGAACTAGCCACAGATATCTAGAGAATACGTCTATTATGAATAGAATGTAGAGGTAACCATCATTATACACAGAATATCTTTGCATGTCTGTTAAATCTGCTTGCCAAATAGAATCAATCGAGGAAGCCGTTGTCTTGGCTGTTATAAACCTTTTTCTCACAGGCTTATGAAGCGTATAAGCGGCCTGCTCCCTCAAAAATCTTTCAACATCTTTTTTCCCTACTCCGTAAACACTTCTGTACAGTCTATCTACGCCGCCGTAAGAGGATGGGTTAGAAATGTCGTAATAGCGTTTAGTTAATACGTTAGCCATTTGCGTATTTTAGAGGCACGTGGGTAGGGTTGGTTTAACCTCTTCTTTCTCCTCTTCAAAGGTGTTACCGCCGGGGGTGACGGCGTCTTCAATTGTGTCACATGCGTTGCATGTTCCAAGTCTTTTAACCTGTTCAGATTTCCTATCAAAGTTTTAGGGACATTTATTTGTTGTAGTCTTGCTTTAATATGCTTCCATCCTGATGGTGATAGCCTATCCCACTTTCTCACCAGATCATGGACAATGTCTACGATATTCGATCCCTGTACCTTTGATCCTTCCACAATGATCTCGCCTGTATCGGTCCATTGTATGGCTGGATCCTCATTCAATAGATTATAAAGACTTAAGCCTTTACTCCTCAATGTATGTGGGAGGGTGCTTTTTAATACATGTTTGATATGTTGTGTGGCTAATCCCTTAATTTTTGGTTGGTCAGCTGTATCGTCGGGCTCAGATCCTATGTCGCCATGTCCATCGTCCCCCGTACTGTGCCTAATAACCACAGGAATCTCTGTAGGGTTCTTATAATTTTCGTACTCGTGAAGAAATTTCTGCAGAGCTTCTTGGTATAACATTCTTTTCTCATCAGGTGTTTTTTTCACTGTTTAATAGGGCTAGCAATTCGCTTTCCATTCTTTTAAGTCTGCTTTTACGGGGATCTAGAACCGTGTCTGGATTCCTTTGCAGTGAAGCGTACACCTCGAGGGGAATCACAACCACTTTCTTCATTATATTAATCTAGTCAGTAAAGGACCCAAAACTGAAAATAAGATGGGGAGAAATGACCCTCCTGTTTGTACAATAATTCGTTTTTTCTTCGCTACAGTTTGACTTTTACGAGCGAGTGCACGTATTATGTTCTTGTAGCGGCGTAGGCGAGCGTTCTGAGGGGTTTTCATTGATACATTGCAATTTATAACGTTAAGACAGATTTCACAGATGCATTTTAAAAAGTCGGCGTCGATATTTTTAATAAACATCTGCTGCATTGCCCGGGGCAGTCGATGATAGATTTTTATTAATTCACGGTATTTCTTTAGTCTCTTTGTCATTCTAGAATATACACCGTTTCAGGCTCGTTTGGAAATATATTCGTTCGTAGAAGCACTCTAAACGTGTTTCGCGGATGAAGGTCGCAAAGCAAATAGCCGTAACGCTTGCTTATAGCTTCTTTATAAACTTCCAAAAACTCCTTACGCTGATTCGGGAACATTTGATTGGCTAATACCCCAATTTGTGATAAATCTCTACGTTGCGCGAATAAGACTAGATATTGCGTATTTAACGACACATCGCGCATGTATCTATTTTTGAAAAATAGATTCTGATTGATGAAGAACACGCTTATGTTAAGATGGTGGGAGAATACTGTAAATGTCTCGGCAAACGTTTTATCCATCTCCAACATGAGATCGTCAATTACAATGATTGTATGTTCATTTCCCTTTAACGAATTAACGTCATATACGCTTTTGTGGAACAAAATGTCATCTTGGTACTCGTTGAACACTGATTGATACGTCGAATAACACCATATAACTTTATGTACAAATTTCGAGAACATCTCTCCCTTTTCTTTAATGATTTTAAGCATAAACACAGTTTTACCACATCCTGTAGGTCCAGATATAATACATGTGGATGGACTCGTGAATCTGAATTTTTCTACAGAGTCCATTTCTAACACGTCACACTCCTAAGTGGGTCATTTACAAAATATTACAAATTTTGAGTGCTGTTCCTTATATTTTGCTTTCTTCTCCCACAGAACCGTGAATGACGATGAGGTAGAGCATCCCATCATTGACATTACGGATGACCTCGACGACAGTGTAGTTGTGATCTCCTCCCTGCCAACAAGCCCTCACCAGCGATACCGGTAGCACGTCCAAAGCGGAGGTATGATGAAGAGAACCCCACGTCAGGTATAAAGCGACCGAAATACGCGCCTGTTGCACTAGTAATAGATTCCCAACCCTCAACCTCTTACGCAACAATCCCCCCAGCAGCACCTCCCGCTAATATATCCCCTTATTCATTCGCCACAGTTGCCCCCCGTTCTGTTAAGTCTACAATAATATCCCCAACCCTCAACCTCCTACGCAACAGGCCCCCATCAGCACCTTCCGCTAATATACCCCCTAATTCATCTACCACAGTTGCCCCCTGTTCTGTTGAGGATGATATAACGCTTGAATTGGTGCGCTCCGCAGCCCCCACCCCAGCCTTGACTAGAAATCGGTATAGAGTCAGGGTCGACCCTAGAGCCATGTATAGCAATGGAATTGAGCGCGGGCTACGCCGGGTTGTGCAGCGTATTGTAGAGTTTGCTCTTCAGAATCGCGACGAGCGTGAAGTCAGGACGAGTCTGTCCTTTGGATTCGGGTCAGATGACGGTGATGTAGATGATTATTGGGTGATAGTGCCATTTAGACGTTTGGCGGCTGAAGATGTAGAATATATATTAGGACGTATAATGCAGGCCGCCCAAAGTAGTATAGCCTTTAATATGGGCAACTTCACGGTAAATATTAATCGTGTATTCCGTGTTGCGGGCCATAGTGCCATACCGTATACTCTTAACTTCAATTGTCCGACTATTTACCGAAAGCATATAAACGTCGATCGTGGTTGCGGCTTTATAGCAGTACTCTTAGCACGTATGTTTACTGTACAAAATACACGGACTCAAAAAATTTGGTTGCCTACGGTCGTGGAACGTGCCCGTAAACTAGCTGTAGACTGTGAACTTGAATTTGACTGTCGTATGGGTTTCTGAAGAGCTGAGAATGGTAGAACAGGAAATGAATGTCCGTATAGTTGTATTTGGGTTGGATGATCGTCGTAGGACTGTGTATGTTTTTAAAAGCTGTATGAGAGATCGTACAAGACCCCTACTTATTTTAGGATTGTCAGGGACAACGTATCTCCCCATTCGTAATATAAGGTGGCTTTACGCGAGTTATGACAAAAGTCGAAAATATGGGAGACATCATGATTTGTGTAAGGGGTGCCTCGAGTTTGCGGATGATATAGTGAGACATTGTAAAGAATGTCAAATGGTATGTGAGCAGTGTAAAAGCACCAAATGTGAAAGCCGTGTAGTTGAAGCTGAGAAGAGAGACTGTGATGTGTGTAGACGCACATTCTTCAATAATAACTGCTTTGATTTCCATAAATCAATTGGCACGTGCAGGAAAATGAGAATCTATGAATGTGGTATGTTTCACACAATGGATAATTGGGAGAAATTTAAGCACAAGTGTGACGAAATTCACTGTCCTACATGCCAGGAGGAATATAAGGCGGATGGAGTAAAGCATGTATGTTATATGAAAGATGCTAAGCCTAAAAATAACCCTTGTATAACTGTATACTACGAGATAGAAACATACGAACGCTGAAACCAAAGAGGTAATTCCACATTTACTTGTGAGTGAGACCATCTGTGATGAGTGTATGGGGATCGAATGTGACGAGTGCCCCAAATGCGGTAAACGGACAAACGTTTTTAAAACGAATGTCCGCGATAGTCCTATGAAACTATTTGTGTCCTATATTGTCAAGGTAGCCGACAAGTTCAAAAAAATGACTGTGTATATTCTCGCCCATAACGGGGCAAAGTTTGACACGCAGTTCCTTTATAAGGAGTTGCTTGAACACGAATCCTCTGAGATATTTACAGGTGATCCATTGAAAAGAGGCAACAAATTAATACAGATGCAGATAAGAGGCAATGTACAATTTAAAGATACTTTATTATTCACACCTTGTAAATTAGCAAAGCTACCCAAGGTGATGGGAGTAGCAGATGAAGTTTCCAAAGGATACTTCCCTTACACTTTCCTCACCAGCGAGACTTTAAAGTACGTAGGCCCACCACCACCCAAACATTATTTTAACTATGACTGTATTGATGAACGTGAAGACTTTGATCGATACTACGACAGTTTTAATGAAAGTAACCCTTATAATATAGCTGATGAATGTGAGCGTTATTGCGTGAATGATGTGCGCGTGCTTAGAGTATGTTTCCAGGCCTTTAGAAGGATGTACATAGCCCGTTTCAAATGCGATCCACTGCAAGTCGCAACCACCATCGCATCATTATGTTTTACGGTGTTCAAGAATAACTCATGCCTAAAGACACCTTAGCCATTATTCACCGAAACAAACCCCGCAGTTACAGACACAAGGCTATTTACTGGCTCATACACCTACAGCAACAGACAGGTGTATACATAAAGCACGCCCGCAACACGGGTGAAGTACCCATTAACCCTAGAACACTGAACATGGGTATAATATACCCGAACGCCATGACGTCACGCGCATTACGTGGTGTTCCCGTGGAGGCAGGCAGCTGGTATCCTTAGTAGCTTCAGTCTGTCCCGAGCCCTGACAGAGGTAGGTCATGTCGCTCCGCTCCGGGCCCTGGAATTTTCTATAATCATGTGATCGGGTATGGTATACCCGAGTTCAGTGATAATAGTAAAAGAAAAAATCGGGTGTATTATACCCGAGTTCAGTGTTAGTGTACAAAGTGCGAGTGTACTAATTATTTATTTTCCATTTCAGGCTGTGAATAATATTTCAGATAAACTATTATACCATTAGTAAGTTATCCTGACCATAATGGCTTCCCATTACCATAAAAATCCAACTGAGGAGGAAGTGGATGCTATTCTTTTTGGACTCAATAGTGACGAAGAAAGTGATGTGTTAGAACATGAAGAGCTTTATGATAGTGATAATGATGTTGACTTTGTGGCTAACCCAGAGGATATGAGTAGTGGCATAGAAACTAGTGACTCTGACACAGACCAAGCACCCCGTCGCAGGCAGAGAAAGGGAGCACGTGGTCGGACTGGTAGGACTAGGCGTCCCCCTTCTACCACCTGCTGCTGACCTTGCCACCCCTGCTGCTGGCCCTTCTGCTAACTCTGCTGCTGGCCCTTCTGCTGGTTGCCCTTCTTCCTACCCTGCTGCTGGCCCTTCTGCTTACTCAGATGACCCTGATGACCCTGCTGCTATCACCCCTGCTGCTGCACATCCTCCTGCTTCTGCTCCTCCTCCTGCTCGCCGGGGACGACGACGACGCCGTGATGAGGATGAGGACCTGCTTGTTACTTTTCCCACGACAACAGTGAAAAGTAAATCAGGCTTTGTGTGGCACACAAGGCCACAGGTCTCCGCAGCAACACGAACAGCAGCAAGGAACAATTCCACCATTCATGCCCGGTCCCACCCAAGCAGCTGCTCAGGCCACCACCCCAGAGCAGTGCTTCAAGCTATTTTTGTCTGATGATATCATAAATGAAATAGTGGAGTGGACCAATCAGAAGATTGATGTTGTAGCCATCAAGTACAAGAAGAAAACATCCACTGTGCAGAGGACAACAGCAGCAGAGATACGTGCCCTGCTAGGTGTGTTGGTGTTTAGTGGGTACAGGCGTGACAACCACCTGTCCACAAAGGAATTGTGGTGCCCTGTTTCGGGGGCTCCATTGTACAGGGCAGCTATGTCGGAGGTTAGATTTACATTCCTGTTGACCTGCCTACGATTTGATGACGCAAACACACGGGAAGAGAGGCGGGCCGACGACAAATTAGCCCCAATCAGGAGTGTGTGGTGGGACAAGTTTATTGGCTACTGTGAGGAACACTACACGCCCAACGAGACCCTCACTGTAGATGAACAGTTGCTGGCTTTCAGGGGTAAATGCCCCTTTAGAATATATATCCCAAATAAGCCAGCAAAATATGGAATAAAACTTGTCTTGGCAAATGATGTCAAAAGTAAGTACCTGTTGACAGGTATTCCTTACCTGGGAAACAGGGAACTCGCCCAAGAGATGGACTGCAGCTAGGCCATATGTTTACGAAAGAACTTACACGACCCTACCACCACACCAACCGCACCGACAACTGGTTTACATCTGTGCCACTAATACACGACCTTCTCCATAACTGTGGCATGACACTGGTGGGCACAGTGAAGGGGAATAAGAAGGAAGTACCAGATGCGGTGAAAGATAAGGTGACCCGCACGCCAGGTAGCACCGCCTTCCTCTTCACCAAGGACATGACGCTCGTGTCCTACGTGCCAGACACGACCACAAAAACGAAGAATGTCCTCCTGATGTCGTCGATGCACACGCAGCCGACTATGAATGAAAATGGAAAGCCAGAGATTATTCAGTTTTATAATGAGACAAAAGGAGGAGTCGACACGTTCGACCAAATGTGTGTCAGCAGCAGAAATGAGGGAGCCCATGGTCCGCTGCTCTAAGTGTCAGTCAAAGGCTGACAAGAAGACCCGCTTCAGGTGTCACGGATGTCGCCTACCTGTCTGCCCGAGCCACTACTACCCCTACTGCTGCGACTGTGTGTGAGGCTGAGGTAAGTGTCAAGGAATACACCTGAAACCATTATTTTGTTGTGATGTAGTCATTTCTGTGTACTAAAAAAGGCTTTGTTATAAAAAAGGCTGTGTACTAAAAAAGCCTTTTTTCCTGCCTCTCTTCCCTACAGTTTGCGCGTCGACTGTGTGGTGGTGACCCTTGACAACTGCATGTGGGGCTGGGGTAAGTTATAATGTTCCAGGAATATACCTAAAACTATTATTTTTATTGTAATAGTCTTCATATATCACTTAGTACTCATTTACAGGGGGTATCATAGGCTAAAATCGCATTATAGTGAATAATAAGCCATTGTTCGTGTACTAAAAAAGGGTGTTGTTTCCACCTCTCTTCCCTACAGTTTGCGCATGGACTGGGTACTGGAGACCCCCTGTGAGCAGAGGCAGCATACCTGGAAAGGGTTTGGGGAAGTTTGGTTGAAATTGATGGAGCCGTTTTTTTTTGGTGATTTTTTTCCAAAAACTTCTCAAATGTTTTTTTTTTTTTTGCTTTTTCAATATTTTTTTTCTAAATTCAGTACGAACCTTATTTGTATGAGTTAAGAGTTAATATTAGGTTTAGTAATAGTAAGGTGCATTACCTTTAGTGTGTAATTGTTAATTTAAATAAATATGCATATTTACTATTTTTTTTCTATTTTCCAATGTCGGGTATAATATACCCATGTTCAGTGTTTGTGTGACTCAAACATATGTTCAGTGTTCTAGGGTTAAGATTAATGGACGTGTTTTTTGGGTTGATGGGTTAAGTGAAAACCGTGTCACTGGTGTGAAGACTGTGTACTCCTTTAACGGATGCTGGTGGCATGGATGCCCCCGTCCTGAGTGCGGAATCGCCGGAGATATCCACGGTAGATCTCCTGCCGACTGTCTTGCATGGACCCGCACCCGCGATCAACTTATAGGATCACAGTTCACTCACAAAGTCTTGTGGGAGCATGAATATGATGCACGGATGGAGACAGACGAGGTGTACCGTGAGGAAATAAACACGATCAAGCGTTCAATGGTGCTGGATCCTCTCAAATGTGGTGATAGCTTGTTTGGAGGACGTACAAATCCATTCAGACTATACTTTCCACCTACGGAGGGCGTGAAGCTCCATTACTACGATTTCTGTTCTTTATACCCATACGTGATGAAGAACAATCCGTACCCCGTGGGCGCTCCTGAGAAACTGGTGGGACCTAACCTACCCTCCATCAATGAATTTTCAAGAAATTTGAATGATCGTTACTTTGGGCTCTCATTCGTAGACGTACTCCCCCCACGCAATTTATGGATGCCAATCTTACCTGTCGTTATCGACGACAAGCTCATGTTTCCCCTGTGCGTGAAGTGCGCGGAAGAGGATAACGGCGATTGTAACCATATACCCCACCAGCGTAAGATCAGAGGCGTATATACAAGTCCTGAGCTGGCCCTAGCCGTACGCCATGGTTATAGAATACTGAAGATACATGAGGTGTGGAGGTTTCAGAAGCTACTCAACCTTTTCGCACCATATATAAACGCCTTTTTGAAGGATAAGGTTGAGGCATCAGGGTATCCGCGAGGAGTTGATACCGAAGATGAAAAGTCTGCCTATATTCAACGTTACCGCGACCGCGAAGGTATACAACTTGATCGTGTCCAAATTGTAAAGAATCCTGGCAAGCGCTTTAGTGCAAAGTTGTGTCTAAACAGTCTATGGGGAAAATTTGCGCAGAATACCGGCAGAGGGAGCATTCATTTGGCACAAAGTTATAGCGATGTCTGGGATTATGCCAATGCTCCCGATAAAGAGGTCATGGAGATCGTGAATGTAGGTAATACTTACATCATAAAGTACAGCAACACTGAATTTGCCACAGATACCTCAAGGGTTACAAACATACCTGTGGCCAGCTTCACAACAGCCTACGCCCGTATAAAACTTTGGGGTCTAATGCATTCTCTTGGGCGGAGAGTATTGTGTGCCGATACAGATAGCGTGATATTCACAGAGAGGGAGGGTGAATACATGCCCGCTATTGGGGAGTTCCTCGGCGAGCTCACTGATGAGATCAAGGATGAGTATGGGGACAACGCATACGCCGACTCTTTTGTCTCAACAGGACCTAAAACTTATGGGGTACGGGTCAGGGTGGGGGAGGAAATGAAATATATTGTGAAGGCAAAGGGTATTACGCTCAACCATGCGAATCGGCGGGTTGTTAACTTTGAATCGTTGAAGGATCTAGTGTGTTTGGACGATGATGAGGGCGAACGACCTCCCCAACTAATTGTAGGCACTCACAATTTTCGGGCGCAGAAGCTGGGGGGCGTGAAGGAACTTAGGGGTACGAAGGTGTGCCGTAACACCTATAGGAAACGTTACCAGTTACCTGGTACCTATGATACCGTACCCTTTGGATACCATAACGTTTGATGCTTCTATTGTTAACTGACACGTATTTGTCTTGTATATAATCTTTGATGTATCTATTGATTTATTACACGTATTTGTAAATATATATATAACTTGAATATCTCGCTTATTAAATCGTATTTGTAAATAGATATATATAACTTGAATATCTCGTTTATTAAATCGTATTTGTAAATATATATATATAACTTGAATATCTCGTTTATTAAATACATCATGTTTCAATTAGCGTTTCACTTTCTCCTTTGTGTGTGTGTGCGCAGGTGAAAGTTCTAAGCTCCGCCCACTGTAAGATCAGCAACGTGAGTCATGCTACTATCTGGGAGTCCCTGCGTGGTCAGTCGACTGCAGTAAGCCCTTGAGATCAGACGTGTATTCGCCAGCGTAGAAGAAAAAAAAGGAGGTCAGACGTGTATTGAAATGGCTACCTTTAATATTGCTTGTACAACGTTTATGAAATGGTATTCAGCAAAGTGCCAGGATGTGGTGGATACCGAAAAACTTCCTATTCCCCCCTCCTATGCCTCTTTTAAAACCACATTGGATTGTGCGAAGTTGCAAGATGTACAAATACTCTACGGATGTTCTGGTGAGACCGTTGAAGGCTTTCGTTGCATAGACGATGTGCTGAAGTATGCTGCAGAGCTAAACTTTATAAAGTCTCACATATACCGTGAAGTAAAAGAAACAACGCGTGCAGAAGAGAAGCAGCAGGTATGGATAATGAGTCTTGCGGATGGGTGGTGTGACAAGCGGTATTACGTCATGTTACACCATGTCGATTACTCATACCCTACGACTGAAAATGTGAATCTCGTGATCATGGACAATCTTAAGTATTTTTATCACTATATTAATGTATATCATGATGAGGTTCGTAGTGAGGTTGTGGCTAGTGCCCTGCGTGAGTTTTTAACAGACTTTAGAGACGAGTATCGTTTGATGGGCAGAAAGGAAAAATATGAGCATATGTTCCTCTCAAATAGTGCGCCGGAGTGTGAAGATGTTTAGTAAAACATAAAATGTGCCTAGTTTGTGAAAATTATCCTGAGGTAAACTGTCTGGTGCGTAGTCTGGTAGTGATAAAACCGAAATTAATTCTTGTACCGGAAAAACACCTACCCAATATGTACAACAATTCGGTGCGACTCGCGGATCATACGAGTTCGAACAACCCCATTCACGTATCATTGAGTCAGCCGCCCGTCGAACCGTTCCTGCCTACCTGCGTGCCTCACACGGCTCATAATTATCTCAGAGCTTGAACCGAGTGGGCTTGCGCTCCTCGAATACGATGGAACTTCCTTTGAGCAGCATTCTCAACGCCTCGTACGATGTGTCCGTGACGAAATCGTTGCGCGTGTTCAGGCGTAAATCCGGAACCGTTAGCTATGTACTGGAAACGGAATGTAGACAAACAAACAAACGGGTTTATTTAAGTGTCGAGGAGATGAATAGAATCTTCGTGATAGTTGAGAAGTGGAGTGAAGATCGTTATAAAATACCTGCTAACGTAGGTACAAGAAGAGAGCAGAATAGTGACGCACCCTCATACGCCGTTGTATGTACGTTGTGTATAAATAACGATCGGCCGTGCATTGATATACGGCTGATGTGGAAGAATGCTTCTGATAATAACGCTCTTGTTCCTACGCGAAATCGTTTCATCCTCGACAGAATGTTTGAAATCGTCGGATTCCGCAAGCTGAAACCTATATTAGACGCGCGTGTTACGGATATGCTTTATTTTGATACAGTACTTGAATACGCCTACACCGCTCTGCTCGATGGGTTTACCGAGTGTAGGGCTGAACAGGGTGAGAATGGTCTAGAGCTGGACGTTTATTTAAAAAGTTTAGACTCTTTGAAATACCATGAACTTTGGTACAAAGCAATTGATCGGTACAAGGCTGAGCTCACCTACACCGTTCACCCTGACGAACTATTTCTTTATATAACGCGCAGTTGTCGTAACGATTTAGAAGATTATTTCAATTGCCGCTATGTTGAGTGAAGATGAGTTCACGATTGAAAAGCTCGAGTCTGTAGAAATAAACCCTCGATTGGAAAAGCGTGTTTATAAACTTGTGTTTAATAATGTAGCTAACGATGAACTCTTTGTGCGTGCTTTTGATTGTATTCTAGACGTATTTAAAGATGACTTACCAACCGGTTGTAAAGTGGGAACAAAAATAGTACTGAACGATATGAAAGCCCTTCATATCGAATACAGGTTTCCCTATACTTTAAGCGGTGAAATATTATTAAACCGCATATACTGCGTAATGCAGAGCAATAATGATGTAATTGTAAACTCGATTAAGTGCGAGTTTAGTATTTTGAAAAAAAAGAATGAAATGTATTTATATATTTTGCGTGATATTTCTCCTGTACTGTTATATTGTAGGATTATATGCATATTTCTATTATTATTGAAATGTATATTTATTTCTATATATCTCCATAATTGTGTGTGTATATATTTTTTTTGATTATATGCATATTCCTCAATTATTATTGAAATGTATATTTATTTCTATATATCTCCATAATTGTGTGTGTGTATATATTCTTTTGATTATATGCATATTCCTCAATTATTATTGAAATGTATATTTATTTTCTATATATCTCCATAATTGTGTGTGTGTATATATTTATTATTATTGAAATGTATATTTATTTTCTATATATTTATAATAAACAGATTGATGCAATGTTGTTTTACTTAATTCTTTTCGATAATTATATCATGTTACGCCTTCTGTGTACCTGAGCAATGGTATCTGATGGAAGGAAATCTTTTAATTGTTTAGTGAGACAACTCACCATAATAATGCTAAAAATTGGTATCTGGCAACTCAGCCTGAATACATGGCACGAAATCTTTTAATTGTTTAGTGAGACAACTCACCATAATAATGCTAAAAAGTGGTATCTGGCAACTGAATACATGGCGCTATCTGGCAAATCAAGCCATTTACGCCTTCTAAGCCAACTGGCTGATTAGGAGTCTATAATAATGTATACAATGGTATCTGGCAATGCTAAAAAGTGGTATCTGGCAACTCTAGCCATTTACGCCTTCTAAGCCAACTGGCTGATTAGGAGTCTATAATAATGTATACAATGGTATCTGGCAACTCAGTCTTCGATTAGAATTAATTAATTAAATATATAGCACAAACTGAATACATGGCGCTATCTGGCAACTCAAGCCATTTACGCCTTCTAAGCCAACTGGCTGATTAGGAGCCTATAAAACAACGCCTACTCGGCTGAAGTCTTAATATGCACTTGGCTCCTCCTTTCTCTCCTTCTTCTTTCTCTTGGGGGATAACGCCGCCTCCAAGTTTTCCTTGTTGCACCTGCAGCATCCCCCCTTTGGGGGGAATTATTTTTTTATTATTTTTTTGCAACACCCCCCTTTACAACAACCCCACCCCCCTTTGCAACACCCCACCCCCTTTGCAACATGTCGCGTGACACCCCCTTGCAACATTACGTAATAAATTGCAACATTCCTGCACTCTCCCCTTTTGCGGCTATACAACTTGGCTCCACCATTTTTTCCTTTATTTACAGGAGTACCATCACACAGTAAAGCTTTGATAGTATCTGTGCTGTTCGAGTCTGTAATAATAGTTATCAGCTCTTCTGCTATGCAGCGAACAGTTCCATTATCTGGTGTGACTTGGTCTACATAGATGCTTCCAGGTTCTTTCACAATAACAGTGTTCTT
This sequence comes from Bathynomus jamesi, assembly GCA_023014485.1. Taxonomy (NCBI): domain Eukaryota; kingdom Metazoa; phylum Arthropoda; class Malacostraca; order Isopoda; family Cirolanidae; genus Bathynomus; species Bathynomus jamesi. The sequence continues at coordinate 999,735 of JAJOZX010001024.1, read as the reverse complement.
CTTTTATCTTTCCACTTTTAGTTAATTTGTTATCTTTCGTTTCATCAAATCCAAGACACTCCATATTCAGATTTCCGGATTTAGACCTAAAAGTATTTGTTTCACCCATGCGATTTCTTTCTGTCACGATAACGATCTGCTGTTAATGCTAGGTTTTTATAGGAGTGCCTCTTCTGAATATTCTCAGTCAATTCTAAATCGGCCTCATAATCTACATCCTGACTCTCTGAAACTACATCCATGTCTTCTTCGGTATTTTCTATAAATTCCGATGGTCAAACATTGGTGGCTTCAGTCACTTCTTCTTGTGCTTTTAGTTGACGGTTTTGTACTTCTTGGGCTCTTGCTAAAGATCTCTTCTTTGTTGAACTAGCTATGCGATCAATTGGTCCTAACTGATTTTTTCTTTGTTTTTGACCCACAAAAGACTCCCATTCTTCCATAGGTATTTTATTCTTACACCTGCAAGATTTCCTATCAATTCCCTTATCATAGCATTCACAAGAAGATATATCAAACATTTCATCATAGTGAGCTACTTTTAAGGCAAAACTTTCATTTCTTCGATGTAACGGCACCTTGTTCAATTTTGAGGGTTCTTCTATTAGTCGACTGACTTTAGGATAGATACCTTTGGTGTTAATCGTAGGAAAAGAAAATTTCATTCAAATATTTTCAATATCTTTTACATCAACCCTGTAACAATCATTAGCAGTTGCTGATCCTTTTGATTCAGCTTCTTCACGACGGCGCACAAAAAGGTAGTCTCTCATAACATCTGCTTTTGAATGAGTCATGGCTGCTGGGAATTCCGTAGGATATCCAAAGGATGCATTTGAAGACTTGCTTCTAGTAGTCATAGTTTATATTCAGAAGTAAAATCATATTATATGTTATTTATAATTTATGATAATTCAAATTATAATTAAAGCAAATGCAAATTATTTCTATTTATCTGAAAAAATTTTTTTGTTTATCTGAAACATAAAAATATCAAGCATTAAACAAACAACTTATCATATAACATATAACAACATTAAACATTTGCAAATATGAAGGTAAAAAACGGAGGAGGGGCATGTGATAGTGGTAGTAGGGAGCACATGCTTGATTTTTTAATATTTTTTGAAGATGATAAAATTAAACTTCTCACATAGTGTACTTTTTAAGAAATAAAAAATTTCCCATTTCCGATCCGGCCTAGTGGCCAAACAGGATACTATTTTTCATAAGTTTTTATAAATACATTTTTACAAATAAATATGGTGTTTTTCTTTTATTAACCTGTTTATTGTCAAATATATCAAATATTGTTATATTACAATTAAATACCTTATTATATATACACACACATTCTTATTGCAAATACAGGGTGTCCCATAAGTCCGGCATCATAGAAAAAATAATAAAAAAAGGCAAAACAAAAGCTTTTATTTACAGAACGTGCTCAATATGTCCACCATTATTTTCAATACACAAATTCAGACGTGATACCCAGTCAGCAAGCACAAGGTGAATGATGTCAGAAGTAATGGTGTTACATGCCCCAATAATGCGCTGCCGCAAATGTTCAACACTCCTAATTTTCTCTGCGTATACCAGCGCTTTCAAGTGGCCCCAGAGATAAAAATCTAGTGGCGTGAGATCCGGGCTTCTAGCTGGCCATTCCACAGGCCCTCGACGTCCTATCCAATGACCAGGGAATTGTTGGTACAGGTATTCCCTTACTTGGGTGCTGTAATGGGCAGGAGCGCCGTCTTGCTGGAACCATGTTGGGAAATTTCCTTCTTCGTTCAAGACACTGGGAAATGCTTCTTCCTTGAGCATACGTAGGTAGGTGCCTCCAGTGACATGTTCATCGAAAAAGAGGGGGCCTATGATGCGATCCTTCCAAATGCCACACCATACCATCACCCGAGATGCACCTTGTTCCTTTGAAGAGGTATACCAGTGAGGGATGTTTTTAGACCAGTAGCGGGTGTTCTGTCGATTTACCTCACCATTTCCATAAAAAACAGCCTCGTCACTGAACAGAATGGTGGACGGGAAATTGGCATCCCGAGCATAAGAAAAATATGAATTATGGTTTCTAGAAATAGAAAAATATGAATTTCTCTTATGATGCCGGACTTATAGGACACCCTGTATATTACAACTTACGATTCGTAAATACTTTTGCCGACCAGTGTATATAAGTAAGGATTTCAAGCTGACACATATACATCATATGTGTATAATTTTAAGGTCGCTTTATAATTTTATGGTAGGTATTGTAATTTTAAGGTTTAGAATCGCTAAATAATTGTTGAAGACACTAATTTATACTGGGTCAATTCGGACTGCTTGAGTTTATTTACTTGCTGTATGTAAATTGTGTGAGACCTCAAAGTAAGCTAAATTTGTTATAAAAACATAAAAATTTGTTTATTTGAAATACAGGAATTGCTTTTAGGAAATTCTTTTGATTAATAAATTTAATGTTTTTTAATTTTTTATATACATTCAATTTTATTTTATAGGTGGGCTGATTTTTTTTGTCTATTTTTTTCATTCTTTCATGAGTTTTAATGAAAATTCCAAGTGATATTTTGTATGGATAGGCTGATTAATTTTTTTATTTTTTCTGAAATTAGATTTTATTGTGTTAAGGAGTATTTTTGCTTAACATCTTAATTTGGGTATAAATAATTAAAAATATTTTTTTTTACGTTCGCGCGTTGACATAGAAAATATTACAAAATTATTTCATGATGTAATGAAGTTTGATTCGGTTAGGGATATTTTTATAGAGGTTCGCTTACAAACAAGTGAACAATCACTTCATAATACAGTGAATTATTTTAAATTTTTGTTTACGTAGTAGTTTGCGCTGTATTTGTGGTTCATCATATCTCTTCTTAACTATAATAACGGTGAAAATTTGTAATTAGTTTCACTTGTAAACGATAAATTACTGGACTTCCTATGATTTATAAACCATGTTGGGTTTCGTGTTGAAGGAGAGAGTTGTCTCTCAGATGTAATTTGTGAATTACGAGTTTTCTTCCTGTGAAATTTAGGATTGCAGGTTGGAATTAATATTGTAAATTAATTTTCGGTATTAATATTTAAGTTTTTGTTATTTAATGATTTTGTTTTGGAAACTTATTTTTTAAACTTCATTTGGGTTTACTCGTGCAATTGGAACTCTAGATTGATTGCTGACCGGAAATGGAGCATTTTTAGATTGCCAGTAACGTTTTTGTGGTATCTATGTCCGCTCCCAACAAAGTGTAAGATGGTTCATCGTTATCGGGAAATGATGACGTGAAGTTTCTGGTTTTAATTTTTGTCTTTTGTATTTAAATGTATCGCCAAGCCACAGAGTAGGGGAGGGGCCTCCTATCCACCCCAGGTCGTGCCATTCATCCCCCAGGCAGGCGAACTCTGCCTCAGGGAGATTGAGGGAAGAGGACGGGTGGGTCACAGCTAACAGGCGCTCTTCACGGAGGGTTCCTCAACCTGTCTTCGCAGCAAGGCCACCGGTGAGGAATCTCACCCTCTTTGTGTGGCGAATTCAGCTCTCGAACCTACGAAAGCGATATTCGCCATATGATGTAAGAAGTTAGTAGTGAACACAGTATATTGTTAGTTAATAAACTAAACACAAAATCTCCGTATTATAACTTATTTAAAGTAATAATTAAAGGTGTAAATTCGTATTTCAACCCGTATAATATGAGTCAGTGGCGAGAGGTATTATTGTTAAGGAGTTTCACTTTTCAAGGAGATTTGTTAATATGCCAAAGAATAATAATAATAATAATTATAATAACAATAATAATAATAGGTGCCCTAACAATAATCCCTGAAATTTGTACTGTGTATAATAATAATCATATTAATAATAAATTTTCTATCAGTCATGGCGGATAACTTGTTGAAAATGGTCTCGTATAACGTAAGGTCAGTGAGGAATTCAATTGTAGATGTTCATAAAATCTCTGACAGTGCAGATTTGATACTCCTGCAAGAGCACTGGCTACCTAAGCAAGAGCTAAAATTCCTCTCTACCATACATGATGACTTTATGTACCATGCGTCATCAGCAGTAGACTTGTCAGATGAATTAATGTACGGTAGGCCTTTTGGTGATGTTGCTTTCTTAATAAGAAAACTTTGTCAAAACATAAAATTTTTAACAAACGATAATGTAAGGTTGTTAGGCATTGAATTACAAGTGAACAATGATTGCATGTTAATTGTAAACTGCTATTTACCATACAACAACGGCAGTAATCTAGGTGAATATATTGATTTGCTGTACAAAATTAAATCATTATCAGATAACCCCAAATATTCTCACTGTATAATAATGGGGGACTTTAACGCGCATGTGAACTCGGAATTCTTTGTAGAATTTGGTAACATGCACGAGTCGGCCAAATTAATTGCGTTTTTTTGCGCGTTTTTTTGCGGTACTGCGGTACTACTACCGCACTACCAAACCGGTACCGCATAACGCAGTACCGCAAAGGATCGCTGAAAGTACAGCAGTACCGCTACCGCATTCAAATTTCCCGCGGTACTTTCCGCGGTACCGACCAACACGGTAGTACCGCAGTACCGCAGTACCGCAAAAAAACCGCAAGTGCCCAGCTCTGGGCCGCCGCCACTCACTCATGTATGACGGGTAACCAGTGGTAATTTTACATACGTTAGTGATATGAGTGGTACCACCAGGTGGATTGATCATTGCCTCACTGGTAATAATCTAAAGGATCGAATTGTTAGAGTTCATATTCTGCATGATTTCCTTCTTTCTGATCATAGACCATTAGAACTATTAATTAATTGCACTAATTTATGCGCAACACGACATAACAAGACCTCAATATGTAAGAATAATCGCGTCGATTGATCTAATGTTAATATGCAAAGAGAATAGAATACAAAGACAGAACAGATCACCTCTTTAATAATTTAGAAATTTTGCATCTTGCTGTAGTAATCCGTGCTCAAATGATTCTCACTGTAAACTCATAGATAGGTATTATAATAAGATAGTATCCCTGTTAAGAGAAGCAGGAAGACACCTGATTAAATCTTACAAACACTATCATACTAAGATTATTCCTGGATGGAATGATTTTATTGCCCCCCTGAAGAGAGAATCAAAAGACGCCTACGATTTGTGGTGCTTTCATGGTGGACCTAGATGAGGACCAGTATACATGAATATGTGTAGAAGTAGGGGTCAGTATAAGGCGGCCATAAGGCGATGTAAACAGGAAGAAGAGTGTATTCGAGCATCAAAAGCTTGTGAAACTCACTGAAATAACGATAACAACAAATTCTGGAAATTTGTTAAGAACCAAACGGGTGTCAAAAGTGTCCTCCCTCCGACAATCGATGGGGTGTCGGGGGAAGATGAAATTGCAGAGCTGTGGAAAAACCACTATTCTAACATTCTTAACATTGTGAATAGGGATAATCTTAAGATAGATTGCAGCGAAACGCCTGTGGGGGGGACAAGGGAAAATACTTTGATATCAGTTCCTGAAGTAAAGAGGTTAATTAAAGAGTTAAAGACTGGTTCTGCGTCAGGGGTAGATGACCTATCGAATGAGCACTTAAAATATGCCAATCGCGTAGTATGTCTGCATATATCATTGCTCTTATCAACCATGCTTGCTCATAGCTATATCCCTGCAGAGTTCATGAGGGTATATAATTTTATCTTGCCCCTGGTCAAAAATAAGTATGGAGACATTCTGTCCAGCAATAATTACAGGCCTATTGCTGTCGCTTCCTGCTTCTAGAAACTACTATAAAAACTCTTGTTACTCCGATTAAATGATTTCCTATGGACATCTCCTAAACAGTTTGGTTTTAAAAGATCCCACTCAAGTGTACTTAAAGAAACAATATCTAAATACAGTGACAGTAATTCAACTATTTATAGCTGTTTCCTAGATATAAGTAAGGCATATGATAGAGTGAACCACAATATTTTATTTAAGAAACTAGAAGACAGGAAGGTTCTCATGTACATATTAAATTTATTGAAAATTTGGTATTTCCACCAATCTTTTACCATTAGGTGGGGCAATGTACTGTACTATCCGAATGTTTTGGCTCCTCTCGCCGGGTGAGACAAAGCTCCTTGCTCTTCCCTATGCTGTTTAACGTATATATTGATGGATTAATTGCTTCACTTAATGAGGCAACAGTTGGATGTTGTATAGAAAACACAAGGATAAATAACTTAGTTTATGCCGATGATATGGTGTTAATAAGTCCCTCTGTTAAAGGTCTGGATCGGCTACTAAAAGTCTGCGAAGTGTATTCGCAGAAACGTGATATTCTTTTTAATGTTACAAAAACTAAGGTTATGCAATTTCATCCTAAAAGCTGTAATCAGCCAGCTGATATTAGGTTTAAAATAAAAGGTGAAGTAATGGAGGAAGTACAAGAATAAGTATTTGGGTCAAACTATTACCAGCTCCTTGAGTTATGACTCGGAAATGAGAAAACAATCTCGAAGCCTTTGTGCTAAAGCGAATATGACTATAAGAAACTTTCGGTTTTGTACAAGTGAAGCTAAAGACACTCTCTTTCGTACTTTCTGCAGTAATATACGGACAGCAACTCTGGGTGAATTATAAAAAAGGTTCTGGCAGAACCCTAAATTTGCTGTACAATAGGTCTTTTAGACTCTTACATAAATTACCCTCGATATGCTCAGCTTCGCAAATGTTTGCTACCTGCAATGTCCCGAGCTTTCCGGAGGTAACAAGACGTTCAATACAGTCTAATGCAAAGAATTAAAAAATCAACCAACCCGATCATCAAAGTTATCCATGAGTTCTGCTGTTTATCCTCCAAGTTATGGAATTTTTGGTACGAAAACGTTTGCCTCTAGCCCTACTTAAGTTCGACATTAGTGGATTATTTCTAATCAACTGTATATATTTCTATCCTTAGTATGTGAACTGTCATTGTATTAATAATATTTGTCATATGGACTATAGTCTGCCAATAAATCTTTTCATTTCATTTTCAATAATATTTTTTTAGATTATATTAACGGTTAGTATGTATGGGCGCGTTTATTTTTATACTGTGCAGTATTGTTTCGTTGCGCTTGATGATTTTTTTATCTTCTCCGATGTAACTTCCATAAGCAACCTTATTGGTAGCTAGAGCGTGATTAAATTTTTGCGAAATTCGGTGAAATTTGTCATATTTTTCCGTAAATTTGGCTAGAGCAAATTATAGTTATTGTTTCGAAGTGAAGTGTGAGAAAATTTTGTAAATTAAATGTGAAAAGTGATAATCAGTATGAGTACAAGCTTCTCGATATTTTTTTTTTCAAAATTTCGAGAGGCTCTATTTGGAAGCAACTAAATTGAATCCAAATTCCACCCATTGAGTTTATTTGACCCGAAACTGAAACCGAATGCGCAGCGACTTAGTACAGGACAGTTTCGATCGAAGTTGGTCTAATGGTATTTTTCGGGCAGTCCTGGTCCCGCTGCTCGATGCTTTGCTCAACTACGTGTTTTAGCACTCGGTAGGCAAACCACGAGAGTTTGAACGAGTGTCTAAGGCTTTACTATCCATACAGGCATGCAGTAGCTTCGTTGTGAAACCACCTACGGCGAAGTGTCGTTTGATTAATGCCATGTAGGGAGTCTTTCAGCTGGACGTAGGAGGAGCAGCGTTCACCAACAAAAGTTGAGATGAGAGAGGCGAGTTTCTTCGTCAACCTCTAGAATTGCAAATTCCGTCCAATTCTGGTGCGTGGTTCTACTTTCAGTATATCTCCATCCCCTGATCCTCTTTGAATTAGACGACTCTCTTGTTTTTTCGTCATTTTTTGGAGAGAGAGCGGAACCTCAAGCGTGCCGATCTGTTGCATGGTGATGCAACCCCTTGCATTCTAGTGAAGTGAGCAGGAGAGCTGCGATTGAAAATTTAAGAAGTCCGTTGTCAGCTTTGCGGATTGTTATCTAAACAACGTCCAGAAATTAATGTACACTGATTATTATGTAATGAAATTATAAGTGAAAGGGTGTGATTATTGCCCAAATTTGTTTTGTGTTTCGTATAATAGTATGTGCGCTCTGGTCAGTATTTTTTTGTAAAGATGTTCTTGTTCTTTCTCTGTTGCCCTGATAGTAACTATATAACTATAGGAATATTTGTTTCGAGTGTAAAACGATCTTTCATGAGAAATCGCTGGAATAGATTGTGAACTTGAAATGTGTTGTAACCAGTGTTAAGAAAATTATCCTTTATTTTTCACGTAACAGCTTTGTTACAGGTCGTACATTTGATTACACTGGTCAACACTCATTTTATTGCCAATCATATTAGTGATTTTGGGGTAACTTTGTGGTGCTGATTCCGAATATGACATCGGTTTTGCTAGATTGGCTCTAATTTATGAGATAATTGGTACCCCATTGAAAATTTAATGTTCAGGCGGAGCCTACTTACTGGTTGGGTGGCCGATGACTTATATACGGAGGGGGAATATTCTAGAATGATCGCGGAGTAAACACTAAGAATATTCGCGTGTCTCACCATCTAGAATGTTCCGGTAGTTTCCCATATGCACGCGTTATGGTTACGTTTCCTATTAATTGAGGGTATTCATTATCTCAAGAACTAGAGCCAAATCGGAAAAACTACTTTCATTTTGGAATTCAGCAACCCCAAAATACCCTAAATTCGTAGGAATTTCCTTGGCAACGAAACAAAAAGTTTTTTTGGTTGAGCTGTGTTATTAGTGTGAAATGTTATTTTATGCAAATGTTGTGAAAATTATAAATTTTTCTTTCGATTTTATAAATCATACAAAATATCTAATGTGTGGAATTTGTCATTGAAATGATTTCTTGTCTGTTCTAACTATGAACTTGTTAAAGTAAAAAATACAAAAAAAAAGAAAAATAAATAAATTTGTTGAGTAAATAAATAAATTTTCCAAATAAATAAATAGTAAATAGTAAATAAATAAATAAGAAAATAAATGAAATAAATAAATTTTCAAGTGAAAACTTATTTTCAAGGAGGTGATGCGAGTGTAGTGTATTGGTTTTTAATGAAGATAAGATAATAATGTCTAATAAGAATTAAATGTTTTGGTTATAAGAATTTAATAATGTTTTGTTTAATAAAGAAGAAAATAATGTTTATTAAGAAATTAATAATGGTTTGTTTGAAATTAAAAATATAAAAATACAAATTGGCAACATCTCAGATGTGCTCAAGCTGGAGGCTGAGTGAAAATGTGTGTCTCTCCGCGATTAAATGTTAATACAAATTTCGCCAACGCATTATCCCGTTAGTTTAAAGTATTTCGGCATAAATAAAGTCAGTAAATAGTAAATAAAGGTGTGTAATTTATTCCCGGTCCTCCTTTGTGTGTTCGAAAGTAAATGGCGCCCACCGGCTCAAGTGTCTGCCCGCGTCCGTAATAAGACACAAAGAGAAAACAAGAGTAAAGATTGAGAATAGAGAAAGAAATAGTTAAAAGGCAAAATAAGAAGGAAAGAGTTTTTTTTCGCTACAATAGTATGATGTCACACATATATATTTATAGGCTATATGCGCTATGTGTGTGTGTGTGTGTGTGTGTTGTGTGTTAGAGAGAGAGAGAGAGAGAGAGAGAATATACTCGGGGACAAACTTTAAGTATGTACAGAGGTTTGACAAGAAAAATAAGAGGGGATGCCTTCAGAGGATATTAGTATGACTCATCATTAGTCATCATATATACATACACGTGCATATTTAGGCTCCCCTTAGTCTTTCTCCCCTTCCCCTTTACCATTTTCGTGAATTGGTTGTTTTTAATAAAGATAAAAATGTCTAATAGGAATTTAATAATGTTTTGTTTAATACGAAGGTAATATATGTTTATTGTTTAATGCTAGTTGGCAACACCCGAAATGTGACGAAGCTGGAGGCTGAAATGCCCAATCAGTCTCGGGCGGGATTTGTCCCAATTAGGCGGTTTTCGTCATTATATGTTATTGTGAATTTAAAAAAAATCAGTAATAGTAATAATAGTGTGTAATTTATCCGGGCCCTTCGCATTGTTCGAAATCCTAATGCCGGCCACGGCTACTCATCTATTGCGAGAATAAAGAGTGAGAATAGAAAAAAAGAACGATAAGTATAAAGGCAAATAATGAAAAGAAACGAAAAGTAGAAGTAAAGACGTTTTAAAATCACTACATCATTTCCTCCACCCTGGGGATTGTTGTATCCACGCATGCGTCATATTCTTCGATGATCATCTTAGCTTTAGCCCCAAATATTACTCTGTGTATATATATATATATATTATATATATATATATGGGGCTTTTCCGTTCTATGGGCATTAACGAGGTTAGGTTACGTTAGGTAAGGTTAGGTTAGGCTAGGGTAGGTTATGATAGGTTAGGCTATGTTAAGCTATGTTAAGTTAGGTTATGTTAGGTTAGGTTTGGGTTAGGTTAGGTATGACCAATAATAATGATAATGTAATGTAATAAATCGTCAAATTTTTGAAGAATAGACAAATATTTTTTGTTTTTATTTATGTTCATAGCTGTTAAATTAAATAAATTAAATTTCTCCTATTCATGTACTGATTATTAATAAAAAGTTAAATAAGTTCACATAGAACGAAAAAGGTCCATATATTCTTTTCACCCCTTCTTTGTTGGCCGTTAAAGTACAGGTAAACCTCGTTATACGAACATGTAGCAGGATCACCATTTACAGCAAGGATAATGTATTAATTGGGAGATGTGTTCCATATTTTCGGTCCTTAAATAAAAATATGAATAATATAAATAAGAAAACACAGTATAATAAATAAATACTGTACATTAAGAACAAAGTTAATAAAAACATAAAACAAAAAATAATTTTACTAACTAGTTCACCAGTACAGTAATGGTTTGGCTAGGCGTAGCAAATGCCACTGCTTCGAAGGGTTTAGGGGGTTTACTCAGAGTCACCGCCTCCAAGAAGGTTAAGGGGCTTGTGGGGATACAAATGGAATCTACTCTGCCTTTTCTTGAAGAATGTGGTGATGGTCAACTGTTTAGTAGAGGCTTTCTTCATCTGCAAGCAAGTGTCGGACTGTTCAATGCTCATGTTGACAGCAATGCTTCGCTCCAGGTTTGAGTCATTCTGGGTGAAGATAGCCATAGAATGGGAGAAAACCGGCAATTAATGTACAGTACCTCAAGGGAAACTTAACTGTACAAGTTGACCCGGAGTGATTTTAGTAACGGTTGCGTCGGTTTGCGAGCTTAGATTGTTTTTTAATTTATTTTTAATTTTAAATTTTAAATTTTTATAAAAGAAGGTCGTTATAACGAAAAGTCGTACAGCGAAAGGTCGTATAACGAGGCTTACCTGAACATAGAATGATGCATACGCACACATATACAATTATTTTTATTTATATTTTTAATTTTAACCTTGGTTATAAATTTGGTTAACCTTGGTTTAGCTTCCGCTCGAATTGTTCATTCTGACAAAGGTCAAGCTTGTTGCTCCACCTTAGACCTACAGCTTAACGTGGAATCCGAACTACGACCCACCACGGGTGGTCGTAAATTAGAAAGTCCTCGCCCGAACTCGATCTCACGACCTCCCGATCAGCAACCCAGCGTCTTAACCACTAGGCTACCCAGGGTACCCATTTATGTACAAGCGATTTTTTATTGTATGGAAGGATAAACAGCTGGGTTTGGTGCGCGCCGACTGCCGCCACTGGGAATCGAACCTGGGGCCGGTGGATTCGTAGTCAGCGATGCTAACCAATGCACCACCGAGGCTCATAAATAAATTTTAAAATATATATATATAGGCCCTATATATAATTCAGTGGCGTGCATTCAGAGAAAGCGCAATTCGTGCACTGCATGACTAATCAAATAAGAAAAATTCTATAAATTAAAACTAAATTTTTTATAAAATATGTTTTAAAGCTATATTATTGGAGTATTTTTTCGTGTCATTTATTTGCCTTGGCTTGTATGGATTATGGGAAGTCGTCTTTCTTAAGCATTAGTGAATCAATCCCATTCTCTCCTTGTTTTGTTTCTTAAGTCATGCTATACTCAGCTCAGCACGACTCCGACGTCATTTGCACATTTTAATTCGAATGGTGGATAACGTCATATTGAGAGCCTCAAAGCAACTCTTGTCATGCTACTTATAAATAGCATGGCAACAGCAGATATGATTTTACATTTATACTTTATGTTCTGATGACTCTAGATTTTTATTTCTTTCTTTATATTATTTTGACTTATATATGAACTTTTTAAGTAAAAATAATTATCTATTGATGTTTAAAATTAGGACAAATTTATAATTATTCTGACGGGTGATATCTCGTAACTTCCAAAGTGAAACACCATGCGCTATTAGCGATGCGCGGTAAAATTATACATTGTCATATTATTTCTGACTGTGAGTGCTAGTTAATTACCACAACTAATTAAGAGGTGAATTAGAGAAATTTTATGGATGTATATTACATAAACTGTGCGTATTAAGTTTTAAAATAATTGCACTAATAATGTGTAAAAATTCAGAAGCTAAATGTATTGTGGAAGAGCTACTGAACCATCCATTTTCTCGAAAAGACTTTCAAGAAAAAAGCTGCAATTGTTAGGGAAAGTTGACCAACTCCACCGCTGCTAGACCAAACTAAGAAGGGGAAAAATTTTGTTAGGCATTTTCAGGAAAGCTGTTATGAAAAAGCGGCTTGGTTAACTGGGTGCCCAAAGAAAGATAAGTTATATTGTTGGCCATGCATATTGTTTGCAAGTGAGAAAACTGTATGGAGCTCACAATGTTTCAGTGATTTAAATAATTTGCATACGGAGCTTCAGAAACCTGACCGCTCACGACGACACATTGAAAATATTGGCAGAAGTCGCATAGAAATCCAACTTGATCATGAAAGGTATGATTTTATTGTGCAGCATAATGAAAATGTAAGAAAGAATAAGAAAGTATTGCAGAGGCTTATTGATATAATTATTTACTCAGCAAACCAAGAACTGGCTTTTCGTGGGCATTCTGAAAGTGACACTTCAGCTAATCGAGGTAATAATGTCGAACTCGTACATATGATAAGCAAATATGGTGACAAACTAGCACAACACATGAAAAGTTGTACAGTCTTCTTTGTAATGTCTAATAGGATCCAAAATGATTTGATTGAATCTGTTAAACATGTAATACGGGATGAAATAAAGGAGATAAGAGAAGCTAAATTTGTTGCGGTGCTTTTGGATGAAACCTGAGATGTATCCAATGCTTTCCAACTTTCAACAGTTTGGCGGTATGTGACTGCAGACGGTATAGTGGTGGAGCGATTTGTAGGCTTCACGGATGTTAGTGCGGGTTGTTCTGCAACAGAACTTTCCGAGTACGTCTCTTTTTGTGTTAAGGAGGTAGTCTGTGCTATTAAATTAGTAGCACAAACATAATGATGAGGCGGCAGTGACGGCAAGTGAACTGAATGGTTTGGAAGCCAAGATTAGGGCTAAATTTCCTTGTGCACTTTTTATTTATTGTTGTGCACATGTACTAAATTTAGTGTTATCACAAGCCTGTTCATTCATCAAAGAGTGCAAGATTTTTTTACAAAACCAAGTGGACTAGCAACTTTCTTTTCTATGTCATCCAAGCGGACTAAAGCATTAGCTAATATTGTTAAGAGACGATCTCCTAGGGCTGCACGAACGCAATGGAATTATACATCAAGGTTTGTTCACATGCTAAGGATAACCGCAATTCTCTTTTGGAATTATATGAGCATATTGAGAGGAACTCATTAAACTGGGATAAAAATACGATTCTGTCAGCGAGAGGTTTCTATCGTAGCTTGGAAGACCCACAATTTCAATTTCTGCTCGAAGTATTCGGTGATATTTTTTCTCAAACTGATGTACTTTTCAATGTATTGCAGTCAAAGGAATTAGACATTGTCTATTCCCTTGCAGAAATTATAAAGTGTACTGAAATATTAGTGAATAAAAGAGGAGATTTTGAAAAAGTCTACTCAAATTTGAAAGAATCCTGTGACTTTATTTCCAAGAGACGCAGACAAAACTACAGCGACGAACCCAAATACCAGTATATGAACATATTTTTTATACCATATTTCTGAATATGCAACGTAGATTTTCATCGCTGAAAAAATTAAGGTTCTTGGAACTGATGAAATTTACTAAATTTGTTCAATACAGAAATAATTTTCGGGAAGAAGCATTCAGATTCCTATAGGAAACTTATGGACACTTTTTATGATATTTCATGCCTACGAAATGAACTAATTGTGTTGTATTCATCGCAAGATTTTGTGAAAAAAAGTGTTGTAGATCTATTTTCTTACATACAAATGACTTAGGTGATCACTTTCTGAAATGTACAAACTATGGAGTTTTATTCTTACATTCCCATCTACAACTGCATCTGTGGAAAGAACAGTTTTAGCATTGAAGAGGATACAGAAATATTACAAGAAATACAACACTGTAAACACGTTTATCAGGGCTTGCCGTTATATCAATTGAGAAAAAGCTCCTTTCCAACCTCAAAAGTCGGAGGAATTTTTTTGATACTGTAATAGCTGAATTTACAAAGAAAGATCGTCGAATAGATTTCAGCTATCAGTAGAGAACGTAAGCATCTACCTTGAGTTCCTTGCTTTTTTCCTACCCATTCAGTTAAACAAAAATTTGGGATATGTACTTTTTTATTAAATTCTATATTGCTCCAGTTTGCATAAATATAAAAAAATATTCTGTATCTTTGGAAGGGGTACACCCACTACCCAAAACTACCCTCCATCACCGCTTCGCGGCTCCATCAACGTTCGGCATGACCAACTTAAAAAGTCATCGCATGCCACCATATATATTAGGGTGGTCCAAAATTTGGGCTAAAATTTCAAAATAGTTGGAAATGTTCTCCACATGGCTGCTCTTATTCCTTTAGATGTCAAGTGATTTTAAGCAAAATATCTGTCGATTCAGTACATAATAAGAGGTCGCTATGATTTTCACATTTTCAATTAATTAATCAGCTAATCATTTTCTATCCCCTTCATTTTTAGAGGACGCGGCAGTCACGCCACATTGACTCCGCCCACCTCATGTATCTCATGTAAGTATTAGTTCACATATATATAATTATTAATTCATATATATTAAGTATTAGTTCATATGTATTATATTTATTCAGTATATATATAATTATGTTCTTTGTATGCAAATTTATAAACGGTAAGGATGTTGCTATTAAATTAAATGATTAAAATTGTAAGGTATATATCTTATGTTTCTTGAAGTTTATTATTTACTTATTCTTAAATATATTTTTTAAAATTTGGCTATCTTCCTACCCATCAACCAATAACCACTGTAACCAATTTTTTTACTTCATTTATTTTGACTTTGCAATCTTTTACTTTAACACTTATATAATCGTGCTTTGGTGCTAAACGGTTAATGCGTTATTTTCTCTCATTTTTCAGGTTATGGCTAGAAGGACTCGTTCATCTGCAGAAACGTGGGTTCTAGGAAAGCCCAACAACGAGTTATCAACTGCAAGGCTACCTACATGTGGTGATGTGCTTCGTTTGGTTCAGTTTCACCACCATGAACAGTCCAAGACCTTAAAAGAGAGTTACAACTTGGCCTGAAAAGAGGCCCTGCAAGTATGACAGAGAGCAAGGATTCCTACACAGCGAGTCGATTCCTACGTTAGGAAGCTGTCAAAGCTGTACGAAGAGTTCCTTGCGTTGAAGAAAAACCGCAAGATGCAGCTACAAAGCTGCAGAGTGAATGAGAGCATGTTTCAAGAGACTCTCTCAGAGCTTTTCGACGTTGCCTCGAAGGACGCCTTGAAGGTGATAGACAATGAAGAAGACCGCCAATTCCTAATGATGCAACGAGAAGACGTCTTTTCCTGCAGTATGGCAGGCCCTGACAAGATTAATTTTGCCAAGGAATACCGCAAGAGATGTCGACAGGAGAAAGATACTGACAAAGCTCTAAGTACAAAGAAAGAGAGGCTGCATTCCAGGCTGGAGCTGCTGCTCTTTCATCATCCCGCACATTTACTTCATCCTCTGAAGAATTCAACGCTGAAGACGATGATTATCGTCCGTTGACTTCGACCGGAAGAGCAGATGTACACTCTCATCCTCCGAAACGAAACAATATCTTCACACCACCAGATGTGGTTGCTGCTCTTGATCGCGTCAACCTTCCCGATAGAGGAGCAGTCCTCGTTGCTGGATCAGTCGCTCAAGCCCTGGGCTATGGTATTTCTACAATGACTCTTTCACGCAGCTCCATCCGTCGTTCAAGAAGGCAAGCAAGGCAGGCAGCAGCCAAAGAGGTTCAAGCTTCGTTTTCTGTCGAAGGACCCCTTCTTCTTCACTGGGATGGGAAGCTACTTCCCGACATCGGCGGCGCAAAGGAAACAGCCGAACGAACCGCGGTAATCATTACGGGAAATGGGATGGAAAAACTCCTAGCCGTGCCAAAAATACAACGAGCTACAGGAGAAGAACAGGCCAAGGCTTCCATTTCGAAGATTGATGACTGGAATCCTCGCGGTGAGATCCAAGGTCTCATATTTGACACAACTGCGTAATACTGGCCTTAATAGGGGGAGCCTGTACCATGATTGAAAAAGCAGTAGGGAGGGAACTTGTCTGGATCGCTTGTCGACATCATATCCTTAAAGTCGTCTTGTCAAACACCTGCAACGCACTTCTTGGATCCACAGGTGGCCCGGAAATGACTCTCTTTAAACATTTTCAGAAAAAATGGCCATCACTTCAGAAGGATTCCTTCATGAAGGCTTCAAACAACCTATTCAGAGATCCAAAGGTGTTCCAGCTTCGAGAGGAAATGATCCAGTACTTCACAAAGGCACTGGAGTCTAAACAATCGCGTGATGACTACGAGGAATTGCTACGACTCTGCCTCACCTGCCTCTGTTTATCGCCTTGGTCTACGCACGTTTTTGGAACGAGGCCTCCGTCGGAATCAACGCTCCTTTCAACGATATTCTGCTTCTTAAAATCTGGCAAACGTACCCAAATCAGACAATTTCCAAAGCAACATCAACAGCTCTTCAACGGCACCTGTGGTATCTTGGAGAGCATCTCATCGGCCTTGCATTCTTCGATCCTAGAGTCGATGCCGAGACCAAACGGAAGATGGTCGTAAATCTCCAACGTAACGAGAATACCACTGTTACTCGTCGATTGAAGCTTGAAGGAAACTTTGAAGATTTGAATTTGTATGAAATGGTCACCTTTAAAAGGACCCTGTGAATCTTCAATCTGTTAAAGAAAGAAGAAAGGAAGGCAGCTGAGGAAACCTTCCTCAGGACCGATCCCAATCCCTGGACGGAGGATGATTGCTTTCAAGAGTTTCGACGCATAGCGATCAACCTAAAAGTTGTCAATGATTCGGCGGAGATGGGCATCGCCCTTATCAAGGCATATAATACATCTTTGACGAAGGATGAAGAACAAAAACAATTCATTCTCCGATTAGTAGCAAAACATCGCCAAGACTACTCATCCTCTTCGAAGGAGTCAGTGATGAAGCGTTAATCTAAGTAATGATGTATATTATAAACCAATGATAAATGTAATTTTCTATCAAACATATCATTTTTGTTCTTTAAAAATTAATGTTTTCATTAAGAGTTATTCTGTTTTCTAAAAAAATAAGCTGTTTTCTTTGAGATTTAATCTGTTTTCAAACAAATAAACTAGTATTTGCACTTGTTTTTCATTTTTTAACACAAAAGATCAATCTACTAGAAAATGAGTAGTAAAATGAAATTCATAGCGATCAGTAAATATCATTCAATTAGGGTGAAATTTGGCATAGAGATGTTTGATAAATATTGGAACAGGAGCAGCCACGTGGAGGTAAAAAATTACAAATTTTATTTTTTGGACCACCCTAATATACAGGGTGATTCAAAGGTCAGGTTACATAGGGCTTTTCTGTTTCTTTGTAGGTAAATGAGTTATGAGATGTTATCGAAGGAGAATCGCATTGATGTGATATTCCTAGCTGGCTGCACAAGTGCATTGCCGTTAACGTTGGCCATATCGAACATGTGATGTGACTATTCCCCTGTATCATTACATAATACAGTATTTCCCTATGTAACCTGACTTTTGAATCACCCTATATATACGTATATATATATATATATATATATATATATATACAGGGTGTCCATAAAGTCACGCATAATAGGAACATAAGCAATGTATATTTATTTATATTTCCATCAGGCCAAATATGTTGAGGAATATTCAAAGAAACCTGCTTTTTCGTTTACAAACATGTTTTGAGATTGGTGGGAATCATTTCGAACAAATAAATAAAACAAAATAAATAAGCAAAATAAATGTATTTTCCTATGATGCGTGATTTTATTGGCACTATATATATATATATATATATATATATATATATATATATGGTAGAATCACAGTTGAACGTGGTAAAAATTTTTTTGCGATATCCTATTTTGGCGTCCGAAATTATTCAACCAACCAGTTAGGTCAACTGTACGCCCTTGACGATTGGTTAGGTTAAGTCGTGATATTTTCGTTAAAATTAACAAAAATATTATATCATTATATCGTGATATTTTCATTAAAACTAAGGAAAATATCATGACAACCTAACTAATCGTCAGAGGCGTACAGTTGACCTAACTGGGCATTCATTTAACCTAATTAACCTAAACAAGTAATTTGAAAGTGCTGGAGTGCCATTTATTTTTATTTTTATTTATTTATTCCCTTCTGACCATCCTCCTTATCTTACACCACTCCCCCTTATCAAACTCATTCTTTACACAGCCAAACCCACTGTTTACACAGCTGTGATTAAAATTTTGGGTTTTTTACTTTCTGCTCTCTTTTACCCTTTCCCCCTTGTTTCCCCTCACCTTATGCAATATGCATGTCTGTTCAGTCCATGTTAATTTAATTTAAATTAGGTCTGGTTAGGTGATGTTACATTATGCCCTGTTAGTTTACGATAGATTAGGTTAGGTTAAGTTAATAATTTTCACTTAAAATCGGAAATGTGTACATAGGCTAGCCAATTTCAGTTAAAATATTAAATAATAACCGTGTTCATTTAAGCTGGATGTAATGAAAAATCAAGTTCTCTGCCGAATAAAGTGATGTGTAGTTTTTTCACGTACAGTGCTGAAGCCAGTCATTGCGTTCACGATAACGTCATGTTTGATTTAGGTCAGGTTAAGTTACGTTAGCATAGGTTTGATTAGATTAGGCCTAGCTAGGTTAGGTTAGCTCCAGTTATGTTAATTTAGGTTCTTAGAATGTCGATGAAATTCTCCCATCGTTGAAATATCTGTTGGCTTCTGACTACGAGAAAAGTCTATTTGAGTAGTGGATAGACGCATAAATACGTTACCCTTTAACCAGTGATAAATAAGACAAGAGAATAAAGTGTGAAGTGAAAATCATCTTCAATTTTGGCTACTTATAAGCTTCCTTGTAAGTGTTTTGAAATAAGTTTTTGCTGAAAAATTTTCCATTCATTATTCATAAAAGAAAAGGCCTTGCAGGATTTTTCTTACCTAAGCTTAAGACATAAATATTTATATTTACTCGAGACTCTACAATATTTTTACGAGAAACTTTTTAAAAATATGTCTCGTGTAAGGTTTATATTATTCATAATCTTTTTGCCCCGAAAATCTTTGGAGGAAATACTTTCATTTTTAATGATATAGCTGAAACTTATATTTAATGACGGGGCAAACATTGCAGTGTATGAAAACGCAAAATGCAGATGCCTTCAAGACGTAAAGTAAATGTTCATTATCAACGCAAAATAAGAAAAAATGAGCGAACCATGTTTGTTTATTTATGTGAAATCGTCCAGTTCTCCTTTTCAAGAAAACGATATTATATATATATATATATATATATATATATATATATATATATATATATATATACATATATATATATATATATATATATATATATATATATATACATATATATATATTACACACGAGGGTATTTCAATAAGTATCAGCAGTTTTTATTTTCACAATTTTATTTTCACATCTGATAGATTATGAACACATCACTTCTCAACATAGTCTCCCTGTTTCTCAATACATTTAGTCCAGCGATCTACAAGCTTCCTAATGCCATCACAAAAGAATATTTTTGGCGGTGTGCGCAGCCAGTCATGCACCGCCTCCTTCAGGTCATCATCGCCTTGGAATCGCTGACTTCTCAAAGCGTCTTTTAGTGGTCCAAACAGGTAAAAATCCGAAGGTGCTAGGTCTGGACTGCAGGCTGGATGGTCGAGAACTTCAAATTTAAGTTCTTGAAGGCATTTTCTAGTCTGTGCAGCGGTATGAGAGCGCGCATTGTCGTGTAACAGAAAATAACACCTTCCGACAATCTCCCTCTCCGTTTTGTGCGAATTGCCTGCTTTAACTCATTCCGAAGCATGTCAGAATACGATGCACTTGTTACTGTAGTTCCTCGCTCTAGATAATG
This sequence comes from Bathynomus jamesi, assembly GCA_023014485.1. Classification (NCBI taxonomy): domain Eukaryota; kingdom Metazoa; phylum Arthropoda; class Malacostraca; order Isopoda; family Cirolanidae; genus Bathynomus; species Bathynomus jamesi. The sequence continues at coordinate 979,119 of JAJOZX010001024.1, read as the reverse complement.
TTCAAGGATAGGGCCTCGTGGAACTACAGTAACAAGTGCATCGTATTCTGACATGCTTCGGAATGAGTTAAAGCAAGCAATTTGCACAAAACGATTTTGGAAGGAAATTAAAACTATTCAACATCCTACGCAAAATTATGTTCAATGTATAAATATTTTAAAATGTGAGAAGGCTAATGCGAATTTGTTTTTTGATAAGTTAAAACCTATATTTAATAACAATAACTGTCAAACTGTGTTTGAAGGGTTTTATGAAGACTAGTAATTATGTAAAATCAACTGTTTTAGTTAAAAATTCTTTCAATGATCTCTTTTGTGCAATATCAAAACTTAATAATTTTATTGGTCGTGATATGATTCATAGGCTACTAAACATTTAAAATTTTCCTCTCAGATTTAAGACCTTTTAGAACCATTTATTTACAGATTTTCTTAATCATGGTTATGTACCGTTAAATTTTTTTTCTGGTATTATTATTATTAAGCCTATCGTAAAGGGTGGCATTTTGTCCCCACTTTCGTTCACTATCTATGTAAATGATATCTTAATTAAATTATCCTCATTGGAAGCTGGTTGTCGTTTGGAGATATACTCGTATATGACTAATATACAGTACAAGCGTATGCTCATGATTTTGTTGTTCTCTTTCTAACTAAGGGAGGGCTTCAACACTTACTTAATGTTGTTAATAATTTATTTGTGAATTTATCATTGATGGTAAATGTACAAAAATTAAAATATTTTTTGATATGGTATTTAGATTATTGACATTCAGGTCATTAAATGATGGCTTAAATAATGAACTGATATACAAAATGAATAATAAAAATATGTATATCGTTGACTCAATTAAGTATTTAGGAATAGAACTAAACAAGAATTATGGGACCTTTTCCAGTTTGTGTACCGTTTTTCATATGATTTATTTTTGAGAATATTTTTGTTAAAACTAACGAAAATATCACGACTTAACCTAACCAATTATCAAGGGCGTACAGTTGATCTATTATTAATTATAACATTGTTTCTGGAATAGTATTTACTATTTACTAATAGATCAACTGTACGCTCTTGATAATTGGTTAGGTTAAGTCGTGATATTTTCGTTAGTTTTAACAAAAATATTCTCAAAAATAAATTATATGAAAAACGGTACACAAACTGGAAAAGGTCCGAATTATGTAGTGAAGCCAATCTTAAGAGTAAGTTGTAAGAATAGGTTATTTAAAGGATTTAATATCTTGCTTAGAAAGTTTGATTCCGTTGAAAAAAATGCGATGGTTAAATTATTTAAGTCGTATTGTTTTGAGTTTTATGGTTGTGAGCTTTGGGCTAATACAATTAATTGTTTTCATGAACTGAAAAGATTGGAAGTATCTTGTCATAAATGTTTAAAGAAACTTATGGGTGCTCCTTCTCGAAGTAGTAATCTTAATATCTGCGATTCTTTATACAGGGTGTCCGAGAATTATCTGTACAATTTTTGGCTGTTATTAAAAGTCAACCATGAAGTGTAGAAATTCCTTCTCCCATTTTACAGAGAATCTCATTAAGTTTTTTCTGATACCAAGTTTTGACAAGTTTTTTAGAAATTCCAGTGTGTCCGAACATTATCTGTACAATTTCATCTTTTATTAAAATTCTTGATAACACACGTAAAATTCTTAAACAAGATTATTTAGAATCTGTATTTTCAAAAGTTTCTTATATTAAAGTAACGTTGTTACAAACATTCGATATGTGCACCATTCGTGATTCGCAAAACATCCAATCGATACTCCAAATGTTGCCATGTACGCAGGGGCGTACCTAGCGTTTGTGCCGCCCGGGGCGGTCGTAGAATTTGCCGCCCTCTAAACAACATACAATTCCTAGACTTCCAAAAATTTCAAATCGAGACGCAATGAGCGAAGCGAGCGACGCGATTGTAGCGAGCGTCTCTAAGGTAGTGGGTCTGGGGTGAGTGGTAGCTCCACCAGCGGGGTCCGGGGCGGAGCCCCTGCCGCCAACGAAAGAAAGAAAAGAAGAAAGAAAGAAAATATAAAGAAAGATTACAATTACATCCATTTATTTTGTTTTGATTGCAGAAAAAAAACAGCAACAACAACAAACGCGATAATTTTAAGTTAATTTTTCTGGCCTTCCTCTCCGCAAAATCTTTAATCACACCATCAAAATCTATTTCTTCGGCAAGGTCACGCTCAATGGAAAGTATTGCTAGATCAGTTAGCCTTGTTTGATTCATTGCTGCCCTAAGGTAGTTCTTGATTAACTTTAGTTTATAGAACGACCGTTCGCAGCTCGCAACACTAATGGCACGAGTCAGAAACACACGTAGCAGTACGACTATATTTGGTAATGAGTCACCGAGATTATAGTTTTGAATGAACTGCAGAAGTTGCAAAGGACCTCCCATCTCTTTAGTTCCAGCAGCCGCCACAAAATGTTGCAAGCTTTTCCTCTCGACGAGGAACTCGTCTTTCTCTATATCCTCATCAACATCATCTAACTGGCAATCATGTTCTTTATCCAACAGGTTTGAAGGTGTAAGGAAGTCGTATTTCTCTAAAAGACCATGAACTTGTTGAAATCTAGAAGATATTTCTTCAATCAGCCTGTCTAACACAGACAACATTTCTCTTCTTAGCTCAGCTTCGTACCCTAGTGCTGCATCGCCAGATCCTTCACCATCCATTCGTTTCTTCTTGCGAATTCGACGCTCCATGCTTATCCCCAGTTCAGAACAATTTCATTTGGAATAGGTCATTGCATCGTCCACAGTCTTGTCCCGATTCTGAAGAAGAGCAGCTCTCAAAGCCAAGAGTTTAACCGCACATTGTTGTAAATCCAGTCCTTTCGTTTGGAGGTACTTTTGAGCATCATTAATTTCGGGGAGGACAGCTTTCCAAAGCCCAAGGAAAGACAAAAAAGGAAATGATAGCATCGCGTGAAGAATCAACCCTGCATCTGACCTGGTAGCTGCGTTTTCTCCATCTTCCGTTAGCCGTTCCAGAGCAACGACGACTTCCGAGAATTTTTTCTGTACAATATTCACAGCATCTGCTCGACTACTCCATCTCGTTTCCACAACCCGTTTGATAGTTTGACCAGTTGTCGCAATCAAGATATCCCATCGATGAGTCAAGGCTGAAAAGAATGAAAATAAACGGTCCAATGTTCCAAAAAATGTAACAGAATCGACAGCCACTGAAGCTGCATGCACACCTGCCAAATTCAGTGAGTGATTGGTGCATGGTATAAATACAACCTTTCGGTTGACTTCCCTGATGCGCGTCTGAACACCAGATCGATGACCTGCCATTACGGCCGCATCATCAAATGCTTGTCCACGACAGTCTTGAATCTGAATGTCGTCCTTTCCTAACTGCTCCAAAATAAATGCTGCAATTTGCTCAGCATTTTTGCCTTTCGTTTCAATAAAACGAAGAAATGATTCTTCTACTTTGACTTCCTTTCCATCCACTTTGACATAACGTAAGACCTGGCTCATTTGGTCCTTGTGAGAAATGTCGGGAGTACTGTCGAAGATAATGCAAAAGTATTTACTCTGTTTCACTTGCTCGATGACTTTCTTCCTGACTTGATCTCCCAAAATGTTTACAAATTCATTCTGAGTTTTTGGTGAAAGATAGGAAGTTGTGAACTTTTTCCCAAGCTTCACTCTCACCAAATGTTCCCGTAGCACTGGGTCGAACTTCGCCATCAAATGAACTAGCTCCAAAAAATTCTTTATTTTCAGCAGCATCATCATGAACATCTTCTCGATGGCCTCCTAAAGCCAGGTTTTGTTTAGCGAGAAACCGAATGATGTCCAGGAATCTGGTTAGGATTTGCCGCCACTTTTTTGCTTCCTTCTCAACAACGTCTTGTTCTTCTCTGTCGATTAGTTTGCCTTGAGCAAGGCGGATCTCCAACTCTTTCCACTGAATGAACGCCTGGGCATGCGCAGAACTGGATTCATGTTCATGTATCTTAGGATTCAACTTCCACCAATTTTTGAAACCTTCAACTGAATCAAAACTTGAATTTCCAGCTGGAAATAGTCTGCAACAAAAGCAGAACACAGCTTCCTTGAAAGGGGAATACATCATCCACGTTCTCAAGCTTTTCTCCCCGTTCTGTAGAGTTCGAAAAAACCAGTTTCTTGACAGCTTTCTAGTTTCCCCTTTCGTTTTCGTGCCTGGCCGTACGACTTCCTTGAATTCACAATCTATATGCTGCACAACTTTCGATCCTTGTCGTAAAAGCATGGCCCGAATGCTGTGATCAATCTTGGCAGGCCACAGCCCAATATCTTTCAAATCAGTTTTCCCGTCACGCTCTTCAACAGCTTGTGGCTGACCTTCAACATCTTCAACTTCAGCATCATCAGCATCAAAAACTGCACCTTCAGTTTCAGCAAGAACATCACCGGGAACTTCTGCAGTAATTTCATTTTCCTCTCTTCGCGTGATGTATTTCAGCAAGGCACCTTCATTTCTCTTTGCTTCCTCTTCTCTCATTTTCCTTATTTTTCGGAATGCAGCACCGCTCTCCTTCGTTCGCTTCATCTGTGGAAGGAGGCCAAAAATGTGTAATAAAGTATATATACGAGTATGTATATATATAGGCTAATATATGCAATATATCACCTCCGAATAGTAAACATGGAAAACAAAATAGTTAATTTTTTTCTGGGCATCCACAAAGCCACCTGTATCTTTCATATAAGTCATAGTTAAACTTTCGATTGTATGGTTTATTATTCTTAATTGCTGACTGAGTTATGTTTAAATTTTATTTTCAATTTGTCTTCAAGTGTATATCTGAAAAACTTTTCCTTTAGTAGTCTTGACACACTATTCGTATTGAGGGTTAATTAATAATTTTTATTCTACAGATTTAAACTAACACTCCAATAGATTATATAGCTATATTTAAACACATTTAATACACAAGTTCACGAATAAAAAACATATATTAAGTCACAGTGACGAGCTGACAGCTGATTTTGATTAACTAAATGCACCACTCCAGGCGACTATACGACAATAGATTTGTGAGCATGTAGGAATAAATTACTCCTTACACGATGGGCAACTAAAAAAATAATGATAATTATTATTTATCCATTCCAACAAGAGGCAAGGGGGAGCGATCGCTCCATCGCCACTATACACCAGTCGCCACTGATAGGAAAACTATAGATTCTTACCTTTTTATATAGAACACAATAGATAAGATTGCTTACCTCTATACAGAAATCCTTCAGATAAAAGCACAAACACTACTCAAAAACAATAACACTCCTCAAAAGCGTGGCAAGCACTAGTAAAAAATCAACTTGGTTTCTTAGCAAAAATAGCACAACCTCAAACTTTTGAATCTCAAAATACACTAAAATTTATTTTTAGAATTATGATGAAAATTATATGTATTTTTCACAAGGTTTCGTACAGTTTCGTTTCTTTTGTCTATAATAATAATGAAATAATATTTGTCTGGAAAAAGAAAACGAAAAAATACATACTGAACGATATTTGACAACCGCGCACTTGGCTTCGCGACCTTGGCTTGGATTCACCAAAAAAATGCCGCCCCCAAAAACGTGCCGCCCGGGGCGGACCGCCCCTACCGCCCCCCCCCTAGGTCCGCCACTGCATGTACGCTGCAGCATATCCACATCAATTCGCTCAATAGCAGCTGTGATTCTTGCTTTTAAATCATCAATGTCTGTCACCCGCGTACATTTCTAAAAAACTTGTCAAAACGTGGTATCAGAAAAAACTTAATGAGATTCTCTGTAAAATGGGACAACACTAGAATTTCTACACTTCATGGTTGACTTTTAATAACAGCCAAAAATTGTACAGATAATTCTAGGACACCCTGTATATAGTCATATTTTGGTGCTACTGTAGTATGCGGTCTACCGTTAAGTTTCTACTGTAGTATGCGGTCTACCGTTAAGTTTCTACTGTAGTATGCGGTCTACCGTTAAGTTTCTACTGTAGTATGCGGTCTACCGTTCAAAATATTTAAAAGGAATTGAAAATGAATTGAAAGGAATTATAATTTAATTTACACAATTAAGGAATTATTAAAGAAGTTAAACATACTACTACCGCATACTTAACGGTAGACCGCATACTACAGAACGCCCTTGATGATTGATTAGGTTAAGTCGTGATATTTTCGTTAGTTTTAACGAAAATATCACGACTTAACCCAACCAATCGTCAAGGGCGTACAATTAACCTAATAATAAAATAATAAGAAGATAAGAAGCTATAATTAAAAGGTAGACCGCCGAATCGTAGGTAGACCGCATACTACAGTAGCACCCATATTTTTTATAGATTGAAAATTACCGAGAGTCCATGTTTGCTCCCTGTTAAGCAGTTTATTTTTAAAGATTTAACATTTCCAACTTATGTTAAGAAATTTTGTCGAACTGTGTATAATACTGAGAAATACAGAGTGAGTAACTTTTTTAATTTTTTTATTTTCTTACTCAACAAATTATTTATGCAAAAAATGTCAATGTTATATTTATGAAGTCTCTCTCTCTCTCTCTCTCTCTCTCTCTATGTATATATATATATATATATATATATAATATATATATATATACAGGGTGTCTCAATATACATGCAACCCATGTCACTGCTAATAATTCTGCCAATATTAATGTTCTCGTTCTATTTTTTCAGATTTGAAGAGAGGAGACGATAACAACTAATAATTATCAATCAAAATGCCTTGGACAAAGGAGGAAAAAATATTTTGCGTCACTACTTACTTGGAGACGAAATCATTCAAAACTGTGCAAGCGAAATTTCGCAGGAAGTTCAACTTCAACAATTATCCCCAGAAAAGCCAAATTTATCGTTGGGCACACAAATTTCAAGCCACAGGATCAGTAAACAATCTCAACAAGAAAGCAGAAACACCCAGATCTGGCAGGAAGGTGACTGCAAGATCTCCTGACAATGTGAATGCGGTGAGAGATTCTGTCGGAAGGAGTCCGAAAAAGTCAATCCGAAGACGTTGCCAAGATCTGGGTCTTTCACGTGCGTCAGTGCAAAGAATCTTGATCAAGGATCTTCAGCTGTACCCATACAGGATCCAGATCAAGCATAAACTCACACCAGCTGACATGGCAAAACGTGTTGTGATGTGCCGGTGGTTCGAGAACAAGATCGAAGAGGATCCTGACTTTCTTGATGATGTTTGGTTCAGCGACGAAGCACACTTCTTGCTCAGTGGGTATGTCAATAGCAAGAACAATGTGTTCTGGGGCACACAAGCCCCAGACGAGGTGCTTCAGAGGCCCTTGCACTCTGTGAAATGCACGGCCTGGGTGGCCATCTCAAAACATGGCATAATCGGACCGTTTTGGTTTGAAGACACAGACAAGGAGGCAGTCACTGTCACAAAGGAGCGTTACATTGTGGTGCTCAACAAGTTCTGGAGGGCACTTGGGACACGTCGTGGCGTGAATCGAGATGTGCAATGGTTCCAACAAGATGGGGCAAATCCACATACAGCCAACATCACGATGGAGTGGCTGGACCACCGATTCCCTGATCGGCTGATCAGCAAGCGCCGCGAACCCGAGTGGTCTCCGCATTCACCCGATCTGAACCCCCCAGATTTTTATCTCTGGGGGTTCTTGAAGGACCACGTGTATGAGAATCGTCCTCAATCCATTGCTGAACTGAAAGTGGCCATCACCCAGAAGATTCGTGCCATCAGGAAGGAAGAGTGTGTCAGGGTGATTGACAACTTCGCTCGTCGGCTTCAAGTGTGTCTGTAGCGCAACGGCGGTCATTTGGAACATGTGCTCTAATAAATGTATCCTTTGATCTAGAGACCTCAAATCTTCAGTTTTTAATTGTTATCATATCAGCTTCCAGGAAATGTAATCGTTTTTGGAGTTTGTTTTCTGAGTAATAAATTATTATCATGTCAATGGGTTCCATCTATTTTGAGACACCCGGTATATATACACACACACACACATATATATATATACAGTATATATATATATATATATATATATATATATACACACACACATATATATATATATATATATATATATATATATACACACACATATATATATAATCTTTCATTAGTAACCCAGCCAAGATTATAGAAGCCGATCAAGCAACAACGATGCAACGTAAACCTCATTCAGTAGCCTAAGTAGACAAAAATTGATAAGAAGGAAACTTGGAAACCAGCTTACGTAAAGAAGGCGAATGATAAACAAGAAGGGGTCTCTTTTCCGTTTTACAAACGACAGTCTTTTTAAAACAAGATTTTCAATTTCATAAATGGACAGAGAAAGACAGAAGAAAACTTGACTTTGTGATTCTGCGGGAAAGCATTTTTTGCTTCACTGGAGAATTTATAGGGTCGAAATAACATTGTCTCGTACTCTCTTTAAGAACCATCTTTAAAACTAAAATATTTTGGGAAAATTACTTCACAAAATAGATTTTCGTTCTAGAGAAAGGAAAAAAGAGCGTGCGAATGAAAACGAAAAATAAAGACAGAAGGCAAGAAAAGAAAGCTAAACCTAAAACCTATTTTATTTCGCGGAATTTGAAGATTGGTTTACGGAGGAATTGAAGTGAGCTTAATGTCGAACAAGCTGTCTCTACGTCTTAATTTAGAAGGAAATAAATAAATTTTGATTGTTCTTCGGTGTCGTATACCAAGTGGTTTCCCATTCTGTTTTATATACCCTGAAGGCTTTATGGAAAAGTTTATACCAGTCGAGGTTTTTTTTCGAAACAGCCGTCGAGGTATGAAAAAAATAAAATATGTTTTGTTTCTTATAAACTCCAATAACTTTTTCCTCCGCGTTTCAAGACACTCTAAAATAAGGGAAAATATTGCATATAAAAATAGATTGAGTTGAAAATATATTTCGCATTTTGCTCACGAACTTTTGTAACGGCAAACTTTTCCATTTTTACTCTTTTAAGCAACAAATAATCGTAAAAACTTTTAGCTTTCGAAATAAATAATTTCTGAAACTTTGTCGTCTACCATTAAAGGTCACAACATCACGAGGAAATGTTTAGAAATAGGGTTTTACGGATGGAATTACGAAGTTTGTAATACATACAGTACATTCGAATTGTTTGGAATTTTTAAAAGCTTATTATTTCACATTAATTTTTGTTTCTCTCGAGCAGTTAGAAATTTGCGACAACCTGGTTTAGTGTGTCGCACGCAGTTTGGGTTTGGGCGATAGGCGGGCGTCTACAGTTAGAGAAAGCGATGTCGCGTGTAAAAAGATAAACTTGAACCAAACTTCAGACCAAAATCGCGAGTTTTCCTGAAAAATCTTTTCTCGTTTTATTTATATTTTTACTTTAGTTTTTTATTTTATTTTTATTTAGTTTGCCCGACAACAAAACTCTTTTTAAAAGTATCGATGCAAATCGCAGCGTTTGTACAGAATATGACATGAAATGGCATCCAACCTTAAAAAATAAACTTCACTCTTTTATTTATTTCCTTGGTTTTTTTTTTGTTTATCTGGAGAGATTAGAAAGCGATTTTGTTCAATTACTAAACACAGAACAACTCATTCTCTTATAGAGAAAAAGAAAATTTTTACCTCTCCACCAACAATCCCTTCCTCCTCAAAAAAGTAAAACAGAAAAAATGAAGTACTAAAATTATATATATATATATATATATATATATATATAATATATAAACAACCACGCGTTCTCATCCGTATTATTCCATATATACACCTTGCCTTATGAACCTTATGTTATTTCGTGCGTTGGTCTCTCTTCACATGGAGGTCAAGCTGGTGGCCCCGCCTCTAGGTCTGGCTTGGTGGAGGAGCGAGTTGCTTTCTTGCGCTCTGCACCGTACATAGCCAGGTACGCCCGGCTCATCTGGTACCGTCCTGAGCCAGGTATCCAGTCTTCTCTTCAAGACTTCAACTTTGACCCCCGTTACGTTTCTGAGGTCTTTTGGAAGCTGGTTGAAAAGTCTTGGCCCCCTGACAACCAAGCTATTTTCCTTCAGAGTTGAGGAGGTCCCTTGTCGGGCCTTTAATTTGGGAACACTACACATTCTGCCTTTCCTATTTTCCAGTGTTGTTTGAATGGTAATTGGGTTTAGTTTTAGGTTTGGTACCAGTTTTTCGATCATTTTCTATATGTAGATTATGGTGTACCTCTCTCTTCTTCTTTCCAGGGAGTACAGATTTAGTTTACGTAGTCTTTCCCAGTAGTTGAGTTCTTTGCAGCCATCAATCTTGGCTGTGAAATGCCATTGCGTTTCTTCTAGTTTATTAGTTTCTTCCTTTTTATATGGGAACGTCAAAACTGAGCAGTATTCAAGTTTTGGTATAATCAGTGTTTTTAGCAGGGGAATCATTACTGTCCTGTCCCTTCTCTTGAACGTTCTTAGTACCTGTCCGGCGACTCTTTTTGCTTTATTTATCGCTATCTGATTTTGTGTTTCGAATTTCGCATCATCTGTCATTATTATCCCGAGATCGATCGCTTTCGTGCTTCTCTGAATTTCCTGTCTATCTGGAGCATAATATGCAGTCTGTTTAAGTTCTTCTTTTCTACCATATCTCAGGAGCTGAAATTTCTCGGCGTTAAATGATAGGTTGTTTTCGTCTGACCATTTGTATATTTTGTTCGTGTCCCTCTGCAAGGCCTCCACGTCATGTACATCGCTGATTTTTTTGCTGATCTTTGTATCGTCTGCAAAGGATGTTACTATACTATTGCTGTTTACTCCGCTGTCTATGTCTGTTAGCATGATAATGAACAGGAGTGGGGCCAGTACTGTCCCTTGTGGTACTGAGCTGCGTACTTTCGATTCTGATGATGATATACCTTGAATTTTGACGACCTGCAGACGTTCTCTGGGGAAGTTGTAGATCCATTTTCCCACTTTGCCTGTTATTCCCATATATTTAATTTTATGTGCTATTATACCATGGTCACATTTGTCGAAAGCTTTAGCAAAATCTGTGTATATAACATCGTAGTTGTCATTGCCTTCCAATGCATCTAGGATATTGTTGTAGTGTTCTATTAGTTGTGATAGGCATGATCTACCTGATCGGAATCCATGCTGATTTTCGTTGAATCTTTCCCGTGTCTCCAGGAAGTCATAAATTTTCTCTCTAACTATTCTTTCAAATACTTTGGTGAGGTGGGACGTCAATGACACTGGTCTGTAGTTCTTTGTTTGAGATCTGTCCCCTCCTTTATATATAGGGACAATGTTTACTCTTTTGAAGATGCTCGGTATTTCCCGTGTCTAGGGATCTTCTCCATATCCAGTATAAATGTGTAGCTATTTCATTTTTGCATTTTTCATTATACAGGGTGGGGCAAAAGTCTGGGCCCCATCGGAAGTTTATAATGGAAAAGAAAATTTTGGCCTACCTTAATGTTTTAATTCAGAAATTACAATAGGTGTTCAAATTGACGTCCACCTTCTTCTAAACACTTTGTAACCCGGTTGACGCAAGACGTTTGCACATTACTGAGGATGGTAATATTCGTTCTTATGGCTTCAAATTCTGCTGTTATGGTATCCTTTAGCGCCTGTATTGTTCTTGGCCTGTTAACGTACACAACTGATTTAAGGTGTCCCCATAAGAAGTAATCCAAAGGAGTCAGGTCCGGAGATCTGGGCGGCCATTCAATTGGCCCACGTCGACCAATCCATTTCCGTTGAAATGTTTCTTGCAAAAATTCGCGAACGGCCCTTGCAAAATGCGGCGGAGCCCCATCGTGCTGAAACCACATAGCTCTCCGATGCCGTAATGGTAGTTCATACAATCGAGGCGTAAGGAAATTTGCTAACAAATGAAGGTATGATTCACCAGTTACAGTGTCGGGGAAAAAGTATGGGCCAATTATCGTATCTCCCCACATAGCAGCCCATACCATAACTCTTGGGTTGTACTGCGAGCGTCCGTCCTCAATCCAATGTGGATTTTCTTTAGCCCAATATCGTGCATTATGTCTGTTGACTGAACCGTTTAGGTAAAAAATTGCTTCGTCACTGAACATGATACGCTTTTCCAACTGCCTATGTTGCATAAACCACTGACAATACTCCCTACGACGATCTAGGTCATCACTGTGTAGTTCCTGGACTAATTGGACTTTATACGGATGAAAATGATTGGTAGAGAGAATGCGACGAACAGAACCGAAATTTTAGTCTATGTGAACATAAACCTCCTATGGGGCCAGATTTTTGCCCCTCCCTGTATATATATATATATATATAATATATATATATATATATATATATTAGACTGGTTCAAAAAACAAAATATTTGAAATCATAACATGGTACCTCAAATTATTGTGAACCTTTATAAGAATAACTTCTGACAAAAATATCAGCTCATTTGAAGTATATTCTGGGTTGCCGCACTACTGTCAAAAATATCAGAAATAAAAAAAAATTAGTAATATTATATGGATTGTGGAGTAGGGTGGATCGATTTTACATTTCTTTCGATTTCCATATTCTAATAGAGACAAACACTTGCGCATGCATGAGAAAATAGCCTCTGCAAAATCGTAGCTTAATAGGTAATCATCTTCTGCCCCCGGCAGAGCGATGAAAATCATATTTTAGTAGTCAAAAACGTATTTTTCTTATAATTTTTAAAATATTTCAATATGCATCAAAATTATTCCTAATAACTATAAAGTCGATGAAAAAGACCTCATATGATCGTTTTTCCAAGCGCGTTGTCCTACGTTAATATCTTTTGCCCCTGGCAACAACGTCAAATGTTGAAAAAATAGGTAATTTATATACATATTTTCAGATCGGCTCTTTGTCTTAAATAATGCATTTATATATTTCCCATAGCATTTATATCGTTGCTTAGGCATGAAATAACACACGCAAAATTTTATGACTAGAGTAATATCTTCTGTCCCCGAGAAAAGTCTAAATGTGGATTATAATTACGTTAATGCGATGTTATAAGTACGATAAGTACTAAGTACAGCTCCTCGCTTGCTAATTTTATAAAATTAGCAACCCAGAACTCACCACGAGGAGGTGGCTGTACGTCGAGTTCCACCCTATCCAGCCCCAACCACCCTTCCTTTGGCTGCATGTCGATTTACATACGGTAATCTTTCTTAGAATCAAATCGTGGAATTTTTGTTCGGGAGTGAAGACGGGAGCGGATGAATCCGCCCCTCTCTTCTATTCCACTTACACTGGCAGAGGCTTCGGTTACTAATTTGATGAGTCTCTCGACCGCTTGAGTATGACAAGGTAATAGTGGGATCAGTCCATCAGGCTGGTCTCCCGTCTCAACAAACTCTTTTATTCGGGTATCAGGTATTGGTTTTGTAACCGGGGGTTCGGTCACCTCAGCCGTTTGCCAGTTGATCATTTCGTAATAGTTTTGACTATCGTAGAGCAGCTCAGGCATGGCGAAGGCTCGAATTTCCCCCGCTGGTGATTGTTTTGATCGTGCTTTTAATATTCTTCTCCATCCCAATTCTCTTATGTGTTGCTCATCGGCATGTAGCATGGAGATCAAAATATTTTCTGGGTGAGCAAAGAAAGAATTTCTACGGAGGACTTTGACTTTGTTGGCGATTGTCTTAGATCTTTGAGGCATGGTCTGAGAGAGACGCATCATTTCGAAAAAATGTTTTGCACCCTCAGTGAAACTGGAGTTTTTCTTTATCTTAAACCAAATTGGTGCGTAAACTGTCATAATGAATCGCACAATTTCGCTAAAGGTGCTGGAGGGTTCACTGGTTGAAACATAGAGGCGCAGAAATCTATTTGCTGTTGTCAGCCACCTGGAATGCGCCATCTTACCTGGATTTCGAGCCGCGAGAGCTGAAGAGCAGCTACCGCTCGACACTGCTCTGTAGATGCCTAACAAATATTTCTGGTCAGTGCTCAACTCGGCATCATCTATGTCAATGTCGGGAGATGGAATGGCATCGAATTCTGTAATTGGAAGTTTTTCGCAGTCGTTCAGTTGTTTTCCAACTGGTCCAGTAAAGCTCATTGGCCCAGTTGTTTTGCCGTCCAAGTCTTGAATGAGGTGTCGCAGTGATAATTCATTAACGTGTAATAGGCATGTGTGTGTGTTATTTCATGCCTAAGCAACGATATAAATGCTATGGGAAATATATAAATGCATTATTTAAGACAACGAGCCGATCTGAAAATATGTATATAAATTACCTATTTTTTCAACATTTGACGTTGTTGCCGGGGGCAAAAGATATTAACGTAGGACAACGCGCTTGGAAAAACGATCATATGAGGTCTTTTTCATCGACTTTATAGTTATTAGGAATAATTTTGATGCATAATATTTTAAAAATTATAAGAAAAATACGTTTTTGACTACTAAAATATGATTTTCATCGCTCTGCCGGGGGCAGACCATGATTACCTATTAAGCTAAGATTTTGCAGAGGCTATTTTCTCATGCATGCGCAAGTTCTTGTCTCTATTAGAATATGGAAATCGAAAAAAATGTAAAATCGATCCACCCTATTGTGGAGTAGTTATCTTCTGTAGGTATGTTACTTGTGTTGTTGAGATGATAGCATCATAGCAGTGTAGGAGAGTGTCAAATGGCATCATGCACAAACAGGATGTAAAATATGGCAAGTTCAGTAGCGACTAGAAAATCAACAGAAATGTGGCTTATTGGACAAACAATTGAGACAATATGTGGAAGAAAGCTACCATCCTATGGTGACGTTCTGCGGCTTATTTTTCATCATCTACATGCCAAAAAGACGTTGAAAGATGCATCTTTGCGCTGAAGTATTGAAATTTTGGGAGATGGCAAATATACCAACTGCTGACTATCGCAATGTTACGAAAAAAATAGAAAAGGAGTATTTTAATTATAGAGGACTTCAAAAATCTAAATCTAGACGTTCACATACACAAATAGATGAAACTTCTTTTCAAGAACGTTTGGACGATTTATTCGATATCGCTCATGCCAATGCTCTGCAAAAAATGACAGTAGAAGAAGACAGAGCTTTTCTACAAGCTCAACGAGAGAAGGGGAGGAGAGGCTACATAGGAAGTGTGGACAAAATATGTGCTCTCAAACAATCTAAGAGAAGATCTAGAGATGAAGCATTTCAACGCCAAGTTAAAAAAGAAACTATGAGAAAGAAAATGAACAAAACAGTGACTCAATTTTCGTCAAATAGTAGTTCCTCCGAGGAAGAGCCAAGTACATCAAGTACACCAGTCACCATAAAGAAGAAGAAACTTGGTAGTCATAAACCAGCAATGGTTGTATCAACAGAATTAGCAATGACACTGGACAGAAACAAATTAAGTGATCGCCAAGCAGTGTCAGTAGTAGCAGCTACTGCATCTTCTCTTGGATATGAAGTTGATGATATTATTCTGAGTAGAAGTTCAATACGGAGAAAACGAATATCAGTTCGTCAGCAAATTACGGATGACATCAAGCAATCATTTGAAACTGATATTCATCTAACAGTTCATTGGGACGGAAAGCTTATCCAAGATCTTACTGGTGATGATAGTGTGGATAGACTTCCAATTATTGTATCAGGCGGAGGAAAATCTAAGCTTCTCTCAGTACTTAAACTTAAATCTGGCACAGAAAAAATATTGCAGGTGCTGTGGTCGAAGCTTTGGATGACTGGGGGCTACGAGATTGTGTGCAGTTGGGTGGAGTGAAAATGGCCCAAAAATTTTATTTTGTGAAATTTAACTTACTTGAGGTTTTAAAAGTTGCCAATGGACTAATAGAACAATATGCAAAAAAGTTTATTAAAATCAGACAATCTTTTGATCGACCACCAGACGTTATAAGTTTACAATAATATACGATTTTACACAAAAATACCTAAAATACGAGTAAACATCAGACTATATATTTTTAGTTATTTTGGCACACTATTATGCTAACGCTAGAGTCTGAGTTATGCATGCATGGTTAATTCAGAATTGATAGTCACGTTTAGACTCAAGTTTCGGTATAAGCTGCCGAGAAGCGACGCGAGCCCGAATAAATCCATGGCGGGACGTCTCGCCACACACAGCGGCTGAAGCTTCGGTAACTAGGTTCACGCATCTTTCCACCGCCTGTGTGTGACAAGGGAAGCGAGGGAAGAGGACACTTGGTGAAATTTGAGCAGAGATCATGTCGTTCAATTCGTTGTCCGTCATATCCATCGTAACAGGAGGCTCCGTCAGGGTCAAAGTCTGCCAATCGACCATGTCCTGGTATTCGGTCGCGTCGAGGTTGAGCGGTGGCACTCGAAACCTGCGGATTTTGTTTGCAGACACATGTGATCTTGCCTTCATGATTCTTCTGAGTCCGAGTTCCCTTATATGTGGTCGCTCATCTGTGATCATGGCTAATAGCACGTTCTCGGGGTGTCCGCAGAAGCCGTTTCGTCGAATCACCGGGTCGACGACTTTCTTTAGAGAGGAGCTGAGGTACCGTGTTCTCACCATCATCCCGTGCAGATGTTTGGCTCCATCTTTGCATGATGGCTGCGTCTTGATGGCGAACCATGTTGGGGCGTAGACCCGGATGATGAATGTGACAAGAGTTTTGATGTTGTTGGATGGTGCATCGAGGCCAACATAGAGGCGGAGGATTCTGTTGGCAGTTGTCAACCATCGCGAGTGGTTCAATGGTCCCGGTTTTCGCAATGCTAGATCACAGGGACAGTGTCCTTCACTGACAGCTTGACACATCTGCCACAGGTACTGCTGGTCAGTGCTCAGGTCCTTCACGTCAACATGCGGCAGTGGCTGTAATGGAGATATAGGTTCATACGATGTTATATGGAGTTCCGTGCATGCTGTGAGAGATTTCCCTATCGGTCCTGAGAAGCACTTAGGTCCTGTAGTTGCTCCATCTAAATGCTGAAACAGGTGTCGCAGGGGGAGCTCGTTAGCATGTAATAAGCACACGAGCCATTGCAGCGGTTTTTGTAGTAATTCCTGAAGCTGCCGAATAACTCCGCCATTATGTCCAGTGTTGACAGCGGTTCCGTCGCATCCGACGACTTTCACACTGTCGAGATCCACACTTCGCGCAGCCAAGCATTCAAAGATTACTTTGGAAATCGCCTTGCTTGATCCACTTGACGGCGTCACGTGGCCAAAGTACGATGAACCTGGTTCACAAATAATGCTGACGTGCTCTTCTGTATCTCTGTCCCGGTGGCCATGTCCTGCGGCGTCTCGTACATTTTTCATCGTTCTATCCTTTCGACCGTCGAAGTACAATCCAGGCAAGTCTGTCATACTGCTGTCTAGTTTTGTCAGTTCTTGACGAGTTCTACTTCTTTCTCGGCGAATTTTACTACGATCAATGACTTTGGAGGTGTCATTTGTAGACACAATTCCAATGTCTTGTAGCACGGATGAGGCAATAACGGCTGCTGCTCGATCTGAGACGCCCGTTCTATCGCACGCTTTAGCCAAACATGGTAATCGTACAGTCATCGTCATTCTTTGACGTTTACTCTCCAGTGTCGATAGATCAGGTTTACAGTGTGACTTAGATAGGGTGTATTCTTCGTCGCTGTTGTCGGTGTCGTCGTCCTTGTCTTCCTCGTTGTAGCTTCCAGAATTGCATTGCTGCTTCGATTGTTCTTGGTGAATGCTGTGTCTTCTCGATTCACAGACTTTCCTGGATATTTTCTTCTGTAGCTTTGTTGTTTCCACCAAATCGATGCCTCCTATAATCATCTTTCTGGCTCCTCTCTGGTCCTCTAGAAACTTTCTTTCTTTGAGTGGTACTTTGTCCGCTCTTTCGCACTTACAGCTCATGACGAAATCTACACATTTGCATTTGCTAATGTCGAAGAGTTTATCTGCGTCTTCTCTGAACTGTTCAAGTTGTTGCTTGTAGTTGTCGTTGACCTTCCGAGCCTTGTATGGTTTCAAGATTTTCTTGTATTTCTCGTTGTACGGTCTGAGCGTTTCAATCACTCGTCCGTGCGTCACGGTCGGAAGAGACGCTTTCTCCCAAACAAGTTCAACATCAACGCAAACTTTTTTTGATACTTCGGCGAACGGTGGATATTTGTTATTCTTCGTTGTCAGCTGTTGTCTTGTATGGATGTAAGCCTTCATAACATCAGCGTAGGTGGGAAGAACATTTGTGGGTATCTCGCGTGGCGCGCCAAAAATCACACATGCCGCCTTCTCCCTCGTAATAATTTCCATTCTGAAAAACAACAACAATTATTATAAATTGTAAGCAATGTAAGACTATTAAAGAATTTCTGCAAGAAAAAGAAATATCAAATTAATACTGTCACACTCACTTGTCAAACACCTATAAACAGATATCAATATGTAATTAACTTACTTTTAATATCAAGTTTCACGAAAAAATGATGATAACAGCGCAAATAACCTTCAATTCTCACTGCCACATGTGCACTGAGCTTGGCGGAGCAGCCGCGCTTTGCATATTACTCACTCTCCCCCCACTCCCAATCTCCCATCCCCTCTGACTCACGGACTGCATATGTTATCGCACCAAATCACTACCATCACTGAAACTAGCATTAAATCAATGTATGGTTAACTAAACTCTTTCTTATCTCACTTACTCACATCAGCTCTAATAATTTGGCCACCCTCTGTAATTGCCATTAATTTACATTCCACACATGTTGTAATCTTAAATGTCAACCTCAAGTATGCAATAACACAGTCTACAGCAAACTAAGCTGTTAATTATTTGCATAAACATGGATGAAAGACCAGCATCTTGGATGACTCCTGATGGGCAAAGCGATCGTTAAAACATGAAATATGCCATATATTAAAATCGCTGGTGGTCAATCAAGCAATGCTTCAATTGTATTATAATTTCACATGCTTGTTTCTAAAGCCCATTGGCAACTTTTCCACACTCAAGTAAATTAAAAATCCAAAAATGATATTTTCACTCCACCTTAGTGTGCAGGCAATGTGCTTTGACACAACTGCAAGCAACACTGGCGATAAAAAAGGAGCATGTACTCTTATTGAAAGCATACTTGAACGGCCGCTCCTCGGACTAGCTTGTCGACATCACATTCTCGAAATAGTAATAGCATCTGTCTTTGACAAATGTCACGGCGCTGCCACTGGTGGTCCGGATATTTTGTTATTTAAGCGTCTTAAAAATAAATGGAAGACTTTTGACACAAACAAGTTTGAAATTGTTCAAATCGATGTATCGGAAAAGCCCAGTATAATTGAAAATTGCAAGCAACATTTGACTAAATTACAACCTCGAGCAGATTACCGAGAACTCTTACATTTGACAATCATATACCTTGCAGATGTTCCTTTTGATGGCATTAAATTCCATCAACCCGGAGCGTTGCACCGTGTGCGATGGATGGCGCGAGTGATATATGCAATAAAAATTTGTCTTTTCCACAAACAAATGGAAGTCACTGGACGTGAACTAGAAGGGATGCAACGTTTTGCATTATATGCTGTTCGATGCTACGTAAATGAATGGTTTTTAGCACCCATTGCTTCCTCTGCACCAGCTAATGACCTATCTCTTCTCAACAAACTTCAATCCTACGATGATAAAGAAATATCTGTAGCTGCATCTAAAGCGCTCTCTCGCCATCTCTGGTATTTGAATGAAGAGCTCATCGGACTTTCTTTTTTTGATGAAGAAACGTCACTGGAAGTCAAGCGAGAAATGGTGAAGGCGTTGGATGTGAATGGCTCTCAAAATCCTCCTAAACGGATAAATTTTAATGTGAATGATCCTAACCTACAAGACAAAACACTAGCTAGCTTCGTCAGTTCAACAACTCGCAACTTCTTCACAAAATTAGCATTGCCAATGGACTTTTTGGACAGAGATCCTGCTGATTGGAACGCTAATGATGACTACAAAGCTGCTAGCAATTATGTAAAAAATATGAATGTTGTAAATGACAACGCTGAGAGAGGTGTTGCTTTAATTAAGAACTTCAGTGGCCATCTTACGAAAAGTGAAGAACAACAATATCTTCTACAAATTGTAGAGCAGGAGCGTAAGCGTTTTCCAAACGTAAAAAAATCTACAATAAAAGAGGGACTTAGATAAAGGAAATAAATGGAATAGAAACAAAATTAGAGGACTGTGGATTAGGCCTATAGGGGATACCACATAAAAAAAACGCACCGATAACAGCTACCTCAGGGGTAAAAAATATTAATATAACTAATCCGATTGGAGAATAAAATGAAATGTTTGACCACCGTGCGGCACCTCTAAATATCATCCGATTTGCATTAAAATTGGTATTTATAATTCTTTAACCATTCTTCACAATATCCATGGGTACCATATCAAAAATAATAAATTTGAAAATTCACCCTTATAGGTTGGACCAGTCTAATATATATATATATATATGAAAAGAAGGATCAACACAACGGCAAACATTTTCATTTATTTGTACATCAGACGTTTCGACAAATCTTTTGTCATCATCAGTGAGTTAAGTCTTAAAACCTTAAAACAAAATTGAAAAGTGAAAGTTACATCAATACAATATTAAGACCATTAAAATTAAAACCTTAAAGCAAAATGAAAATTGCATCAATACAAAATTAAAACATTTAAATTTCATCACTATAAAAACTAAAATTAAATTAAATTTCATCACTATAAAAACTAAAATTAAATTACCTCAATAGGTAAATACACAATGTTTACATCCACCTCCATACTTGGCAAAGTCTAAGAGACCACTAGGTGGTCAGGGGATTAGAAAGGGTATATCTGTGAAACACGGTTGGTTGTCAAAAGAGTCGTAATTTGTAGGATGAGCTATTATTATTAAGGGAGGGTTTGTTTCTATAGATGTACAAAGATTCTAAAATTCGGAGTTCTGTAAGGTTATTGGATCTAGTTAAAATTTCAAACTGAGTTTTGTGAAGGGGTGGTCGTTTTCATTACTGTGGTTTCTAATTGCGGATTGTGGAGGGCTACTGAGGGGACGGTTGGTACGGACTGACAAGCCCAAATGTTGAGAAAGGCGCACCTCCAGTTGGAGTTGAGTGCTGCCAATATACGCAGCCTTACAGCTGTCGCACGTGTATTTGTAAACAACATTGGGGCATACAGTTTTGGGGAATTCATCTTTGAACTTTAAAAAATTTGATAATTTAAGTGGGTTGACGAAGGCGAATCTAAAATTTATTTGGGGATAACTAGACTTGAGTAGTTTGGACAATTCACCTCGAATACGCAATGATAAATAACCATAAAAAGGTAATTTAATATATCTGGTTTCTTTTTGTACTGTAGTTACGGGGAGTTTAGTATCAAAAGTGTTATTTAAAATTTCTTTAATTGGTTATCGAATAGATGAGAAGGGTAGTAATTGTTAATAAAGTACTGTTTTAAAAATTTAAATTCTTCGTTTAACGAAAAGTAATCCGAACAAATACGGTAACTTCTTGTTAATAATGTTACTATAGCACTAATCTTATATTTATAAAACATACAACTTAAATAATTGGTTCCCAAGCCAGTAAAAGTTTGTTTCCGAAATAGTGAAGTATGGAACTTATTATGGGCCCGTTTAACTAAAACATCCAGGAAAGGTAAACTATTATTTGTTTCGTTTTCACACGTGTACTTAATATTACTATGTTGTTTATTAAGATAATCACGAAAAAGTTTTACGTGTGAAGGATGGTTAAATATTAAGAAAGTGTCATCCACGTATCTTCTGTAATATATGGGTTTAAAACTACTAGGACAATTTTTCAACCAAATTTCTTCGTAATGCCAACACTAGCAAATGCATTTCTTTGCCATTACGAAGAAATTTGGTTGAAAAATTGTCCTAGTAGTTTTAAACCCATATATTACAGAAGATACGTGGATGACACTTTCTTAATATTTAACCATCCTTCACACGTAAAACTTTTTCGTGATTATCTTAATAAACAACATAGTAATATTAAGTACACGTGTGAAAACGAAACAAATAATAGTTTACCTTTCCTGGATGTTTTAGTTAAACGGGCCCATAATAAGTTCCATACTTCACTATTTCGGAAACAAACTTTTACTGGCTTGGGAACCAATTATTTAAGTTGTATGTTTTATAAATATAAGATTAGTGCTATAGTAACATTATTAACAAGAAGGTAATTTAATATATCTGGTTTCTTTTTGTACTGTAGTTACGGGGAGTTTAGTATCAAAAGTGTACTAATATTACTATGTTGTTTATTAAGATAATCACGAAAAAGTTTTACGTGTGAAGGATGGTTAAATATTAAGAAAGTGTCATCCACGTATCTTCTGTAATATATGGGTTTAAAACTACTAGGACAATTTTTCAACCAAATTTCTTCGTAATGCCAACACTAGCAAATGCATTTCTTTGCCATTACGAAGAAATTTGGTTGAAAAATTGTCCTAGTAGTTTTAAACCCATATATTACAGAAGATACGTGGATGACACTTTCTTAATATTTAACCATCCTTCACACGTAAAACTTTTTCGTGATTATCTTAATAAACAACATAGTAATATTAAGTACACGTGTGAAAACGAAACAAATAATAGTTTACCTTTCCTGGATGTTTTAGTTAAACGGGCCCATAATAAGTTCCATACTTCACTATTTCGGAAACAAACTTTTACTGGCTTGGGAACCAATTATTTAAGTTGTATGTTTTATAAATATAAGATTAGTGCTATAGTAACATTATTAACAAGAAGTTACCGTATTTGTTCGGATTACTTTTCGTTAAACGAAGAATTTAAATTTTTAAAACAGTACTTTATTAACAATTACTACCCTTCTCATCTATTCGATAACCAATTAAAGAAATTTTTAAATAACACTTTTGATACTAAACTCCCCGTAACTACAGTACAAAAAGAAACCAGATATATTAAATTACCTTTTTATGGTTATTTATCATTGCGTATTCGAGGTGAATTGTCCAAACTACTCAAGTCTAGTTATCCCCAAATAAATTTTAGATTCGCCTTCGTCAACCCACTTAAATTATCAAATTTTTTAAAGTTCAAAGATGAATTCCCCAAAACTGTATGCCCCAATGTTGTTTACAAATACACGTGCGACAGCTGTAAGGCTGCGTATATTGGCAGCACTCAACTCCAACTGGAGGTGCGCCTTTCTCAACATTTGGGCTTGTCAGTCCGTACCAACCGTCCCCTCAGTAGCCCTCCACAATCCGCAATTAGAAACCACAGTAATGAAAACGACCATCCCCTTCACAAAACTCAGTTTGAAATTTTAACTAGATCCAATAACCTTACAGAACTCCGAATTTTAGAATCTTTGTACATCTATAGAAACAAACCCTCCCTTAATAATAATAGCTCATCCTACAAATT
Organism: Bathynomus jamesi; assembly: GCA_023014485.1. NCBI lineage: Eukaryota > Metazoa > Arthropoda > Malacostraca > Isopoda > Cirolanidae > Bathynomus > Bathynomus jamesi. Next base: position 955,686 of record JAJOZX010001024.1, on the reverse strand, counting down.
ACGACTCTTTTGACAACCAACCGTGTTTCACAGATATACCCTTTCTAATCCCCTGACCACCTAGTGGTCTCTTAGACTTTGCCAAGTATGGAGGTGGATGTAAACATTGTGTATTTACCTATTGAGGTAATTTAATTTTAGTTTTTATAGTGATGAAATTTAATTTAATTTTAGTTTTTATAGTGATGAAATTTAAATGTTTTAATTTTGTATTGATGCAATTTTCATTTTGCTTTAAGGTTTTAATTTTAATGGTCTTAATATTGTATTGATGTAACTTTCACTTTTCAATTTTGTTTTAAGGTTTTAAGACTTAACTCACTGATGATGACAAAAGATTTGTCGAAACGTCTGATGTACAAATAAATGAAAATGTTTGCCGTTGTGTTGATCCTTCTTTTCATCTGTAAGCTCCGGTTCCCTAAGGAGAAGTCAATAGCTTTGATATATATATATATATATATATATGGAATAACATGTATGACAGCGTGTAGTCTTTTGTATACAACAAAAATATCCCCCACGAGGGTTCGAACCCTATACCTCCAAAATAGGAGTCACATACGCTTTCATGAAACTACGCGGCGGAATTGAAGTTAACTCAATCTGTCGTATATTTAAACGATCGAGGAAACACGTAACGCTTTCGCACCCAGAAATGTTTCACGATATTAACATTCCTGCACTCGAGGTACTGCTGCTGGGGCCATTTTTGGCTCATACAAAATACCAAGTGTGCTCGTGAATAAAATGTTAACTTTTATCACGTCCTTGTGTGATAATAGCTCTTACGACTCCTACTCAGGAGGTCCGGGTTTGAATCCTGGTGGAGGCACTTTTGTTTCATATACAGTAGATATATATATATATATATATATATATGTGTGGTCCGAGAAGTACCATCCCAACTTTAAATCAATACAGTAGCCTATATGCTTTTTAATGTTAGGGGTAGAAGTGTTCTTCCTGATTCCTGATGTATCTTCATGTGCTGACATTAAAGTAGAAGTATGGTAACAATGAAGGAGAGTACACACGTCTACGTACGTACATACGTAAAATTAGGGGGAGGGACGAGAGGATGGCACTGGCACTGAAGAGAAAGTGATGGAAATAAAAAAGGGAGGAAGGGAAAAAGGGACAAGCGAGGGGAAACTACGTACGGCTACGAAGGAGATGGAAGTGCTAATTCCTTCATCCCGACGAGAAATTCTTTGTGAAGAAACAAAGAAAGATCCGGGCATGTTGTTGATATTTCTGTTTATAATATAGGGCCTACACATATACAGGGTGTTTCAGGAGGAAAGGTCAATACTTCGGGAGGTGATAGTATCGGTCATTGTGAGAAAAAAGTTCATATGAACATGTGTCTAATTCTGAATGGTTACGGAGATAGAGCTGTTTGAATCTACAAATACAAAAGCATTGTTAATGGTAATCAAGAAAGAGAAACCAATTACTGTTTCTAACATTTAATGTTTAAACATTGGTATTTTGAATGGTATCAGATACAGAAATGACAAATTTGTTACAGTTTACAATACGTTTTCGAAAATCCCACCGTCAACCTCAATGCATTTTGCAACTCGTGTGCGAAGATCGCATGTTGTTCGTCTGAGTTGATCTTGACGTTCCTTTATACTGGCAGCAGCATCCAAATTGCGCGCGAGCAATTCGTCTCGTGTATCCACCTTTCTTTTGTAAACGTGACTTTTCATCCACCCCCACAAACAATAATCTAACGGAGATAGGACTGGAGACCTTGGTGGCCATTGAATGGGACCACCGCTGGGGGAGGAAGAGCTGCGCGCGCATCAGATTCAAACAGTTCTATCTCCGTAACCATTCAGAATTAGACACATGTTCATATGAACTTTTTTTCTCACAATGACCGATACTATCACCTCCCGAAGTATTGACCTTTCCTCCTGAAACACCCTGTGTGTATATATATATCCGGACTGTGTGGGTCTATCACTTTCGGGTCGGGTCCGGGTCTGGGTCATTTTTCTAATTTACTTTCGGGTCCGGGTCCGAGTCCGGGTCATTTTTCTAATTTACTTTCGGGTCCGTGTCCGGGTCCCGGTCATTTTTCTAATTTACTTTCGGGTCCTGGTCCTGGTCCGGGTCGGACCCGAAAGTTCACTTTCAGGTCCTGTCGGGTCTTTCAGTATATGACCCGGGTCTGGGTCGGGTCCATTATTAAAACTGTAATAATTATAATCTGGTATAGGATAGGTAATAAGACTGCTACCGGAGCTACATTAACATGTTTTCTGAAACATAGTAAAACATTATATGGCTCTATGGTAGTAGCCTAACCATATATATTAATTAATCCGATTTTGGAAATGTTTGAAAGTAGGTGTATTAATTGTATTAATATTTAATAGTAACTAGGTATACTGTAGTTATACATGCATTGTTAAGGGGGAAAGTACGATGTATGATTGCTTTCTTCAGCCCCCTTTTTCTAAATTTTAATTAATTTTGTGAAAACAAATTCCATATTTTTTTTGGGTGAACTCAAATGGAAATTATCATCTTCTTGCATTAAAATTAAATGCTTTGTTTATCTTAAAAAACAAAAATAAAACCGATAATATGAAATAATTAAAGTCATTTGGCAGTAATATTGACTTTATATTAGAGGGCAACATATTCCGTGAACTCCTTTAAAATAGATATTGATATAGCGGCATTGCCTATACTTATTTCTCCTAGAATCCAGATTGAAAGTTGTGCCACTATACACTTTTCCACACTTTTCAATTTGGCATGTAGATGTTTTAGTAATATTATTATATTTAAAATATTCATTTGTAAGGCTAGTTTTTTGCTACCATTCCCCACCGAAAAACGACCTTGTAAAGGCATTGCAAATTCAAATAAATAGCAAACGAAGCACTGGAGACCAACCAATGTACACAGTACACAACTCACAAACAAACAATTAAATATATTTAGTCCGGTAGCACAGACCCTGATTTTACTGGAACCCTGAATTGTTTGTTATAAAGCAAATTTTTACATATTTTGAAAGCTTATACCACCCCATTCAAGAATCCATCGGGTGTACACCTGACCCCCGCTTGGCTTTTTCCTTTTTCAATATGACCGCCATTTTCCAAGGTGGCCGGCGAAACTGAAAAATCCCATATCCTGGTCAATACTTGATGGATTTTGATGATCTTGGTGTCATTTCTAGGGATTTTTAGGATGATGAGTCGATCTGGAAGGGTTGCAGATACTTTGGGAGTCGTTTTGACCCACATTCGTCAATACTCAAGGTCATTGGAGGTCAAACGCCCCCCGAAATAAGGAATATCCCATATCCCGGGAAGTCGTGGAGATATTTTGGTGATCTTACTGTCGTTTTTATGGTTTTGGGCTAGACTGAGTAGTTCTATAGGGTTTAAAATGAAATCAGGGATTATTTTCCCCATGGTAAGGTGAATTCCAATATGTCTAATTATTCCTCTTATTTTTTTCAGGTTGTTGAGATTATTGCTGATGGTGCTGCCCACCTGGTGGTTTGACGACGTCTTGGTTGTGCTGATTCCAAAATTGTTTTTTGACTGCTGAATATGGAGAATATACCAGGTGAGCATTGTTTAGTTTTCATTTGCTGAGGATAAATTATTTCAATGCGATTTGTACTCTGAAGAATGGGTAAACAAAATTCTTATTTTTCAGGTTCTACAAAAGCTGCAGACGAATGTTTCTTCAAGGATTTCCTGCGTAGCTGTCCTGGAGGTCAGAAAGGTCTTTCAAATTGTGGGAGGCTTCAGAAAATCATAGAGAGCAGCGACATCAGAGGGCAGCCAGATGTTCGAGCGAGACTAGAGCCTCTCTTGGAAGATGGAGCAAAAATCCTTTGTTGTCACAAGAACTGTGTTTCCACTTATGTGTCCAAGCGGAATTTATCAGCATTTATGAAAAAGAGAGAATGTGATACCCCTACAGTGGAGCCAAAAAGACTACGTAGTGCTGTTCTCAGTGAAGGCCCAGTATATGACCCTAAAAAACTGTCTCTTTTGTTTGAAAGTCAGTGAGTGTATATTACCCGAGAAATATGACATCAAAGTTCCAGTGCAATACCGCAGTCCAGCATCTAGGTTTATGACCGATAAGCTTGGTGATAAAAAAACAAATTACAAAGATGTGTTGATAGAAAAGTGTAAACTGAAAAATGATGAGCAGGGACAAGTTGTACTCAGTAGGTTCTTGGGCATGAGAGGAGATTTACCGGCTGAAGAAGCCTGATACCATAAAGATTGTATGTCTACCTTTCATGTTGAGGTTGAGAGAGCTTGCCAGAATAAGTCAAGGGTTGGGAACCTGAAGACCGCCCCTTCATTGCTTTGTGTGTAGAATTGTCGAAGGACAAAATGAAACCATGAACTTCAATTGAAGTAGAGAAGCTTTACAAAGAGTTAGGTGGTGAGAAGTTGTCACGTAGGTCGCTCATTGTAAAAGTTAAAGATTACTTCAAAGACGAAATTGTAGACTTACATGGGGATGGTATCGCTATGATTATGGTATCCCATGATTATGGAGTCTCCAGTGCGTGGCAGAAAATCATTGGACATCCGAGCAACTGTAACCCAGCACAAAGACATCATCCTACAAATCCTCAAACTATACGCTTTGAGTGGATGTGACACAGTTGCAGCAATATATGGCATCGGCAAAGCCACTGCCATTGCCACAGCCAAGAAGGGTCGGAAGCTAGACAAGCTGGGGTCCTTTGATGCATGCTTTGACCATATCGAGAAAGAGGCAACAGCGTTCACTTTTGCATGCTATGGGGATAAGAAATCCTCATCTCTTACTGAGTGTCGTCAGCGAGTATGGGCTCAGAAGACAGGGAATTTGGGAACTGCTGCACCCAAACTATGTTCTCTACCCCCAAGAACTGAAGCTTTCCATCAAAATGTGCTCAGAGCCCACTGCACTGTAGCGAACTGGCTCGATGCACTAAAGTGTGACCCACCACCACTTGATCCTGTGCATTATGGGTGGGAGAGAGACGAAACAAACAGAGTTCTCATCCCAAACACAGTTCTGAAGCTAATCAGATGTGGGTGTGAATCACAATCAGCATGCAGGGGGAGTCGCTGCGGCTGCATGGGACGCGGAATCCCTTGCACAATGTTCTGTGCATGTGGCAGCGGCTTGGATTGCAACAATCCATTGACCCAAAACGCAAACGAAGAGCAGACTGATGATCCTGACGATCCTGACACAACAATGTCTTTTGATATTTGCCCCCAATAAATGGTTACCTAATGTGAATAACTGCATCAAAGTTGTCAATGCCAATCCCCCAGCTAGGTGTGAGCTTTGTTTTGCTTACGAGGTCATATCTTGTAGCTTTGCAACCTTCCATAGAATGAATGTGACCTGCACTTCAGCATAAATTGTGGTTTATATCCGAATATCCATATCCATATAATGTGGGTTATGTCATGTAAGCATTATGATCTGGTTTTATCTGCAGAAAATATGTTAAATGCTCAGCAGTTAGCTAGATTGTAGAAATTGTCACTGAAATAAAGCAAATACAGTGATGTTAACTGTGGCATTATCATATTTCAAGGCCAAACTTTAACCTCAAATGACCTTGACTTGACCCATGGAGTTGCAAAATGATATCCTACTGTTACTCATCTCGCCCAAAACCATAAAAACGACAGTAAGATCACCAAAATATCTCCACGACTGCCCGGGATATGGGATATTCCTTATTTCGGGGGGCGTTTGACCTCCAATGACCTTGAGTATTGACGAATGTGGGTCAAAACGACTCCCAAAGTATCTGCAACCCCTCCAGATCGACTCATCATCCTAAAAATCCCTAGAAATGACACCAAGATCATCAAAATCCACCAAGTATTGACCAGGATATAGGATTTTTCAGTTTCGCCGGCCATCTTGGAAAATGGTGGCCATATTGAAAAAGTCAAGCAGGGGTCAGGTGTACACCCGATGGATTCTTGAATGGGGTGGTATAAGCTTTCAAAATATGTCAAGATTTGCTTTATAACAAACAATGCAGGGTTCCCACCCTGTGCAACCATTAGGCTATTCTTCCGTCACCGTTAACTCTCCACTTCCAGTAAGTCATTTGGAGGGGAGAGTGATAATTCAATACATTGTTACAAAATCTAAAGGCGCACACATAAATTTTGTAAACCAAAAACCCGGCAGTGCGGGTCCTTCACTTTTGGGTCGGGTCTGGGTTTGGGTCAATTCTAAAATTCACTTTCAGGTCCGGGTCCGGGTCCGGGTCTTTTTTCTAATTCACTATCGGGTCCGGGTCTTATCTCACTTTCGGGTTAAACCCGGGTTTGGGTCCGGGTCTGGGTTCGACCTGCCAGCCCTGATATATATATATATATATAAAGAAGGATCAACACAACGGCAAACATTTTCATTTATTTGTACATCAGACGTTTCGACAAATCTTTTGTCATCATCAGTGAGTTAAGTCTTAAAACCTTAAAACAAAATTGAAAAGTGAAAGTTACATCAATACAATATTAAGACCATTAAAATTAAAACCTTAAAGCAAAATGAAAATTGCATCAATACAAAATTAAAAACATTTAAATTTCATCACTATAAAAACTAAAATTAAATTGTCAGTCCGTACCAACCGTCCCCTCAGTAGCCCTCCACAATCCGCAATTAGAAACCACAGTGATGAAAACGACCATCCCCTTCACAAAACTCAGTTTGAAATTTTAACTAGATCCAATAACCTTACAGAACTCCGAATTTTAGAATCTTTGTACATCTATAGAAACAAACCCTCCCTTAATAATAATAGCTCATCCTACAAATTACGACTCTTTTGACAACCAACCGTGTTTCACAGATATACCCTTCCTAATCCTCTGACCACCCAGTGTTCACTTAGACTTTGCCAAGTATGGAGGTGGATGTAAACATTGTGTATTTACCTATTGAGGTAATTTAATTTTAGTTTTTATAGTGATGAAATTTAATTTAATTTTAGTTTTTATAGTGATGAAATTTAAATGTTTTTAATTTTGTATTGATGCAATTTTCATTTTGCTTTAAGGTTTTAATTTAATGGTCTTAATATTGTATTGATGTAACTTTCACTTTTCAATTTTGTTTTAAGGTTTTAAGACTTAACTCACTGATGATGACAAAAGATTTGTCGAAACGTCTGATGTACAAATAAATGAAAATGTTTGCCGTTGTGTTGATCCTTCTTTTCATCTGTAAGCTCCGGTTCCCTAAGGAGAAGTCAATAGCTTTGATATATATATAATATATATTATATATATATATAATATATATATATATATTAAGGTATGTTGATTTTCCGCATTTTTTTAGATATCGCCTTTCGACTAGTCGAGATAGTCAGGGCTTAATATGATAATAACTGACAAAAAATTTCAGATCCCTAGCTTTAACCGTTTTTTGAGGAAACAGTTTCCAAAATCGTCAAAAAATCGTACCGAAAAATACCACATTTTCGCAATTTTCGGTAGAAAAAACATGCTATTTTCATTAAAAAATCCTGAAAAAAGTAACAATTTTATTGAAAAAAAGTAAAAAAAACATGTACGGAGTCAAATAGACACATTTAGATCCCAAGATCATCATAATTTTCACTGTAAGAGCCCTTAGAAGCAAAGGAAGGCCTCATCTGGCGGCTTAGGGCTTTGGCCAGAATGTGTTTGTGCCTTGACTCGAGTCCATAAACAGTATGGGAAGCTTCAAATGTCAGCTTCACGGCCCTTTCAACACTCTGAGAATGTGAAGGCAGATCAGGCAGCTACAGCTTGGTGCCATTCAGCAATGCTTCTTGAAGCTCCTGGTCAGAAAAGTCTTCTGTGAGAGCAGGTTCACAGATGCCACTTTGAGAAAGGTTGATTAGTTCTGACCAGTGGGTAGCTTCAATGTTGATGGCTGTGATCTTCTTCAGCCTCTTCTTGGCTGTTTCCCACTTCTGAAAGAATAATAATTAATTTATTTTTTATTCCAGTTTAAGATTTAATCCCTATTAGTCTCAGAATTGCTGATTTAAATTAAACTTAAATAAAAAAAAAAAAACCCGAGTTGTATAAATCCCCATAATCGAATTTTTTTTCAGAAAGAAGGTAAGATTATTTCCATTATCAGAGGGGAAGGGGGGAATTGGGATAAGAAAATATGAACAAAAATTCGATTGTGGGGATTTATAGAACTCGGGTCTTTTTTTTATTAAATAAATCCCCATAATCAAATTTTTTTATCACATTTTTTTAAATTAATAAATGCTTACCTGATTGACAGAATTTTCTTGAGAGCAGCTTCTCTCACTTCCAAGTCATCAGACTTCATCATGGAGTACAGCACATTCTCGGGCAGCAAGGCAAAAGCATTGTACTTCAGGTTCTTGAAAGCAACACCCTGGATTTCTTCAGACTGCTGCTTGATCCTCTGGATCATGTTGAAGATGTACAGCTGCTGATTGTGGAACTTGCTGTCCCTTTTGATCTCAAACCAACTGACTGTATACACTTCCACAATGAATTTGATGGCCTGGTAAAGCTTATCCTGTAGTTCTGGAGGGTAAGCACCTCTGGTCCACAGACACATCAATCTAATTGCCAAAGTCAACCATCTTGCATGGTTTAATGGTCCAATTTTCAAGGCAGCAAATCTTGGGTTGACTTTGCCCCTGGAAATTCCAAGCACATACTCCAAAAGAAGCCTCTGGTCGCTACTGAGATCATTCAGTGTCTCCTCAGCAAATTCCATGTCATCCAGGGGGCCACTGAGTTTGGTGAATTCCACTTATGGCAGATCTTGGTAGTCAATTTCACAGAGTTTTCCCAGTGGACCAGTGAAAGCAGTGGGACTTTTGGTACTGCCATCAAGATGCTTGAAAACAGCTCTGAAAGGAAGCTCATTCTGATGGAGTGAACAGCCAATGGTGTGCAATTTCCGCTCAATTTTATTTTCCAGAGCTGTTACAAGGCCTCCCTCCCAGCCAGTGTTTGTATTTGTGTTGTCAAGGAGGACAGCTTTCAGGGTATGAACACTGTTAAACTCCTCCAAGACACTAGCAACTTCTTCACCAAGAAGAACTCCAGTCGCACCTTTAATTGGGATGACTCTGTGAGTAAGATATGTTCCACTTTCAATTCCCGGCTCCTTTGTGAAAGTCAAATGATGCTCTTGTCCCTTTCCTTTCTTCAGCTTAGTCTCCCCATTTTCATCCTTAACTTCTCTGTACAGCAAAGTGTCCTTGTCAACTTTCTCATCAACCCCAATACAGACTAACTTTTCCAGACCCTCATTGTGCTTTTCATCACTTTTCACTTTCATTCTAGCTTTTTCCCTGTCCATTTTCGATTTATCATTTATTACACTGGTATGCATCAATTTTGCTGTCAAGGGTTTTGTAAGTGATTCTTATAGAGTTGTTCCTGCTGATTTCGAATCTGCAATCCGTTTTTCTCAATCAGCTCAGGTTATCCGGCTATGGCCTCATAAGCAAAATATAATTTTTCATGATTTTGTCAAAGCGGAATTGGAACAGTAACATCTGTCATCACTTGTTTCACTTGTATAATATCTTTTTTTACTTTTCAGGCATATAGATAAAATATTTCATAATGAATAGAGCGTGTTAAAATGATCCCAATAGATTCTGCTACATATGTGGGACGGTTACCATGCCAAATAACCAGTCCCAAATCACTAAATTTGTGAAGACAATGTATAGAGCATACTTTGGAATTAAGCTAGGGGACCAGGACAAAAATTTCGCCCCTCATATGTGCTGCAAGACGTGCATTGAAAATATGAGAAGATGGAGCAAAGGCAGAGCGAACGAAATCTTTGCCTTTTGGAATTCCCATGATTTGGAGAGAAGGAAAGGATCACGTGACAGATTGCTATTTCTGCTTGACAAACCTCCAAGGTGGGCTTATAAATTTATTTTTCTTAAATATTTTGAAATCCTCGTATGAAACTTGACATAATATTCACCATAATGTAATATTCACCATATATAGCATAATATTCACCATAATGGTAATCATACATTTACATATACATATTGTTATAGAAAATACATTTACACACATATTGTTATACAAGTTACATTTACATATACAATGATTGTATATTTTCTTTCTTTTTCATTCATATTGTCCCCGAAGGGACAATATGAATGAAAAAGAAAGAAAATATACAGACTCCATCGACCTATTTCATATCTTACAGGCCGCAGCCTTCCTTCACGAGCCGCCACTGTCTGAATGCTTCTTCTATTTCATATGCAAGTTTTATATCCATGTTTTGTTTCTATTTTCAGGAGTTAACAAGAAGAATAAACACATTGTTGTATACCCTGACATTCCTTCTGCTATGTGACCTGTACCCCATGGTCCTGGAATTCCAATACCCGACCCACCTCAAACCCTGGACTTCGATGATTCTGATGATGAATCAATGACCAATGCCAATGACCAGTCCCAGTCGTATATACCTCAAAATACCGCTTCAAATGAGCCGAGGCCTCTCAACCAGGCCAAACTTAATGATCTTACCAGGGATTTAGGACTTTCCAAATTAGCTGCCGAGATCTTGGGCTCACGACTTCGAGAGGACAACTTGCTGGCTCCGGGAACAACATTCTCCTGGTATAGGAAACGAGAGGAAGAATTCCGCAAGTTTTTTGCAGTGCACGAAAATACCTCTTCCTTAGTGTACTGCTGAAATGTGAGGGGCTAATCGAATCCTTGGGCCTGCCATATAAACGCATCAGAATGGAGGCTATTTATAGACTCGTCTAACGAAGTTTGAAGCAGTACTTCTCAACATTGGGAATAGGGTTGCATCAGTCCCTGTAGTACATTCCGTACAACTTACTGAGAGCTACGATAACATGAAAATTTTACTGGATGCTCTCGTATACGACCAACATAACTGGAGGATCTGTGGAGATTTGAAGGTAATACTAATAATAAGTAACTATTGCTATTGGACTATGTTGTTTTTTCCAAAGGTTTTTGAGAGCGTATAAGAACACTTAACTTCCCCACAGAAGTGATACGTCCCAATGCATAGATTTTTTTATCTGATGAACAAATTCTCTAAATTCTTTAAATATTTTCATTTTTTTCAGCTTGTGGCATTTGTATTGGGAATGCAAGGGGGATACACGAAGTACCCATTTCCTCTGCAAATGGGATAGCCGAGCGGATGAGAAGCACTATGCACTGCGTGAATGGGCATCCAGAGAGAATTTTGAACCTGGTCGCATAATGTCGGTTCAGTGCCCCTTGTACACCACAAAAAATTTTGCTCCCACCAACTTCATATTAAGCTGGGCTTGATGAAAAATTTCATCAATCAATGAATAAGGAGGTTCAGCATTCCGATATCTCGAGAGTAAATTTCCTCATATATCTGATGCTAAACTAAATGCTGGGGTTTTTGATGGTCTCAAATTCGAACTTTGATCAAGGATACTCACTACTCAGTTCGAAAACGCAATGACTCCAACTGAGAAGAATGCCATGGCAGGCATTCAAATCAGTTGTCACTGATTTTCTTGGCAAGCGTAGAAGTCCAGAATACGAGTCCGTTGTCGAAAACTTGATGGAAGCTTTCAAAGCTCATGGGTCGCGCATGTCCATAAAGATGCACTTTTTGTGGACCCACTTGAACTATTTTCCTGAAAATTGCTGCGATTATAGTGAGGAACAGGGTGAACGATTTCACCAAGATATCAAAATAATGGAAGAGAGGTACCAGGGAAACTGGGATATCAATATGGTGGCGGACTATTGCTGGTGTTTGAAGCGAGACGTGCCCGAAGAAAAACACAGACGGAAAGCCAAAAAAACTTCATTCCTTCCTCAATAAACTTTTTTCCATATTCATTGTATGAATAAAAGTATTTATTCACACAATGTTTTCATTTTTCACGAGTGTTCTTATAATATTACTCGTATCTACAGTGTTTAAGCTAAAAAAATCAATAAATTTGGGGATAAAATTGGACTTATAATAAATGGCCAATAGAGAAAAAACCTGACCTGATTGAGGAAAACCAATGTCATTTTCGAATTCAGCATGGTCGAATTATATAATATGAGTTGAAAAAACTCTCACAGCAGACAAAACAATTTCATATGCATACCAGTATTATCTGTTTCACATCAAGGCCAGGCTTAAGCAGGTCCATAGCTTGTAAGTCCAGGAGGAAGGCATTAGCAAGAATTACTGAATAACTTGGTGGATGGTAGGAGGCTCTGTTTTATCCAAAGGGGAAGGCTGGCCACTGAATTTTTTGGCACTATCACTTCGAGTTAACACTGCAGACCCGTTTTTTACCCATTTTTATGAAATATCTGAAAATAAACACAATTAAATGAACGCATCATAAAATAACTTAATTTAATACACATTTTATAGGTAAATATCATTAAAAAATACAAAATAATACATTAATAAACATCTATAATGCATTTACAATAAGTTTCAAGCATCGTTTTGTTAAAAAAGCCGAATTTTAATTAATTATTTTGATGAAATAAGGTCCGATATTTTGTTTGTTTACATTGCGCGAATGCCGTGCGCGCGATTTTACGCGTAAAATTTGGCAATTTTACAACTTAAAAATAATTAACAATCCTCAAAAAATACAATCATTTTCACAAATATGAGTTGGTGCAACGTTTTTTATACATTAATACCTTTCTATCTAGACTAGTCCAAGATCACAGTTCCAAAATCAACCTACCCTAATATATATATATATATATATATATATATATATATATATATATATATATATATATATATATATATATATATATAGTAAGGAATAAGAGGACGAGAAGGTGGTACATGTTTATTAGTCAGACGTTTCGGAAATTCAATTTCCATCATCAGTGCTAAAAATGAAAAGTAAAAAAGTGAACAAATATAGTGAATAAAAGATTTTATGCAATATACTTATGCAATCCTAAGATAATAATTTTAAAAAAGTTACATGAAATGTAGAGAGGCAAGATAATGGCTAAAATATACAAAAATTGAAACACGTCTTACCGGGTTATTATACGAAGGGGGGGGGGGGGTAATCTAATTGTGTAAATGTTGGAAATGGTTGAATGTTGAAGTATCCATGTTAGAAGCCTAGGAGTGATAGCGGATTTCTTTTCAGTGGTGGTTCAGAGGAAATTATTTAGCAATGTTTAAGTTGAAGACAGAACTATAGTCGTTGAGGGTTGGTTTTGTACTAAGGATGTATAGGGATTCGAGGATGCGGAGGTCGGTTGGTTGGTATGATGAATTGATAATTTTTAAATTGGTGGGAAGCAGTGGGTGATTTGATTGTGGAGGTGGCAATGCTCTCTTATTGCTGATTTTGATGGTTTGTTTAAAGGTTGTAATGTTCTGGTAGAGATGCCGCGATGTTCGTCCACTCTTGTTTGATATTGGCGAATGGTGCTGCCAATATAACTCGCTTTGCAGTGAGTACAGTTCAAACGGTAGACATTGGACGAAACAAGGGGCTGGTTTTTTTTTTCTTTATGGTTGAGATACGATTTAATGCTGTTATTATTGGTGAATACAAATTGAAGGTTAATTTGAGGGTAAAGAGGGGTGAGTAGGTGGCGAAGTTCTGATTGTATTTTTTAACTAATATAGTCAAGTAGGAAAAAGAAAAGTATTGTATATCTTTTTTAACAGTGGGGACTTTAAGGGAAGGTTGATAAATGTTGTTGAGAAAATTTCTAGTTAGAGACTGTAGTAAATGTTTTGGGTAAGAGATGCCGCGGTAGAGATGCCGCGATGTTCGTCCACTCTTGTTTGATATTGGCGAATGGTGCTGCCAATATAACTCGCTTTGCAGTGAGTACAGTTCAAACGGTAGACATTGGACGAAACAAGGGGCTGGTTTTTTTTTCCTTTATGGTTGAGATACGATTTAATGCTGTTATTATTGGTGAATACAAATTGAAGGTTAATTTGAGGGTAAAGAGGGGTGAGTAGGTGGCGAAGTTCTGATTGTATTTTTTAACTAATATAGTCAAGTAGGAAAAAGAAAAGTATTGTATATCTTTTTTAACAGTGGGGACTTTAAGGGAAGGTTGATAAATGTTGTTGAGAAAATTTCTAGTTAGAGACTGTAGTAAATGTTTTGGGTAAGAGTTATTAATGCTTGCTGAAATTGTGAATGAATTCTACTTAGTATTTCGTTGTGGAAGGATAAGAGGAACAAAGTTGATAGGCACGATGGATTAAGATTTTAATACTGTTAATTTTATATAGTGAAGGAATGTGGCTTAAGTAGTTAGTACCAAGGCCTGTATACGTAGGTTTTCGATATATGGAAGTGCTGAATTTATTATTTTGTTTTGTTATTGTTATATCTAAAAAGGGTAGGGTGTTGTTGGATTTGTCTTCTTTAGTGAACTTGATGGTTTGATGCTGGGAATTGAGATAGTTAAGAAAAAGGGGCGTGGTTAGAGCCAGTTATTTTCGTGGTAGCATAGAGAGATGTTGACTAGTGTGGCACTTAGGGGGGATCCCATGGCTAGTGAATCAGTTTGTTGGTAAAGTTCTTCGTTGAAAAAGAAGTAGTTGTCTGAAGCGGCAAGAGTAAGCAGTTTGGTACATTCTTGTTTCGTTTGGTTGAGGTCTGTGTTCTGATTGTAGGGAAATAAATTGTTGGTGCAGATGTCGATGGCTTCTTTAATTGGTACGTTGTTGTAGAGGGATACTATGTTAAAGCTGTGCATATGGAGGTTGTTCGAACTGTTCAACGTCAGTATTTCTTTGGCAAATTCGTAGGAATTGGAGACGGAATATTCATTCTGCGTTAGGGGGGGTTAGCTTGAGAATTAGGAATTTTGCTAGGTGGTAATTATGGGTGGTGTAGGCAGAGAGGATAGGCCCAATGGTTAAGTTTGGTTTCTGTATTTTAGGGAGGTCATAAAGAGTACTTGGGGACGAGCCGGAAGAGCGTATTTGGTTGTAAACATCCTCCAAAATTTTATTTTGATCGTATAATTTTTTGAGGAGACGGTTGATTTTATCTTCACGTTTTAGGGAAAGTGTTATAGGATTGTTATTAGTCTTTTTGAATTTGGTGGAGTCGTTGAGGACGTTATTAACCTTATTAAATGACATTATTAACCTTATTTAATAAAGTTCAGACAACCTCCATATGCACAGCTTTGTCATAGTATCCCTCTACACCAACGTACCAATTAAAGAAGCCATCGACATCTGCATCAACAACTTATTTTCTAACAATCAGAACACAGTCTTCAACCTAACGAAACAAGAACTCACCAACTGTTTACTCTTGCCGCTTCAGACAACTACTTCTTTTTCAACAAACAACTTTACCAACAAACCGATTCACTAGCCATGGGATCCACCCTAAGTGCCACACTAGCCAACATCTTTCTCTGTTACCACGAAAATAACTGGCTACTCTACTGCCGCACCCATTACAAACTACACCTATATGAAAGATACGTTGATGACACTTTTCTCTCCTTTCATACTCATCACACTCGACATCCATGCACTCATTACAGATAGTCTGACTTAGGAGTAAATGTGGAATAACCTCTTTGGTTACAGCGTTCGTGTATGTTTCTACACGGTTATACAAGGGCTATTTTTAGGCGTAGCATCTTTCATATAACATGCATGCTTCACTCCATCAGCCTTATATTTTTCATGACATGTAGAACAGTGAATTTCATTGCATTTATGCACAAACTTACCCCAATTATTGATCATATGAAACATGCCGCATTCACAGATTCTCATTTTCCTGCAAGTGCCAACTGATTTATGGAGCTCAAAGCATTTATTATTGAAAAATGTACATCTACACACATTACATTCCCTCTTCTCGGTCTCAACTACACGACTACACTGCTCACATACCATGTAGCACCCCTTACAATGTTTCACTATATCATCCGCAAACTCGAGACATCCCTTACACAAATCATCATATTTTCGACTTTTATCATAACTAGCGTAGAGAGTCCTTATATTACGGATGGGGAGATACGATATTCCTGACAATCCTAAAATAAGTAGAGGTCTTGTACGATCTCTCACACAGCTTTTAAAAACATACACAGTCCTACGATGATCATCCATTCCAAATACAACTATACGAACATTCATTTCCTGCGCTACCCTTCTCAGCTCTCCAAGATCCATATTACATTCAAACTCAAGCTTGCAATCTGAAGCCAGTTTACCGGCACGCTGCACAACCGGAGGCAACCAAATTTTTTGCGTCCATGTATTTAGTACAGTGAACATATGAGCTAAGACTATTGCTATAAAGCCGCAGTCACGATCAACGTTTAAATGCTTTCTGTAAATAACAGGAGAATTGAAATTAAGCGTATAAGGTGTGGCACTATGACCCGCAACCGGGAATACTGTGTCAATATCAATCGTGAAGTTGTCCATGTTGAAGGCTGTACTACTCTGAGAGACCTGCATTATACGGCCCAAGATATATTCTATGTCTACAGTTGCAAAGCGTCTGAATGGTATTACTACCCAAAAATCAGCTACATCCCTGTCATCTGAACCGAACCTGAAGAACAACCTCGTCCAGACTTCACGTTCGTCGCGGTTCTGAAGGGCAAACTCCACAATACGTTCAACTACGCGTCGCAATCCAAAGCCGTTGCTCTACATGGATCCAGGGTCAACCCTGACCACGTACCGATTTCTAGTCATGGCACGGGTGGGGGTAGCGGTGCGCACCAACTCGAATGTTATATCTTCCTCCACAGCTCGAGAAGGTGCTGCTGATAGTGTGGAGGAAGTACCCGGAGTTGAACAGGAATAAGGGGGTATACTTGAGGAACGTACTATTGTGGGGGCTGTGTCGTAAGACGTAAAGGGTTGGGGCTCTATTACTGGGGGTCTAACAACCGGCGCAACCCTGGCACGCTTTATACCTGACGTGGAGGGTTCTTCATCATGCTGTCGCTTTGAATTGTCGCGTACTACAGATGTCGCTGGTGAGGGTTCGTCAGCGGGGGTGGTGTCTGTAGCTACACGGTCATCGGGGTCATCTGTAATATCTATGATGGGGGCTGTACATCGTCGTCATTCACGGTTCTGTGGAAGAAGAAAAACAAGAATATAAGGAGCAGCACTTAAATTTTGTTATATTTTGTAAATGACCCACTTAGGGGTGTGACGTGTTAGAGATGGAATCTGTAGAAAAATTCAGGTTCACAAACCCCTCCACATGTACTATATCTGCCCCTACAGGATGTGGTAAAACTGTGTTTATGCTTAAAATCATTAAAGATAAGGTGGAGATGTTCTCAAAATTTGTGCATAAAGTAATATGGTGGTATTCGACGTATCAGTCAGTGTTCAACGAGTACCAAGATAAAATTTTGCTCCACAAAGGTGTATATGACGTTAATTCATTATAGGGAAATGAGCATCCAGTCATTGTAATTGACGATCTAACGTTGGAAATGGATAAAACGTTTGCCGAGACATTTACAGTGTTCTCCCACCATCTTAACATAAGTGTATTCTTCATCAATCAGAAACTATTTTTCAAAAATAGATACATGCGCGATGTGTCGCTAAATACACAATATCTAGTCTTATTCGCGCAACATAGAGATGTGTCACAAATTGGGGTATTAGCCAATCAAATGTTCCCGAATCAGCATATGGAGTTTTTGGAGGTTCATAAAGAAGCCACAAGTCAGCGTTACGGATATTTCCTTTGTGACCTTCACCCGCGATATACGTTTAGGATGCTTCTAAGAGCGAATATATTCCCAAACGAGCCTGAAACGGTATATATTCCAGAATGACAAATAGGTTGAAGAAATATCGTGAATTAATAAAAATCTATCAAAGATTGCCCCGGGCACTGCAACAGATGTTTGTTAAAAATATCGACTCCGACTTTTTAAAATGCATCTAAGAAATCTGTCTTAATGTTATAAAGTGTAATGTGCCAATGAAATCCCTTCAGAAGGCTCGCTTACGTCGTTACAAGAACATAATACGTGCGCTCACTCATAAAAGCTAAACTGTGGGAAGAAAAAGCGAATTATTGTACAAAGAGGGGTATCATTCCTCCCCATCTTATTTTCAATTTTGGGACCTTTACTGACTAGATTAATATAATGAAGAAAGTGCTAGTGATTCCGCACGAGGTGCATGCTTCATTGCAAAGTTCAAAGACTTCAGACACTGTTGTAGAACCCTGTAAAAGCAGACTTAAAAGAATGGAAAGCGCGTTGTTAGCCCTATTAAACAGTGAAAAGTCATCTGATGAGAAAAGGCTCTTGTACCAAGAGGCTCTGCAGAAATTTCTTCATGAGTACGAAGATTATAAGAATCCGACAGAGCTCCCCGTGATTTTTAGGCATAGCGCTAGCAACGCTGAGCATGGCGGCATAGGACCTGGCCCCGACGTTAGAGATGACCAGCCAAAGAATAACGGAATGCAACACATCGAGCATGTATTAAAAAGCAGTCTCCCACATACATTGAGGAATAAAGGCTTAAGTCTTTATAATCTATTGAGTGAGGACCCCATCATGGCGGGTCATACTATGCATTTTTTTTAAATCAATGGAGAGGGGTGTTCAAATGACATATTTTGGTGTATAGAACACAATTCTGAAGAAAATATTTAATTCTGATAACCCTAACCTACATCATTTTGCAGTTGATTATTATTAAATTGTTGATTATTTTACTATTGTAGTTACCCCAGAATATGTCTTCTCACGTTTTCTATCATGGCTGCTCACGTTATCTCTCATAGAGCATTGTTCTAACTAATTCATATAAACACATATAATGTAATTCATATAATAATAATAATATTTAAATACTCAAATAAAAAGGTGTGCCATTCCACTTAATTGTAATTATCATACAGTTTGGTATATGAAATATTTTGACGGTTTTCTGGCGAGCATAAGGCCATTTTATGAGCCACCTTTCTCAGAGGCTAGAATGTAACGTTTCAGAACATTCTAAAACGTTTTGTGAAATATTTGAAGTGACTCATGATTTATGAAGCTATTTTACCACCTCGGCTTGTAGTGAGGGATAGATTTAATGATTATCTACTGATATTTTTTTTGTTACTGTTCACATGTGAGTATTATTCTGTTATATTTTAGAAAAAGCTATTTCTACGCATATTATAGTGATACATTGAGCAAAATTTAATTAACAACTTTGATTTGAGCTAAAATTAGGTGGTTCATTTTTAGTACAACTGAGCAGTATGAGGCCTATTTCAATGTTCTAAAGAATATTTTTAGGATGTGTTTCTTTAGTTTTTTTAGAGTACATGAACAAATTATTTGCATTACAGACAACAGATAAATTAGCATTTTATAACATTTTGAAACCAAAAAAGCATAATGTGTTTAGCATTTGCAGATAAATTTGTTC
This sequence comes from Bathynomus jamesi, assembly GCA_023014485.1. Taxonomy (NCBI): domain Eukaryota; kingdom Metazoa; phylum Arthropoda; class Malacostraca; order Isopoda; family Cirolanidae; genus Bathynomus; species Bathynomus jamesi. Next base: position 936,192 of record JAJOZX010001024.1, on the reverse strand, counting down.
TTGCCCATTTCAGCTCTTTTTTTAACCAAGAATTTTGCGCTGAAAAGAGTTAATACCTGTCTGTAGTGGATACTTAACTGTTGTATTATTGTTTTTATTTCAGTGTGAACTCATTAAGAAAATGGCTCAAGTCAGAACAAGGACGAAATCAAGTTCTCATCTGAGTAATCTTGTTGGCACTGGCCGGGAGCTGTTGGTGTCTGAACTGCCAACTGTGAGGGATATCCTGAGGTATGGCATCTACTTGAGGAAGCAAAGTGAAGATGACAGGAGGAACTACCCAGTGGACAAGCTGGTGAGTGACATCTCCCCTGGTCTGATTTGTCAGTGGAGCAAAGCTAATGCTCTTTTCAAGCCACCTGTTATCAATGAAAAAGTGACCATCATGTCCAAGCTCAAGGAGGTCTGGAATCAGGCAGTGAAGTTTTCTCTTGGGAAGGGCAAACTTGATGCCAAAGAGAGGTTCATTGTCAAGTTAGACAAGTTCTTTGATATTTTGACTTGCAAGTGTCAGATTACCAGTTGTGAGGGGGGAGGCTGTGAGGGCTGTGTTATCCAAGCCCACATTAACTGTTCCTGCAGCAGAGAGAAAAAGATTCCTGTGAAAGATCTTGCCTACATCAAGGGACAGAAAGAGAAGGTTGGAAGTAAGGGACCCCACCAAATAGGGGGTCCTGATCTACCAGAGCACAAGAGACAGGTGAGGACATTGAAAAGGCAGTGGATGGAAAGGAAGGCAGAGAAAAGGAGAAGGAGCAAGGAGGAAAGTGCTGCAGTAGCAGAGAAGGCAGCCAGGAAGGATGTTAAGAGATTTTTGGCAGATGGTGATGAGGATCTGGAATTGGAGAGAAGTGGTGATGAAGATGAGTTTGTTCTTGAAGTTGAGCTCTTCCCTCAAACTGACCCTGAGCCAGCAGCTTCGGCAAAGGTACAGAAAAACTATGATGAGATTCAAATACATTGCCCCTTGCTAGTGTAAGGTATGGCATAGGGCTGAGGCCAACGTAGCGATAGCAACAGAGCAGCCTGGATTGACGCAGGAATCATCACAGAAGACAATACAAGTAAAGTGATTGATAAGAGCAAGGTCAAGAGAGCACAGAAGTTGATGAGAGAGCTGGGGGAACAGTTCGAGAAGAAGTGCAGGGACGAGGGGAAGATCTCTTGCATCCTCTTTGATGGGCGGATTGACCTGACCAATGTGATGATGGAAGCTGAGGGCAGTGACCAATCTTTTCCCGCAAAGATCAAGGAAGAACACTATAGTGATGTTAGTGAGCCTGGCAGCTACTATCTGTTTCACTTTACCCCAGAGAAAGCAACTAAAGAGGAGTCACATGCGGAGAAGATTGCTAAGGTCCTGTTTGCCTGGCTGAAAGAGAGGGGTTATGATAAGACCTTGTTGGCCATTGGAGGAGACTCAACAAATGTCAACACTGGTGTGAAAGCTGGAGTAATGCGGAAGCTGGAGCTGCACCTGGGGAGAAAGCTGGTCTGGTTGGTGTGCAACCTGCACACTGTTGAACTTCCCCTGCGCCATCTCATTGTTGACCTTGATGGCCCTACTCTGTCAGACAAAAAATTATCCGGGCCAATAGGAAAGCTCCTTGATTCTGCTACAGACTTTGATATCAATCCAAACTTCACCGAATCTCTGTTGGCCCTCCACTGATCAAGCTTCCTGACAAGGTCATTCAAGATCTCTCAACTGATCAATACTATGGCTATAAAATTGTCTGTGCAGTCAGGGATGGAGTACTTCCTGCAGGGCTGGCTCTGTTAGAGATAGGACCAGTAAACCACAGCCGCTGGCTCACCACAGCGAACAGACTTCTCAGGCTCTGGGTGTCAAAGCACGGACTTAAAGGAAAGAACCTGAAGATTCTGCAATTCATTGTGGAATTCATCATTGGAGTGTATTACCCATGTTGGTTCAACGTGAAGGTCAAGCACTCCTGGATCGAAGGGCCTAGGCACATCCTCTTTCAGCTGGACTGCCTCAAGTCCCAGAGAAAGGAGGTGCTGGATATTGTGATGCCAACAAGGAGAAGATCTGCTTGGTATGCCCACAGTGAAGTCATCCTCCAAACACTACTCTGCTCTGAGGATCAGAAGGAGAGGATTGAAGGAGTGGAGAGAATCCTGGCCATCAGGGGAGAGTGGGACCCGGACACTCAGCTGGGGGACTCCTCTGTTAGGAGCAGAAGGACACCTGACATCAATTGTGATGCTTCCAGCATCGGTGACTTGATCAGCTGGTCAGAAGGTGTGTCAGAGCCACCTCTCACCTGCTCTCTAAGCACCTCAGAGGTGAAAAACTTTATCAACACCCCCATGGAGGTGCGCAACTGGCCTTGCCACAAACAGAGCATTGAGAGGGTTGTTAAAATGGTGACTGAGGCTTCTGCTAAGTAATTCTCACAGGAAAAGAGGGATGGAGGGATCAGGGCTCAGGAGACCAGCAGGAAGCTGATGTCCAAGTCTGAGTCAAAGCAGGATTTGTGCAACCTGGCAAAGTTCAAGATGTCAGGAGAATGATCTTTGTAATTATATCCAGTGATATACATGCAGTTCACCTATTAATAAATATATGTAAAGTTGATTTGGCCTTGTCAATATAAATGATTTACCTTATATCTTTTAATATATTATAAAGGGGTTCAAAAGGGTAAAATTGGCAATTTAGAAATACAAAATGATGTAGGTTAGAGTTATCCTATCCAAAAAATAAGCTCATATTTGAATTCCCCATGTAAAAACACATAATTTAGAAACCCCTGATGGTAGGATTTCCTTCAGATTCTTGTTGTCACCTGAGTACGACCCGCCCTACCATCATAGAGTGGACCGATAAAGGAGAGGTCAGTGTTGAAGGAACAAGGGTACAAGGATCCAATATCGTCGACATTGTCCATGATCTGGTGAGAAAGTGGCACAGGCCGTCACCAACAGGATGTAAGCATATTAAAGCAAGACTACAAGAAATAAATGTCCCCAAAACATTGATAGGAAATCTGAATAGGTTAAAAGACTTGGAGAAAGTCTCGCATGTGTCACAACTGAATACGCCATCACCCGAAACAGTAACATCTCTGAAAAGGAGAAAGAAGAGAACAAACGGCCAACCCTATCCACGTGTGTCTAAAATATGCAAATGGCTAACATATTAAGAAAACGCTATTATGACATTTCTAACCCAACCTCCTATGGCGGCGTTAATAGACTGTACAGAGGTGTTTACAGTGATGGAGTAGGAAAAAAAGATGTTGGGAGGTTTTAGCGGGAGCAGTATGCTTATACACTTCATAAACCGGTGAGAAAAAGTTTAAAACAGCCAAGACAGCAGCAACCTCGATTGATTCAATTTGGTAGGCGGATTTAACAGACATGCAGAGGTATTCAGTCATAATGACGGCTACCGCTACATCCTAATCATAATAGATGTATTATCTAGATATTTGTGGCCAATTCCTCTGAAAAATAAATCGCCTGAAACAATCGCTAAAGCTACCAAAACGTTGATGTTGAAAGAAAACAGGGTTCCTGGCTCTTTTTGTACGGATATGGGGAAAGAATTTATAGGTCCGCTTTTCAGAACATGCTGACAGAATTTAATATCAGTTACTACACTAGCAGTTCTATACATAAGGCCTCTTTAGCTGAAAGAGTTCAACGTACCATAAAGGAACGCATGCATCGCTCTTTTACACATAAAAACACATACAGGTATATAAACCTTCTTGGATCATTGGCATCGTCATACAACTGTTCACACCACCGTATGAGGTGAGAAGAGATGGAGCACCGCCACCACACTCGACACGTTTCAAAATCAATGATTATGTAAGGCTATCACGTTCGGGAAATAAATTCGCGAAGGGATTTGAGCAAGGATGGACATGTGAGATTTTTAAAGTTAGTGCTATGAGACCTAAAGGCGAGATAATGATGTATTACGTTGAAGATTTGAATGGGGAAGAAATCGCATCGCAGGAGGCTTTTACCGCGAGGTGTTCCAGAAAGTGACATTTAATTTAGGAAGAAGTGTGTTTAAAATTAAAAAAAATTTAGGCAGTAAAGGTTCAGGAAAGAGAAAAATGTACCTGGTGAAATAGCTAGGGTACTCAGAAAGCTTCAACACCTATATAAAAGCCGCTGCAATAATGAAGCATAAATAGTATGCAAAAGGGAGCCTAACCACTTCTATGTCACACTCCCGTCCTCTTCTTCTCTGTCTGTACAATTTAGGGTGGCCCACTTTTCAATTTTTTTTTAAAAGTATAGGTTATCGTAGTTTTTCCCCATTATTTGGCACTATACTAGCACATTGGTACCATTTTTACAAAAATTGATCAATATTTAGGGGTCTCGCATCGACCTTGAAATTACGAGTTTTTTTTTTTTAAATGCGTACTTTTTAACTTTTTACTGAATCAAGATAAATCATTAAGTAGGGATGTTTTCTGAATCCTCTTGATGAGAGGAGTCATTTGGTGTGCCTTCCAATGTCATACGACTAACGGTTTAAAAGTTGTGCCTGAATACAGGTAATACCAATGTGCTAGTGTAGTGCCAAATAATGGGAAAAACCACGATCACCTATACTTTTCAAAAAAATCAGCAAATAGCAGACAAATAAGGAAGAAAGAAACAATAACTTAAACAATCACTTTTGCCTTGTATTGACCACTATCACACGTCACTGGCTGCAACGTTGTCCCTCTGTGCTATGTCATCGTGGCGAGTGATGACTTCTTGAAGTCGCCGAGCTCTTTCCGGTTCTTTTCCACCACTTGCAGACGATCCTGCAGCTGTGCCTCGTTCTTTGTGACCGTGTTCGCATAGTCTTGTATCAGTTGGACTCCTCTTTCAGCGACGTCATTGGTGACATGGAGATTAGAGATCACATCCTTCAGACGACAAAAGTCCTCGTTCTCGTCCCACTTATCAGTTGGCAGGGTGAGCCACGAAGACCCATACATCTTCAGACCTGCAAATAAGAACCAGGAGGACTCGTCGATCAGGTCGGGGAGTAGCGTCATCTCGTCGACTGAGACGTTCTCGTATGTGAAGTCTTTGGGTACAGGGAGGTGGGACAGCTTCTCTGCCATCTGTTGCTTCAGAGTGCCATCCACTTTGTTCCTGCATAGAGCGAAGATGACGGTCTGAGGCATCAGATACCAGAAGTGCCGCCTCATCACTGCCAGTGACGCTTCTGCCACCTCGCGGTCCACTGCCCTATACCTCAGTAAACGCTGGTATAGTACATGCCAGTATCATCATTCTCCATGGCCTCATCTCCGGTTTCGTATGCACACTTTCAGGTTTGCGGCTCCTGGCGAGGACGTTTTCTTCCTTCCTGTAGCTTTCTTTTTACAGCGAAAACTTTATCGTTCCCGCTCATCGTTGCCACCCGAGGACCACGTTGATCGAGGTAGAAGTCAATGTCTTCTTTCTTGTCCTTGTCGGATAGCAGTCGATTCTTCTTTATATCTTCGACAGCGTCAGATGCTCCGATATCTCACAGCTTGTCCACACTGTCCGAAAACTTCTGCCGTTTTCCTCCGGCGTCAGTTTCTCGTTTTCTGCTCTTTTGGAGTAGGGTTGGGTACGATTCGATGTGGCCGATTCGATGCGACCCAACTCGATGTGGCCGACTCGATGTCAGGACAACTCGATGTGATATCCCTAAGGGATATTTTGGTTAGTTTTAACGAAAATATCACAACTTAACCTAACCAATCGTCAAAGGCGTACAGTTGACCTAACCGGGCATTCAGTTAACCTACATTAAATATATAAAGAAAATGAAATCGACTTGGCCTGGCATCGACTTGGCTTGACATCGAGTTGTCCTGACATCGAGTCGGCCACATCGAGTTGGGTCGCATCGAGTCGGCCACGTCGAACGAATTGTCCCTGCCCCTTTGGAGTAAGTGCCACTCTTTCCACAATGCCTCTAGCTTCCGTTCGCAGTTGAGCTTTGTGATTGTTTTAATGCGGGCCATGTTCCAAAACTTTAAGACGTTGTTTACGGTTTCTTTGAATGCGTCTTTCCTGTTAGCAGTGTACTGGATAACACTGAAGAAGTATTGCAAAACCTGCCGTGTTGTTGGCAATTTGCTACCACTGATGGAGGACGACGGTTGGCCACTAAAAAAATTTCCGAGGCCGATCTTAGAAAAGGTAGCGATGTTATTTTCGCCTTTCCTTTTGATGACTCTCTATTTGTAGCTTCAAGAGTTCTTCCAGTTATGGTTGCCATCGATTTGTCCATGACAAAGGATGAGGAACTCAGACAGAATTTCAAAATGTTATGATCTGCAAAAAAAGAAATAGGTTAGGTACCTGGCACAGGCATAGTGCATTTTCTAATTACCTATATACATTATACATTCCGCACGGGGATGGTGACTCATTTTTTTGAAAAGTATAGGTGATCGTGGTTTTTCCCATTATTTGGCACTATACTAGCACATTGGAATTACCTGTATACAGGCACAACCTTTAAACCGTTAGTCGTATGACATTGGCAGGCACACCAAACGACTTCTCTCATTAAGAGGATTCAGAAAACATCCCTACTTAATGATTTATCTTGATTAAGTAAAAAGTTAAAAAGTACGCATTTAAAAAAAAAAATAGTAATTTCAAGGTCGATGCGAGACCCCTAAATATTGATAAATTTTTGTAAAAATGGTACCAATGTGCTAGTATAGTGCCAAATAATGGGAAAAACCACGATCACCTATACTTTTAAAAAAAAATTGAAAATTGGGCCACCCTACTGTACATCCTAACAATACCGTGGCCAATTTTGTAACAGAAATCCATGGGCCCATTTTGTTGGAACGTGATTCGTACGAAGTTGGTGTTTGTGAATTCCAGCTAGCCACCAAATTTTTAACTCTTGAAAATGAGCAGATCATATTTCTGATCCTTAGAAGAATCGATGAGTGTGAAAAATTAGGCATAACCTTAGACAACACTATGCGATCAGTCCTGTTCGGTGAGGTACATAACTATAGTACAAATGTAACACTAGGAATCGGTCATTATGACAGAGCCACGGACATTGTGACGGGGTTAAACAAGAGTCTTGAAAAGTCGTACGTGACAAACGATTTACTTTTTGAAGTCGTAAACATAGACACGCCTGCATGCACGTTGAAGTTAAAATCAACGTTTAGTAGAAATATTAAAGACAAAGAGATGTTCACAATTGTTGCCGATGGTCGATATGGTACAGCCCTCCAAAGAGATACCTTTCACGAGGCACAACATGACTTGTCCAGCTTAATGTATCAGTTGAAATTGGAGAAATTGGGTGAAAGCTACCCATCCCCAGACATTAGGGTGTGTCAATTTTAGTAAAGTCAACAATTCAAAAACTACTAATGCTCAAATGATGTCATATTATCTAGCAAACTTAGAAATATCTTTAGTGTTGTTTAAAAAAGCCATTTACCTACTTATATTTTACCATAAAAGTTTGAAATATAACCTAAATATAACTGTAGCATCGTATATCAATGTGCCATTGATATGTGTGGTCAACTTTGGTTATTTTTGGTGTAGAGTATGGTTTCTAAGTTTCACATAGTCACAAATGCTGGAGTTTTGATTGTGAATGCATGTGTTTTCCCTCCTTTTTAACAATTTTGATTACTTCGTAATGTAAATATTGTGTAACTCAAATTATTCGAAATGTTATGTGACCCAAACTTTCTGTATATTTTGATATGATAGATATATGAAATTGTCATTACTTTGAATAATTAAGTCTTGTACCGATAAAAACAAAAACTTTTATCTGAACTTATAGGAAGATATTAAGAATTTCAATTAACTTAATTTTATGTAATCATAATCAGTAGCCTATCCAAATTTCAATGACATTTCTTTTGTTCACAGGTCCACAGGATGAGTTAGAAAGTAATCAGAACCCGAAGCAAATCAAGTTGTCACCTTAGTCATTTGGTGGGGACTGGGAGGGAACTTCCCCTGCTGAGCTGCCCACAGCCAGAGATCTGCTGAGGTATGGTTTGTTGAGGAGAGAGATGAGTGAGGAAGACAGGAGGAATTACTAGTTAATGACCTGATTAACAACGGCATTGTTCCATGGCAACTGGCTCAGTGGAGAAAGGCCAACGCTTTATTCACAGGATCTGTAATCAACACTGAGGTCAGGATCAGGGCTAAAGTGAAGACACTGTGGGATGAGGCAGTGGAGGTGTCCATTGGCAATGTGAAGCTAGAGGTCAAAGATAGGTTCATGATGAAACTAGACAAATTGGTGGACATCCTGACCTGTCACTGTGTGATCAGGAGCTGCAGTGAGCTTGGGTGTAACCCTGTCTGCAATAGTGAGGTTCACATTGACTGCAGCTGTAGGAGCGAGCAGAAGATACCAGTGCAGGAGCTTGCCTTCATTAAAGGTCACAGAGAAAAGGTGGGCAGTGTGAGGGCACACCAGATGGGTCTAGCTGATCACCCGGAGACTAGGAGACAGGAAGCAGTGCTGCAGAGACTGGAGCAGAGAAGGCAGGCCGAGGAGAAGAGGAGGAGGAAGGCAGAGGAGTCAGCAAAGAAAGAAGAGGAGTTGAGGGAGGAGTCACTGCTGAGATGAGTTGGAAGAGGACTGGAGATATACTGGAGGAGGCAGGGAGGAGAGAGGAGGACGAAGACTTCATACCAGAGGCTGAAACAACTTCTTCCTTGCCTGTGGCTAAGAAGAAATAAAACACTGAGGATATCACCAACATAGCTCTGGCTAGCTTGAAGCATCACACTGGTCTGGGCTGAGAGAGAGTGCAGAGATTGCCACTGCTGCCTGGATTGATGCTGGTCTTATCACAATCAGCACTGGTGATTGACAACAAGGTGAGGAGGGCTCAGGAGAGACTGACTAAGAAGCTGGTCAAGAAGTTTGATGAAGAGATTAGGGAAAATGGCATCACCTGTATCTTCTTTGATGGGAAAAGAGATGACACCAAAGTGATGATGGAAGCTGATGGCAGTGACAGGCAGTTTCCTGGCCTCATTAAGGAAGAACACTACACAGTGTGCAATGAACCAAGTGGGAAATATTTGTGGCATTTTGTACCAGAGGAAGCTGTAGAGGAGAGAAGTCATGCTGAGGTCATTGCTGATCATCTGATGTACTGGCTAAGAGAGAGAGGAGCAGACCAGACCCTTTTGGTCATAGGAGGTGACAGTACTTATGTGAATACTGGCTGGTAGGGAGGAGTAATGCATTATGTGGAGGCCAAGCTTAGCAGGAAGTTGGTGTGGATTGTCTGTGACTTGCACACTGGCGAGCTGAGTCTCAGACACCTGGTGACTGCACTGGATGGCAAGACATTGAGCAACAACAAGTGGTCTGGGCCCCTAGGGAAGATGTTAGACACTGCCACTGAGCTGGAGATCAGCCCAAACTTCACGAAGATCACTGTTGGTCCTCTTCTACCCCATCTCAGTCAGGAGGTAGTCAAGGACCTCAGCACAGACCAATCATATGGCTACAGGATCATCACTGCCATCAGATCGGGAGAGATACCTCAGATCTATCTCTCCTCGAGATTGGGCCAGTCTGTCATAGTAGGTGGGTAACCACGGCTCTAAGGTTCTGCAGATTGTGGATTTCCAAACATGGGCTGAAGGGTAGGAACCTGAAGAATCTGAGGATAATTGCGGAATTCATAGTGGGAGTGTACATGCCAAACTGGTTCAACATCAAGTTAAATCACAGCTGGGTGGAGGGTCCCAGGCATGTACTTACCAGCTGGAGCTGCTCAGAAGTCGGAAGAAGGAGGTGATAGGAATAGTGATGTCTACAGTGAAGAGATCAGCCTGGTATGCACACTCTGAGGCTGTACTCCAGGCCATGCTGTGCAGTGAGGTGGAGGAGGAAAGGAGGAAGGCAGTGAAGAGGATACTGGAAATCAGAGGTGAAGGAGATGAGGACACACAGGTAGGAGACGGCAGTGTCAGACCCAGGAAGACTCCTGACATCAACCCAGATGCCGCCAAACTCTCGGAGCTTATTGACTGGAACTCTGGCGTGACTGAGCCTCCTGCATGGCCCTCACACACAGAGTCAGTAGAGAGGTGTGTAAGGATGACAACTGAAGCAGCACAACATGTTTACTCAAAAGAGAGGACGAGGTGTACATCAATGGCCAGGTGGCCAGTAGGGAGCTCATGTCCAGGAACAAGAGCAAGGCAGACATGGCATCCTTGGCAAAGTTCAAGAAACCTATCTATATTTCTAAGTTTTAATATTGAAATACAATCAAAATGTCTTTAATTGTATGTAATGTATGTAAAATGTAGTTATATACAATAAAAAATACTTGCAAAAATTGCTGATTTTTCGTAAATGTCAACTTTAAATATAAGTAACTAGGAGTGGTCAAATCTGTTATTTAAAGCCGTATTTCGATTTAGCACAAAAATGCATCATTTGGTCACGAGTAGTCTTTGAAAATTTAAAGATTTCACTTTGCTCCCTAAAATTGACACACCCTACCCAGACATGTGCTATATTTACAGCAATATCTTTGAGCATCAATTTCTTTGGGGCACCCAGGCCCGCCTGCTGCGCACTGTACACATTCCCAACCATAGAGGGAAGAGTTTGAGCATGACATACGACAAGCCCCACTATGTGAATGTTGCAACTAATCTATTAACCAATATCTCAATATATACAAGAAAGATTGAAGGGAAAAAATTTCCCATTCGGTGATTGGAGCTTAACAGTGAGGTTAGACTTTCGTCGCATTCAGTTATAATGACCCGAAGGCCTGTCACAGTCTATCGAGGGGTGAGATATCAGCGTGGGAGTGGACTTCGCTCCATTTTTTCAACCATACTAAGCACGGCTGTTCCATTCTAGAAGAGGGGTGCTAGATATCTCGGGAGAAAGGCGATACAATCAGGTTTTAACGCGGTAGAAGACATAATGGGTGGAACTAAACCTAACGAAGCTCTAAAAAACATTTAAAACGTACACGGGACGAAATCAACAAAGATGGAAAGAGAAAAATGCGTGGTGGTGGAAAGAAGAAGAGGGCTGTCCGGAGGGTGATGGAAAGAAGAAGAAGAGGGCTGTCCGGAAGAAGGGGTTACCAACACGTGGCGCTAAACTTAAAAGGACATCAAAAAAGGCGTGTTCTAAGCGTATGAAGCCTATGGCTGATCATTTTTTAAACTGATATAAGGTGAGGACACTACTCTCATGAATCGTAGGCTGGTTACTACTTGTCGAGAGAGGTGGCACTATTTCTGACTCATCATGGCACGTTTCATCCATCCGTGTAGCTCACAATGTTGTAAATCAGAACTGTCCCTCTTTGATATGCCCCTACACAGGTTTCTATTGAGCATAGCGACTTTATTACAATTAACCCATTAAACACAATTAGTTCACCGAGTGCCCCTGTAGAATTCGTGATACCCAGCTCAGGCTCATACTTTTTTGATCCAAGCTGCATCACATATACGCTAAACTGCGTACAGCCCATTCAGATGGAACGGACTGCGATGATGGTTACTCTGCATACCCTGAAACCGACTTTCTACACTCCATATTCAGCCAGTGTGAGGTGTATTTAAATCAGGTTAACATCTCGGCAGGAACGGGTTATTATCACCTACGAGCCTATCTAGAAAATGTCTTCAACTTTTCAAAAGAAGCGAAGGATACCTTTTTAACTGCCGAGGGCTATCATCAGACTAAAGACGAAAGTAGTGTAGAGGATAAATTTAAAAATTCTAAGAAAAAGATATACGAATGTTTTGGACATCTTCATACAGACTTCACGTTCCAGGAGAAACTGCTTATGAACGGCATCGACATGAAGCTAAAACTCAACTGCACGAATCCTGAGATCTGCATAAATCTTGGACCTGATCAAGAAAAGGGCACAAAACCTATTGTAATTCACATCTTGGAAACATATCTGCGTGTACGCCGAGTGAAATTAAGTTCCCCGAAATATGTAGAAATTGAAAAAAATTGAATACACGCAACAGTAAAATACCCAATTAACAGAGTACAGATCAAGCTATACCCGGTGCCCACCGGGTTGGCCTCGAAGCAGCTAGAAAACGTGGCCCTGGGAGTTCTACCTAAAAGGATATTAATTGGAATGCAGGAGTGCCTTTAAATTCGAGAATTTCGGCCTTAAAAATATAACTCTATACGTAAATGGCGTATAATTTTTGTCCTAATTATATTTTAATGTTTTTAAATAGTGTGGTTAAATATTTTCCTAATTATATATTATTTGTCTTTAAATTTTGTGGCTAAATAAAAATTAAATGTGGTTGAATATTTTTCCTAATTATATATTATTTGTTTTTAAATTTTGTGGCTAAATAAAAATTAAATACTTTTTTAATTTTTGTCCTAATTATATTTTAATGTTTTTAAATAGTGTTGCTAAACCCTATATTAAATTCTTGCTAAGTTAAAAAATTCTTTTTAATTTTATTCATTCTACGGTGAACTTACCTTGCGGTGAAATTACTTCGCGGTGAACTTACCTCGCGGTGAAATTACCTCGCGGTGAACTTACCTCGCGGTGAATTGATGGCGGTGAACTTTCCCGCGGTGAATTGATGGCGGTGAACTTTCCTGTAAACGCTGCTTTAAACCCTAGATCCTCTCCCAAAGCTGGATCCTCCTCTGCTTTGCAGATAGTTGGTGAAGGAAGCTATATTTTTGGGACCTCTTTGCGAGTGACCCGTTGCCCACGTCGGGCTATCATCATGAAAAAGAAAAACTATAGTATTTGTTATTTACTATTACTTATTCGGACTATCCTAGAAGAGTTCCTTGTTCCATGCACGGTCTATGTGTATGATATGATATATTATATATATATATATATATATATATATAATATATTATATATATAGCCCGGCCTTCCCCTTAAATCACAAACTAGTTTTTCAAAACGCATTTTTTATGGGTTTTTATAAACTATTACACTTGCACTGAATTCACCGAAGTATAAAGCCCGATTCACAAATTAAATTAGTTAATTACATTTGAATGCCGTCATCAACCGTAAATTCTTTCTCCCCGTCACAAATTTCAGCAATGTTTTGCGTTGAAAGTAGAGCGTTTCGGTCAGTTGCTCCGAAAAGGTGGAGCGTAACCCCTGAATAGAGGTCTCCTTCTTCAAACACTTGCTGGGAGATGTAAAGCTGCTGCAATTGGCTCATGGCATTTCTGTAGTACTCGTTGATAAATACAGCTGTTGTGGATTCCATATGAAAATGCTCCCTTTTATATACGGGATTCTGATTGTAAACACCCACAATACCTGAATCGCGAGTTTCCTATTGGCCGTCGGTGAAATTTGGGTGTGAGTGCTGCCATCCACCATCCAGAGGTACTGGGGCCGTTCTCATGTGCCGGCCACTGTACTGTAATTGGCCGATCAGGAATTCTGGGGCGTGTCAAATATATCTTACCCACTCCATAGATTTCATCCCGTTTTAAATTTTATTTTTGTAATGGATAAATCTTTAAGGAGATCTGTTTATTTATTATTAGTATTATTTGTTTCGGCAATTACTTGACTTTAGAAAAAAACAAATGCGAATATTATTTTTTAATATATATATTCCTCGTTTGTATTTCTTATATTATCAAATGTATATTTCATGAAATTAATTCCAATAATTCGTCTAAATAAACAGAATGATGTGATGGTGTTTTATTTTGTTCTTTCGGTTGTATTTATAAACGATATTAAGGAAAAACTGAGGGGGATGGGATTATAAACAATGCACCTTCAATAAATATATACCAAGAGACTGCTTTCTAAGTAGACTGACGGAAGTACGTACGTGTTTGTGCGTGCAATAATAAGAGTTTCGCTGATTGTAAAATACGTGATGAAGAACAATTCGTACTTGCTAGTGTCTCTCTTCACATGAAGGTCAAGTTGGTGGTCCCGCCTCTAGGCATGGTTTGGTGGAGGAGCGAGTTGCCCTCCACCTGGGTTCGAGACCCGGTAATGGTAGGCGTTGGGTAGTGTGTCTAGCTAATCTTCTTTTTAAACGACGGAGGGAATTGTTTCTGTCGCTGATTGTAAAATACTTGATGAAGAACAATTCGTACTTGCTAGTGTCTCTCTTCACATGAAGGTCAAGTTGGTGGCCCCGTCTCTAGGTATGGTTTTGTGGAGGAGCGAGTTGCTCTCCACCTGGGTTCGAAACCCGATGATGGTAGGAGTTGTCGACCTATGAGCGTGCATATAGCTGTGTGTGTGTGTGTGTGTTTGTGTGTGTGTAATATTAGGGGCTTTATGGGCGTATAGTCGGGGAGTGTACGTGCGTTTGTGTGTTTTTAATTCGTTCGAAGGTTATTAATAAATTGGGAACATGAATAAGAAAATATTTTTTAGATTTTTTAAGGCAGATCATATCTTCCGTTTATAGTGAAGATAATAGGGTGAAAAAAATATTAATCTCACAGAATATTTATATTGTTTATTGTGATTTTTAGTATTCTCAAATCAAAGAGTGACTGTAAGGAGAAGCAGAGCGAGAAAATAATTTTAAAAATAATTAACAGAGATGGTAGGGGCGGGAACGCATTCGTCATCAAAGTTTATGGTGTCAAAGTTTATTACCCGTGCTAATATATATATATATATATATATATATATATATATGCACACACGATGGATTTAGCGGCTTTTACATTCACATAAAATTAAAAAATAATTAACAGAGATAGATGGGAGGGGCGGGGACGCATTCGTTATTTAAGTTTATGGTGTCAAAGTTTATTGCCCGTGCTAATACATATATATATATATATATATATATATGTGTGTGTGTGTGTGTGTGTGTGTGTGTGTGTGTGTGCACATCTTGTGTTGGCTTTAAAGTAAAACCCAATAAATAAATAAAACCCAATTATCAAAAGCTTCATAAAATTCTTAATCACAATTGAACTTTAAATTGGGACAAATTATTCTAGTTTAAATTAGAATACATTATTATTATTATTATTATTATTATTACGGATCGATAATTTGAAACATGTGCTAGCTGCAATGTATACAATAAAATAAATTATTAATTGATAATTGAAGATTCTCTTTCGCGTAATAATAGGGGAATCTATGGGCGTGTGTGTGCGCTTCTTGGATGTTCAAACGTTGTGTGTAAACGGGTGATGACGGAGGGAGTTGGCGACCTATGAGCGTGCATATAGTTGTGTGTGTGTGATAATAGGGGCTTTATGGGCGTATAGTCGGGGAGTGTACGTGCGTTTGTGTGCGCTTCTTGGCCGTCCAAACGTTGTATACACTGTGCCAACTGGCTGATAATGCCTGGAGGCACTGGCTTCTACGCCAACTGGCGGATTAGGACCTTATAAGACAGCGGGTGCTCGGATGAATTCCCAATATGCATCTGGCAGGAGCCAGGCGAACACTCCTCTCTCTCTCTTACGTTAGGGCTTAGGTTAGGTTTCCCTTTGAGGGGTGATGCTGTCCTACCTTCTCTCCCAAAGAGGTCAGGTGAACTCCCCCAGCTTGCTGGGGGAGTTCCCCTCCCTTCTTTTTTATGGAACCCTGGGGTTGGCACTGGGGGGCTTGCGACAAGGGGGAGAGGGGTTGGCACTGGGGTTGGCACTGGCAATCATTGCAACATTGATCAACATTTGCAATTGCATTGCACTCTCTCCTTTTGCGATCATACTACTATCTACATATGGAAAATGATTGAAGAACTGGTACCAAACCTTAAACTAAACCCAATTACCACCTAAACAACACTGGAAAATAGGAAAGGCAGAATGTGTAGTGTTCCCAAATTAAAGGCCCGATAAGGGACTTCCTCAACACTGAAGGAAAATAGCTTGGTTGTCAGGGGCCAAGACTTTTTAACCAGCTTCCAAAGGACCTCTGAAACGTTACAGGGATCAAAGTTGAAGTTTTCAAGAGAAGAGAAGAATCCTGGATCAGGACGGTACCAGATGAGACGGGTGTATCTGGCTATGTGCTGTGGAGTGCGCAAGAGAGCAACTCGCTCCTCCACTAAGCCAGGCCTGCAGAGGGGGCCACCAGCTTGACCTTCGCGTGAAGAGAGACCAACACACGAAACCTGATCGAGGTTAACATAGTGTGTGTATATATATATATATTATCGTTAATAAAGATTTGTGTCATCAAAAAACCTGAATGTACAGTAAGTCTCGTATAAATGGAATGTTCTTCAATATAGGTCAAAAAGTGAAAAATTGTGCCAGCTAAAATAATTTATGAGGGGATTCCTGTGTTTCATTGAAGCCTCTCACAATATGTGCCTTTTCAATATAAAATTTCGACCCGGCCTAATATATATATATATATATATATATATACAGGGTGGGCGGAAAGTAGCTCCCTAATTTAAATTACATATAAATTATGTATAAATTGTGATTTTATTGTTATATTGTTATGGTGTGTTCTCTAAAGTGGTACAATTGTAACGGTAATCTTTTTTTCTCTAAAGTGTTCTCTTTGTGTTCTCTAAAGTGGTACAATTGTAACGTTCATTTTTTTTTTTTTTTCAGATTGAAGGGTAACATGGCTGAGCGTTTAACACTGCAGGAGCGTGCCCAGTTGGCGGTACGGTACGAAGTTTGGCAATCTGTCGTTCGAGTTCAAAGATGGTGGCGGGTCATTCACGGACCACGTGCCCAAGTGGACCCGAAAACAATCAAGAACTGCCACTCGAAGCTCATGACCATGGGGTCTGTGGCAGATGTTCGAAGATGTGGTCGCCCTTCGACATCCAGGGCCCAGGAGACGGTGCAGGCAGTTCAGGAAATGTTCGCACGGAGTCCACGAAAGTCAACTCGCCAGGCAGCTCGGGAAAGTGGACTCTCCCGCTACTCAGTGCGAACTGTGCTGAAGAAGGAGCTGAACTGGCGTGCGTGGAAGCCGCATTACTGCCAATCTCTCTCGGACGAGGACTGCGACATTCGCATGGAGTTCGGGGAAATCATGCTGGCTTGGCATGAAGACTGGCCCCATCTCTTCCGCAACATCCTCTGGAGCGACGAGGCGGTGTTCCACGTCGGAGGCTTAGTCAACCGCCACAATTGCCACTACTGGGCAGGAGAGGATCCCATGGTTACCGCTGAAAAACGGCAGAATCGGTTCAGTGTAACGGTGTGGTGTGGTATGACCTCAGATCAGGTTGTGGGCCCATTCCTTCTGCGCAACACCATGAATGCTGAGCGGTACCTTGCTATGTTGCGAAACGAGGTCTGGCCGGTTGTCAGCACATGGGAGAACATCGACGATCTGATATTTATGCAAGATGGCGCCCCTCCGCACTTCGCTCTTGTTGTCCGTGAGTGGCTGGATGCCCACTTCCCTGGGCGTTGGATGGGTCGTCGTGGTCCACATCAATGGCCAGCCAGGAGCCTCGACTTGACACCGTGCGACTTCTTTCTTTGGGGGTGGGTAAAGGAAGAAGTCTACCGCACCAAACCGAGGACATTGGAAGAACTGGAGGACCGAATTCGGGAAGTCATGTCCTCCATCCCGCCGGAGTTCCTGCTAAAGTCAGTGGACGCCATTCCTGGGCGGCTCCAGAAGCTGGTGGAAAGAGTTGGAGCCCACATTGAATTTTAGAAAAAACCTACCATGTATGCCTACCTTTTCATATTATTTCTTCTGAAATAAATGGATAATATGTATTTTTTTACCAATCCAAAATAGGGAGCTACTTTCCGCCCACCCTGTACATATATATATATATATATATATATATATATAATATATATATATTAGGCCGGGTCGAAATTTTATATTGAAAAGGCACATATTGTGAGAGGCTTGAATGAAACACAGGAATCCCCTCATAAATTATTTTAGCTGGCACAATTTTTCACTTTTTGACCTATATTGAAGAATATTCCATTTATACGAGACTTACTCTACATTCAGGTTTTTTGATGACACAAATCTTTATTAACGTATAATATTTTATTTAATAATGTACAGTATTAAGAAAATTAATTAAGTACAATATATTCAGAAGAAAAAATTAGAGGCATAATAAATGTGCTAAAATTCAATTCACTTTTTCATTGTTCCTTATCACATCAAAAGGGAAGAAATACTTAATATCATTAGGAAATTTTATTTCATATGTTTCTTTCTCATTCCATTGGGCCTTCCATTCAAACTTCGGCAGTTTTCGCCTTGATTCTAATGAGTTCAAGATAAACTTTTGACGGTTGTCATATCCTATTCTTTCCTGTCATACCTTTGTTACTAGGTTCACTGCCCTTTCCACACTTTGACTGTGTCATGGAAAAGAAGCTATCTCCAGTGGTTTACATCGAGCCTGTAGTAGCTCATAGTCGCTAAAATTGTTTAGTAGCGGTGGAGGAGTAACAATCTCTTTCTGCCAATCGATCATCTCGATGTTGTCAGTAGATTGGAAATTAAGGGTTCGAGGCAACTCAAAGTTTCTGGTACCTGAAAATCCTGTTCTTGAAAGGATGATTTTCTGAATAGCTTGTTCTTTAATTTCTAGTCTCTTGTCAGTTACGATTGATATGAGTATATTTTCTGGGTGGGCAAAGTAGGCGTTATTCTTTAATACTGGTTCAATGATTGATCTATGTCGTTCATCTAAATTTCGAAGCAAGCACATTAAATGCCAAAAGTTATAGGCACCATCAGTTGCATTAGGATGAGATTTTATCCAAAACCACCCTGAAGCATAGAACTGCATAATAATGTTGACTATATCTTGAAGGTTTTTATCGGGATTTGGCGTTGAGATATATAATCGAAGGTCCCTGTTGGCTAGAGTTAGCCAGCGAGCATGGTGAAGGGTACCTGGGGATCGAGTGGACAGATCTTGAGAAGTGTCTCCAGTTTGCCCTGCCAGACACATCATAGAGACATCTTCGATCACTGCTTAGCTCCTTCACAACATTTGCTGGAATTTCTTTAATGTTTCGCTTTATGCGAGACTATTTGACTACCTCCAATTTTGTTAAATGTTTTCAATTTATTCCCAATTGAACCCACAAAAGTATTTGGACCTGTTGTTTTACCGTCAATGGCTTTGTAGACGTGCATAAAAGGCAGCTCATTCAAATGCAAGAGGCACACCAACCACTGCACTGGTCTGTTAAGATTAATTTCAATCAGTTTTATGGCTCCACCAATTTTTCCTGTATTTACAGGAGTACCATCACTGGTGTGACATGGTCTACATAGATGCTTTTAGGTTCTTTCACAATAACATAGTGTTCTTCTTTTATCATTCCACTTTTAATTAATGTGTTATCTTTCCTTCCATCAAATCCAAGGCACTCCATCTTCAGATTTTTGGATTTAGACCTAAAAGTATTTTCACCCATGCGATTTCTTTCTCTTTCTAATTTCTTTCTGTCAAGCATGTTGGTGTGGTTAAGGATCCCCATATCTTTTAAAGCTGCACTGACTATTGCAGCTGCAGCTCTACAACTTACACGATTACGATCTGCTGTTAATGCTAGGTTTTTATAGGAGTGCCTGTTCTGAATATTCTCAGTCAATTCTAAATCGGCCTCATAATCTACATCCTGACTCTCTGAAACTACATCCATGTCTTCTTCGGTATTTTCTATAAATTCTGATGGTAAAACATTGGTGGCTTGTCATTTCTTCTTATGCTTTTAGTTGACGGTTTTGTTCTTCTTGGGCTCTTGCTAAAGATCTCTTCTTTGTTGAACTAGTTATGCGATCAATTGGTCCTAACTGATTTTTTCTTTGTTTTTGACCCACAAAAGTCTCCCATTCTGCCATTGGTATTTTATTCTTACACCTTCAAGATTTCCTATCAATTCCCTTATCATAGCATTCACAAGAAGATTTACCAAACATTTCATCATACTGAGCTACTTTTAAGGCAAAACTTTAATTTCTTCGATGTAACGGCACTTTGTTCAATTTTGAGGCTTCTTCTATTAGTCGACTGACTTTAAGATAGATACCTTTGGTGTTAATTGTAGGAAAAGAAAATTTCATCTAAATGTCTTCAATATCTTTCACAACAACCCTGTAACAATCATTAGCATTGCTGATCCTTTTGACTCAGCTTCTTCACGACGGCGCACAAAAAGGTAGTGTCACACAACATCTGCTTTTGAAGGAGTCATGACTGCTGGGAATTCCGTAGGATACCCAAAGGCTGCATTTGAGGACTTGCTTCTAGTAGTCACAGTTTATATTCAGAAGTAAAATCAAATTATGTGTTATTTATAATTTATGATAATTCAAATTATAATTAAAGCAAATGCAAATTATTTCTATTTGAAAAATTATTTCTTTTTATCTGAAACATAAAAATATCAAGCATTAAACAAACAACTTATCATGTAACATATAACAACATTAAACATATGCAAATTGTAAAGGTAAAAAAGGGAGGTAGAGCATATAATAAGGGTAGTAGGGTAACACATGCTTGATTTTTTAATATTTTGTTGAAGTGATAAAAAAAAACCTTCTCACATAGTGTACGTTTTAAGAAATAACATTTTTTCCCATTTAAATATATGCAAATATGAGGATAAAAAAGGTTGGGGGGTATGTGCTGGGGGTAGCAGGGGTAGCATATGCTTGATATTTTAATATTTTCTTAAGATGATAAAATGAAACTTCTCACATAGTGTACTTTTTAAAAAGTAAACAATTTCCCATTTCCGACCAGGCCTAATATTATATATATATACATATATACAGGGTGTTTCAGGAGGAAAGGTTAATACTTTGCCAGGTGATAGTATCTGTCATTGTGAGAAAAAAAGTTCATATGAACATGTCTAATTCTGAAAGGTTTGAATCTACAAATACAAAAGCATTGTTAATGGTAATCAAGAAAGAGAAACCAATTACTGTTTCTAACATTTAATGTTTAAACATTGGCATTTTGAATGGTATCAGTCACAACAGTCAGCTGTCGAATGGCTTATGTTACATGCTTACATTACAGCTTACATGGTTCAAGGTTATAGGGGAGGGAAGGGGGAGGAAGAGCTGCGCGCGCATCAGATTCAAACAGCTCTATCTCCGTAACCATTCAGAATTATACACATGTTCATATTAACTTTTTTTCTCACAATGATCGATCCTATCACCTCCCGAAGTATTGACCTTTCCTCCTGAAACACCCTGTATATATAGATATATATGCAAGATGGCGCAAAATTCGCGCATCATAGGAATTTTCAGTGTTGACTATAGTATATTATTTTTTTCTTTTAGGTAGGGGATGGCTACCTAAACGAAAAAATATATTTATTATAATCAACACTGAAAATTCCTATGATGCGCGACTTTTGCGCCACCCTGTGTATATATATTATGAAGGAAGGAGGGGGATAAGGGCGAGCGCCGCAAAAGTGATCCCCTCTACAGAACACGGGGAGAGTCTCCAAGGTTCAGTGAAGCCATTTTTCATTTTTTTAAATATAAATTTTTTAAAATTTGTGTAGTGTGTAAGATACATGTATGTGTAGCGAGGAATAGAGAGAACGTGTGTTTGAGTGCATGCTGGACTGCTCACAGGGTAGATAAATCACGGGAAAAATCAGCTAAGGAGGACAGTGAGAGGAAAAACGGGAGTTCTGTGGAAGAAGAAAAACAAGAATATAAGGAGCAGCACTTAAATTTTGTTATATTTTGTAAATGACCCACTTAGGGGTGTGACGTGTTAGAGATGGAATCTGTAGAAAAATTCAGGTTCACAAACCCCTCCACATGTACTATATCTGCCCCTACAGGATGTGGTAAAACTGTGTTTATGCTTAAAATCATTAAAGATAAGGTGGAGATGTTCTCAAAATTTGTGCATAAAGTAATATGGTGCAATTCGACGTATCAGTCAGTGTTCAACGAGTACCAAGATAAAATTTTGCTCCACAAAGGTGTATATGACGTTAATTCATTAAAGGGAAATGAGCATCCAGTCATTGTAATTGACGATCTCATGTTGGAAATGGATAAAACGTTTGCCGAGACATTTACAGTGTTCTCCCACCATCTTAACATAAGTGTATTCTTCATCAATCAGAAACTATTTTTCAAAAATAGATACATGCGCGATGTGTCGCTAAATACACAATATCTAGTCTTATTCGCGCAAAATAGAGATGTGTCACAAATTGGGGTATTAGCCAATCAAATGTTCCCGAATCAGCATATGGAGTTTTTGGAGGTTCATAAAGAAGCCACAAGTCAGCGTTACGGATATTTCCTTTGTGACCTTCACCCGCGATATACGTTTAGGATGCTTCTAAGAGCGAATATATTCCCAAACGAGCCTGAAACGGTATATATTCCAGAATGACAAATAGGTTGAAGAAATATCGTGAATTAATAAAAATCTATCAAAGATTGCCCCGGGCACTGCAACAGATGTTTGTTAAAAATATCGACTCCGACTTTTTAAAATGCATCTAAGAAATCTGTCTTAATGTTATAAAGTGTAATGTGCCAATGAAATCCCTTCAGAAGGCTCGCTTACGTCGTTACAAGAACATAATACGTGCGCTCACTCATAAAAGCTAAACTGTGGGAAGAAAAAGCGAATTATTGTACAAAGAGGGGTATCATTCCTCCCCATCTTATTTTCAATTTTGGGACCTTTACTGACTAGATTAATATAATGAAGAAAGTGCTAGTGATTCCGCACGAGGTGCATGCTTCATTGCAAAGTTCAAAGACTTCAGACACTGTTGTAGAACCCTGTAAAAGCAGACTTAAAAGAATGGAAAGCGCGTTGTTAGCCCTATTAAACAGTGAAAAGTCATCTGATGAGAAAAGGCTCTTGTACCAAGAGGCTCTGCAGAAATTTCTTCTTGAGTACGAAGATTATAAGAATCCGACAGAGCTCCCCGTGGTTTTTAGGCATAGCGCTAGCAACGCTGAGCATGGCGACATAGGACCTGGCCCCGACGTTAGAGATGACCAGCCAAAGAATAACGGAATGCAACACATCGAGCATGTATTAAAAAGCAGTCTCCCACATACATTGAGGAATAAAGGCTTAAGTCTTTATAATCTATTGAGTGAGGACCCCATCATGGCGGGTCATACTATGCATTTTTTTAAAATCAATGGAGAGGGGTGTTCAAATGACATATTTTGGTGTATAGAACACAATTCTGAAGAAAATATTTAATTCTGATAACCCTAACCTACATCATTTTGCATGTGATTATTATTAAATTGTTGATTATTTTACTATTGTAGTTACCCCAGAATATGTCTTCTCTCGTTTTCTATCATGGCTGCTCACGTTATCTCTCATAGAGCATTGTTCTAACTAATTCATATAAACACATATAATGTAATTCATATAATAATAATAATATTTAAATACTCAAATAAAAAGGTGTGCCATTCCACTTAATTGTAATTATCATACAGTTTGATATATGAAATATTTGACGGTTTTCTGGCGCGCATAAGGCCATTTTCTGAGCCACCTTTCTCAGAGGCTAGAATGTAACGTTTCAGAACATTCTAAAACGTTTTGTGAAATATTTGAAGTGACTCATGATTTATGAAGCTATTTTACCACCTCGGCTTGCAGTGAGGGATAGATTTAGTGATTATCTACTGATATTTTTTGTTACTGTTCACATGTGAGTATTATGCTGTTATATTTAAGAAAAAGCTATTTCTAGCATTTTATAACATTTTGAAACCAAAAAAGCATAATGTGTTTAGCATTTGCAGATAAATTTGTTCTTGCCCATTTCAGCTCTTTTTTTAACCAAGAATTTTGCGCTGAAAAGAGTTAATACCTGTCTGTAGTGGATACTTAACTGTTGTATTATTGTTTTTATTTCAGTGTGAACTCATTAAGAAAATGGCTCAAGTCAGAACAAGGACGAAATCAAGTTCTCATCTGAGTAATCTTGTTGGCACTGGCCGGGAGCTGTTGGTGTCTGAACTGCCAACTGTGAGAGATTTCCTGAGGTATGGCATCTACTTGAGGAAGCAAAGTGAAGATGACAGGAGGAACTACCCAGTGGACAAGCTGGTGAGTGACACCTCCCCTGGTCTGATTTGTCAGTGGAGCAAAGCTAATGCTCTTTTCAAGCCACCTGTTATCAATGAAAAAGTGACCATCATGTCCAAGCTCAAGGAGGTCTGGAATCAGGCAGTGAAGTTTTCTCTTGGGAAGGGCAAACTTGATGCCAAAGAGAGGTTCATTGTCAAGTTAGACAAGTTCTTTGATATTTTGACTTGCAAGTGTCAGATTACCAGTTGTGAGGGGGGGGCTGTGAGGGCTGTGTTATCCAAGCCCACATTAACTGTTCCTGCAGCAGAGAGAAAAAGATTCCTGTGAAAGATCTTGCCTACATCAAGGGACAGAAAGAGAAGGTTGGAAGTAAGGGACCCCACCAAATAGGGGGTCCTGATCTACCAGAGCACAAGAGACAGGTGAGGACATTGAAAAGGCAGTGGATGGAAAGGAAGGCAGAGAAAAGGAGAAGGAGCAAGGAGGAAAGTGCTGCAGTAGCAGAGAAGGCAGCCAGGAAGGATGTTAAGAGATTTTTGGCAGATGGTGATGAGGATCTGGAATTGGAGAGAAGTGGTGATGAAGATGAGTTTGTTCTGAAGTTGAGCTCTTCCCTCAAACTGACCCTGAGCCAGCAGCTTCGGCAAAGGTACAGAAAAACTATGATGAGATTCAAAACATTGCCCTTGCTAGTGTAAGGTATGGCATAGGGCTGAGGCCAACTGCAGCGATAGCAACAGCAGCTCTGATTGACGCAGGAATCATCACAGAAGACAATACAAGTAAAGTGATTGATAAGAGCAAGGTCAAGAGAGCACAGAAGTTGATGAGAGAGCTGGGGGAACAGTTCGAGAAGAAGTGCAGGGAGAGGGGGATCTCTTGCATCCTCTTTGATGGGCGGATTGACCTGACCAATGTGATGATGGAAGCTGAGGGCAGTGACCAATCTTTTCCCGCAAAGATCAAGGAAGAACACTATAGTGATGTTAGTGAGCCTGGCAGCTACTATCTGTTCACTTTACCCCAGAGAAAGCAACTAAAGAGGAGTCACATGCGGAGAAGATTGCTAAGGTCCTGTTTGCCTGGCTGAAAGAGAGGGGTTATGATAACCTTGTTGGCCATTGGAGGAGACTCAACAAATGTCAACACTGGTGTGAAAGCTGGAGTAATGCGGAAGCTGGAGCTGCACCTGGGGAGAAAGCTGGTCTGGTTGGTGTGCAACCTGCACACTGTTGAACTTCCCCTGCGCCATCTCATTGTTGACCTTGATGGCCCTACTCTGTCAGACAAAAAATTATCCGGGCCAATAGGAAAGCTCCTTGATTCTGCTACAGACTTTGATATCAATCCAAACTTCACCCGAATCTCTGTTGGCCCTCCACTGATCAAGCTTCCTGACAAGGTCATTCAAGATCTCTCAACTGATCAATACTATGGCTATAAAATTGTCTGTGCAGTCAGGGATGGAGTACTTCCTGCAGGGCTGGCTCTGTTAGAGATAGGACCAGTAAACCACAGCCGCTGGCTCACCACAGCGAACAGACTTCTCAGGCTCTGGGTGTCAAAGCACGGACTTAAAGGAAAGAACCTGAAGATTCTGCAATTCATTGTGGAATTCATCATTGGAGTGTATTACCCATGTTGGTTCAACGTGAAGGTCAAGCACTCCTGGATCGAAGGGCCTAGGCACATCCTCTTTCAGCTGGACTGCCTCAAGTCCCAGAGAAAGGAGGTGCTGGATATTGTGATGCCAACAAGGAGAAGATCTGCTTGGTATGCCCACAGTGAAGTCATCCTCCAAACACTACTCTGCTCTGAGGATCAGAAGGAGAGGATTGAAGGAGTGGAGAGAATCCTGGCCATCAGGGGAGAGGGGACCCGGACACTCAGCTGGGGGACTCCTCTGTTAGGAGCAGAAGGACACCTGACATCAATTGTGATGCTTCCAGCATCGGTGACTTGATCAGCTGGTCAGAAGGTGTGTCAGAGCCACCTCTCACCTGCTCTCTAAGCACCTCAGAGGTGAAAAACTTTATCAACACCCCCATGGAGGTGCGCAACTGGCCTTGCCACAAACAGAGCATTGAGAGGGTTGTTAAAATGGTGACTGAGGCTTCTGCTAAGTATTCTCACAGGAAAAGAGGGATGGAGGGATCAGGGCTCAGGAGACCAGCAGGAAGCTGATGTCCAAGTCTGAGTCAAAGCAGGATTTGTGCAACCTGGCAAAGTTCAAGATGTCAGGAGAATGATCTTTGTAATTATATCCAGTGATATACATGCAGTTCACCTATTAATAAATATATGTAAAGTTGATTTGGCCTTGTCAATATAAATGATTTACCTTATATCTTTTAATATATTATAAAGGGGTTCAAAAGGGTAAAATTGGCAATTTAGAAATACAAAATGATGTAGGTTAGAGTTATCCTATCCAAAAAATAAGCTCATATTTGAATTCCCCATGTAAAAACATAATTTAGACACCCCTGATGGTAGGATTTCCTTCAGATTCTTGTTGTCACCTGAGTACGACCCGCCCTACTATCATAGAGTGGACCGATAAAGGCGAGGTCAGTGTTGAAGGAACAAGGGTACAAGGATCCAATATCGTCGACATTGTCCATGATCTGGTGAGAAAGTGGCACAGGCCGTCACCAACAGGATGTAAGCATATTAAAGCAAGACTACAAGAAATAAATGTCCCCAAAACATTGATAGGAAATCTGAATAGGTTAAAAGACTTGGAGAAAGTCTCGCATGTGTCACAACTGAATACGCCATCGCCCGAAACAGTAACATCTCTGAAAAGGAGAAAGAAGAGAACAAACGGCCAACCTTATCCACGTGTGTCTAAAATATGCAAATGGCTAACATATTAAGAAAACGCTATTATGACATTTCTAACCCAACCTCCTATGGCGGCGTTAATAGACTGTACAGAGGTGTTTACAGTGATGGAGTAGGAAAAAAAGATGTTGGGAGGTTTTAGCGGGAGCAGTATGCTTATACACTTCATAAACCGGTGAGAAAAAGTTTAAAACAGCCAAGACAGCAGCAACCTCGATTGATTCAATTTGGTAGGCGGATTTAACAGACATGCAGAGGTATTCAGTCATAATGACGGCTACCGCTACATCCTAATCATAATAGATGTATTATCTAGATATTTGTGGCCAATTCCTCTGAAAAATAAATCGCCTGAAACAGTCGCTAAAGCTACCAAAACGTTGATGTTGAAAGAAAACAGGGTTCCTGGCTATTTTTGTACGGATATGGGGAAAGAATTTATAGGTCCGCTTTTCAGAACATGCTGACAGAGTTTAATATCAGTTACTACACTAGCAGTTCTATACATAAGGCCTCTTTAGCTGAAAGAGTTCAACGTACCATAAAGGAACGCATGCATCGCTCTTTTACACATAAAAACACATACAGGTATATAAACCTTCTTGGATCATTGGCATCGTCATACAACTGTTCACACCACCGTATGAGGTGAGAAGAGATGGAGCACCGCCACCACACTCGAGACGTTTCAAAATCAATGATTATGTAAGGCTATCACGTTCGGGAAATAAATTCGCGAAGGGATTTGAGCAAGGATGGACATGTGAGATTTTTAATGTTAGTGCTATGAGACCTAAAGGCGAGATAATGATGTATTACGTTGAAGATTTGAATGGGGAAGAAATCGCAGGAGGCTTTTACCGCGAGGTGTTCCAGAAAGTGACATTTAATTTAGGAAGAAGTGTGTTTAAAATTGAAAAAAATTTAGGCAGTAAAGGTTCAGGAAAGAGAAAAATGTACCTGGTGAAATAGCTAGGGTACTCAGAAAGCTTCAACACCTATATAAAAGCCGCTGCAATAATGAAGCTTAAATAGTATGCAACATGGAGCCTAACCACTTCTATGTCACACTCCCGTCCTCTTCTTCTCTGTCTGTACAATTTAGGGTGGCCCACTTTTCAATTTTTTTTTAAAAGTATAGGTTATCGTAGTTTTTCCCCATTATTTTGCACTATGCTAGCACATTGGTACCATTTTTACAAAAATTGATCAATATTTAGGGGTCTCGCATCGACCATGAAATTACAAGTTTTTTTTTTTTTAATGCGTACTTTTTAACCTTTTACTGAATCAAGATAAATCATTAAGTAGGGATGTTTTCTGAATCCTCTTGATGAGAGGAGTCGTTTGGTGTGCCTTCCAATGTCATACGACTAACGGTTTAAAAGTTGTGCCTGTATACAGGTAATACCAATGTGCTACTATAGTGCCAAATAATGGGAAAAACCACGATCACCTATACTTTTCAAAAAATCAGCAAATAGCAGACAAATAAGGAAGAAAGAAACAATAACTTAAACAATCACTTTTGCCTTGTATTGACCACTACACACGTCACTGTCTGAACGTTGTCCCTCTGTGCTATGTCATCGTGGCGAGTGATGACTTCTTGAAGTCGCCGAGCTCTTTCCGGTTCTTTTCCACCACTTGCAGATGATCCTGCAGCTGTGCCTCGTTCTTTGTGACCGTGTTCGCATAGTCTTGCATCAGTTGGACTACTCTTTCAGCGACGTCATTGGTGACCTGGAGATTAGAGATCACATCCTTCAGACGACAAAAGTCCTCGTTCTCGTCCCACTTATCAGTTGGCAGGGTGAGCCACGAAGACCCATACATCTTCAGACCTGCAAATAAGAACCAGGAGGACTCGTCGATCAGGTCGGGGAGTAGCTTCATCTCGTCGACTGAGACGTTCTCGTATGTGAAGTCTTTGGGTACAGGGAGGTGAGACAGCTTCTCTGCCATCTGTTGCTTCAGAGTGCCATCCACCTTGTTGCTGCATAGAGCGAAGATGACGGTCTGAGGCCTCAGATACCAGAAGTGCCGCCTCATCACTGCCAGTGACGCTTCTGCCACCTCGCGGTCCACTGCCCTATACCTCAGAAAACGCTGGTATAGTACATGCCAGTATCATCATTCTCCATGGCCTCATCTCCGGTTTCGTATGCACACTTTCAGGTTTGCGGCTCCTGGCGAGGACGTTTTCTTCCTTCCTGTAGCTTTCTTTTTACAGCGAAAACTTTATCGTTCCCGCTCATCGTTGCCACCCGAGGACCACGTTGATCGAGGTAGAAGTCAATGTCTTCTTTCTTGTCCTTGTCGGATAGCAGTCGATTCTTCTTTATATCTTCGACAGCGTCAGATGCTCCGATATCTCACAGCTTGTCCACACTGTCCGAAAACTTCTGCCGTTTTCCTCC
This sequence comes from Bathynomus jamesi, assembly GCA_023014485.1. NCBI lineage: Eukaryota > Metazoa > Arthropoda > Malacostraca > Isopoda > Cirolanidae > Bathynomus > Bathynomus jamesi. The sequence continues at coordinate 906,862 of JAJOZX010001024.1, read as the reverse complement.
GGCGTCAGTTTCTCGTTTTCTGCTCTTTTGGAGTAGGGTTGGGTACGATTCGATGTGGCCGATTCGATGCGACCCAACTCGATGTGGCCGACTCGATGTCAGGACAACTCGATGTGATATCCCTAAGGGATATTTTGGTTAGTTTTAACGAAAATATCACAACTTAACCTAACCAATCGTCAAAGGCGTACAGTTGACCTAACCGGGCATTCAGTTAACCTACATTAAATATATAAAGAAAATGAAATCGACTTGGCCTGGCATCGACTTGGCTTGACATCGAGTTGTCCTGACATCGAGTCGGCCACATCGAGTTGGGTCGCATCGAGTCGGCCACGTCGAACGAATTGTCCCTGCCCCTTTGGAGTAAGTGCCACTCTTTCCACAATGCCTCTAGCTTCCGTTCGCAGTTGAGCTTTGTGATTGTTTTAATGCGGGCCATGTTCCAAAACTTTAAGACGTTGTTTACGGTTTCTTTGAATGCGTCTTTCCTGTTAGCAGTGTACTGGATAACACTGAAGAAGTATTGCAAAACCTGCCGTGTTGTTGGCAATTTGCTACCACTGATGGAGGACGACGGTTGGCCAACTAAAAAAATTTCCGAGGCCGATCTTAGAAAAGGTAGCGATGTTATTTTCGCCTTTCCTTTTGATGACTCTCTATTTGTAGCTTCAAGAGTTCTTCCAGTTATGGTTGCCATCGATTTGTCCATGACAAAGGATGAGGAACTCAAGCAGAATTTCAAAATGTTATGATCTGCAAAAAAAGAAATAGGTTAGGTACCTGGCACAGGCATAGTGCATTTTCTAATTACCTATATACATTATACATTCCGCCGGGATGGTGACTCATTTTTTTGAAAAGTATAGGTGATCGTGGTTTTTCCCATTATTTGGCACTATACTAGCACATTGGAATTACCTGTATACAGGCACAACCTTTAAACCGTTAGTCGTATGACATTGGCAGGCACACCAAACGACTTCTCTCATTAAGAGGATTCAGAAAACATCCCTACTTAATGATTTATCTTGATTAAGTAAAAAGTTAAAAAGTACGCATTTAAAAAAAAAAGTAGTAATTTCAAGGTCGATGCGAGACCCCTAAATATTGATAAATTTTTGTAAAAATGGTACCAATGTGCTAGTATAGTGCCAAATAATGGGAAAAACCACGATCACCTATACTTTTAAAAAAAAATTGAAAAGTGGGCCACCCTACTGTACATTAGGGTGGATCGATTTTACATTTGTTTCGATTTCCATATTCTAATAGAGACAAAAACTTGCGCATGCATGAGAAAATAGCCTCTGCAAAATCTTAGCTTAATAGGTAATCATCTTCTGCCCCCGGCAGAGCGATGAAAATCATATTTTAGTAGTCAAAAACGTATTTTTAAACCCTAGCCTAGAGTCATAAAATTTTGCGTGTGTGTTATTTCATGCCTAAGCAAAGATATAAATGCTATGGGAAATATATAAATGCATTATTTAAGACAAAGAGCCGATCTGAAAATATGTATATTATACATATTTTCAGATCGGCTCTTTGTCTTAAATAATGCATTTATATATTTCCCATAGCATTTATATCGTTGCTTAGGCATGACATAATACACACGCAAAATTTTATGACTCTAGGCTAGGGTTTAAAAATACGTTTTTGACTACTAAAATATGATTTTCATCGCTCTGCCGGGGGCAGAAGATGATTACCTATTAAGCTAAGATTTTGCAGAGGCTATTTTCTCATGCATGCGCAAGTTTTTGTCTCTATTAGAATATGGAAATCGAAATAAATTTAAAATCGACCCACCCTACTGTACATCCTAACAATACCGTGGCCAATTTTGTAACAGAAATCCATGGGCCCATTTTGTTGGAACGTGATTCGTACGAAGTTGGTGTTTGTGAATTCCAGCTAGCCACCAAATTTTTAACTCTTGAAAATGAGCAGATCATATTTCTGATCCTTAGAAGAATCGATGAGTGTGAAAAATTAGGCATAACCTTAGACAACACTATGCGATCAGTCCTGTTCGGTGAGGTACATAACTATAGTACAAATGTAACACTAGGAATCGGTCATTATGACAGAGCCACGGACATTGTGACGGGGTTAAACAAGAGTCTTGAAAAGTCGTACGTGACAAACGATTTACTTTTTGAAGTCGTAAACATAGACACGCCTGCATGCACGTTGAAGTTAAAATCAACGTTTAGTAGAAATATTAAAGACAAAGAGATGTTCACAATTGTTGCCGATGGTCGATATGGTACAGCCCTCCAAAGAGATACCTTTCACGAGGCACAACATGACTTGTCCAGCTTAATGTATCAGTTGAAATTGGAGAAATTGGGTGAAAGCTACCCATCCCCAGACATTAGGGTGTGTCAATTTTAGTAAAGTCAACAATTCAAAAACTACTAATGCTCAAATGATGTCATATTATCTAGCAAACTTAGAAATATCTTTAGTGTTGTTTAAAAAAGCCATTTACCTACTTATATTTTACCATAAAAGTTTCAAATATAACCTAAATATAACTGGAGCATCGTATATCAATGTGCCATTGATATGTGTGGTCAACTTTGGTTATTTTTGGTGTAGAGTATGGTTTCTAAGTTTCACATAGTCACAAATGCTGGAGTTTTGATTGTGAATGCATGTGTTTTCCCTCCTTTTTAACAATTTTGATTACTTCGTAATGTAAATATTGTGTAACTCAAATTATTCGAAATGTTATGTGACCCAAACTTTCTGTATATTTTGATATGATAGATATATGAAATTGTCATTACTTTGAATAATTAAGTCTTGTACCGATAACAACAAAAACTTTTATCTGAACTTATAGGAAGATATTAAGAATTTCAATTAACTTAATTTTATGTAATCATAATCAGTAGCCTATCCAAATTTCAATGACATTTCTTTTGTTCACAGGTCCACAGGATGAGTTAGAAAGTAATCAGAACCCGAAGCAAATCAAGTTGTCACCTTAGTCATTTGGTGGGGACTGGGAGGGAACTTCCCCTGCTGAGCTGCCCACAGCCAGAGATCTGCTGAGGTATGGTTTGTTGAGGAGAGAGATGAGTGAGGAAGACAGGAGGAATTACCTAGTTAATGACCTGATTAACAACGGCATTGTTCCATGGCAACTGGCTCAGTGGAGAAAGGCCAACGCTTTATTCACAGGACCTGTAATCAACACTGAGGTCAGGATCAGGGCTAAAGTGAAGACACTGTGGGATGAGGCAGTGGAGGTGTCCATTGGCAATGTGAAGCTAGAGGTCAAAGATAGGTTCATGATGAAACTAGACAAATTGGTGGACATCCTGACCTGTCACTGTGTGATCAGGAGCTGCAGTGAGCTTGGGTGTAACCCTGTCTGCAATAGTGAGGTTCACATTGACTGCAGCTGTAGGAGCGAGCAGAAGATACCAGTGCAGGAGCTTGCCTTCATTAAAGGTCACAGAGAAAAGGTGGGCAGTGTGAGGGCACACCAGATGGGTCTAGCTGATCACCCTGAGACTAGGAGACAGGAAGCAGTGCTGCAGAGACTGGAGCAGAGAAGGCAGGCCGAGGAGAAGAGGAGGAGGAAGGCAGAGGAGTCAGCAAAGAAAGAAGAGGAGTTGAGGGAGGAGTCACTGCTGGAGATGGAGTTGGAAGAGACTGGAGATATACTGGAGGAGGCAGGGAGGAGAGAGGAGGACGAAGACTTCATACCAGAGGCTGAAACAACTTCTTCCTTGCCTGTGGCTAAGAAGAAATACAACACTGAGGATATCACCAACATAGCTCTGGCTAGCTTGAAGCATCACACTGGTCTGGGCTGAGAGAGAGTGCAGAGATTGCCACTGCTGCCTGGATTGATGCTGGTCTTATCACAATCAGCACTGGTGATTGACCACAACAAGGTGAGGAGGGCTCAGGAGAGACTGACTAAGAAGCTGGTCAAGAAGTTTGATGAAGAGATTAGGGAAAATGGCATCACCTGTATCTTCTTTGATGGGAAAAGAGATGACACCAAAGTGATGATGGAAGCTGATGGCAGTGACAGGCAGTTTCCTGGCCTCATTAAGGAAGAACACTACACAGTGTGCAATGAACCAAGTGGGAAATATTTGTGGCATTTTGTACCAGAGGAAGCTGTAGAGGAGAGAAGTCATGCTGAGGTCATTGCTGATCATCTGATGTACTGGCTAAGAGAGAGAGGAGCAGACCAGACCCTTTTGGTCATAGGAGGTGACAGTACTTATGTGAATACTGGCTGGTAGGGAGGAGTAATGCATTATGTGGAGGCCAAGCTTAGCAGGAAGTTGGTGTGGATTGTCTGTGACTTGCACACTGGCGAGCTGAGTCTCAGACACCTGGTGACTGCACTGGATGGCAAGACATTGAGCAACAACAAGTGGTCTGGGCCCCTAGGGAAGATGTTAGACACTGCCACTGAGCTGGAGATCAGCCCAAACTTCACGAAGATCACTGTTGGTCCTCTTCTACCCCATCTCAGTCAGGAGGTAGTCAAGGACCTCAGCACAGACCAATCATATGGCTACAGGATCATCACTGCCATCAGATCGGGAGAGATACCTCAGATCTATCTCTCCTCGAGATTGGGCCAGTCTGTCATAGTAGGTGGGTAACCACGGCTCTAAGGTTCTGCAGATTGTGGATTTCCAAACATGGGCTGAAGGGTAGGAACCTGAAGAATCTGAGGATAATTGCGGAATTCATAGTGGGAGTGTACATGCCAAACTGGTTCAACATCAAGTTAAATCACAGCTGGGTGGAGGGTCCCAGGCATGTACTTACCAGCTGGAGCTGCTCAGAAGTCAGAAGAAGGAGGTGATAGGAATAGTGATGTCTAGAGTGAAGAGATCAGCCTGGTATGCACACTCTGAGGCTGTACTCCAGGCCATGCTGTGCAGTGAGGTGGAGGAGGAAAGGAGGAAGGCAGTGAAGAGGATACTGGAAATCAGAGGTGAAGGAGATGAGGACACACAGGTAGGAGACGGCAGTGTCAGACCCAGGAAGACTCCTGACATCAACCCAGATGCCGCCAAACTCTCGGAGCTTATTGACTGGAACTCTGGCGTGACTGAGCCTCCTGTGACCTGCTCCCTCACCACTGCTGCAATCAAGGAGTTTCTGGATAGACCAGCGGAAGTTCCTGCATGGCCCTCACACAGACAGTCAGTAGAGAGGTGTGTAAGGATGACAACTGAAGCAGCACAACATGTTTACTCAGAAGAGAGGAGGAGGTGTACATCAGTGGCCAGGTGGCCAGTAGGGAGCTCATGTCCAGGAACAAGAGCAAGGCAGACATGGCATCCTTGGCAAAGTTCAAGAAACCTATCTATATTTCTAAGTTTTAATATTGAAATACAATCAAAATGTCTTTAATTGTATGTAATGTATGTAAAATGTAGTTATATACAATAAAAAATACTTGCAAAAATTGCTGATTTTTCGTAAACGTCAACTTTAAATATAAGTAGCTAGGAGTGGTCAAATCTGGTATTTAAAGCCATATTTCGATTTAGCACATAAAAATGCATCATTTGGTCACGAGTAGTCTTTGAAAATTTAAAGATTTCACTTTGCTCCCTAAAATTGACACGCCCTACCCAGACATGTGCTATATTTACAGCAATATCTTGGAGCATCAATTTCTTTGGGGCACCCAGGCCCGCCTGCTGCGCACTGTACACATTCCCAACCATAGAGGGAAGAGTTTGAGCATTACATACGACAAGCCCCACTATGTGAATGTTGCAACTAATCTATTAACCAATATCTCAATATATACAAGAAAGATTGAAGGGAAAAAATTTCCCATTCGGTGATGGGAGCTTAACAGTGAGGTTAGACTTTCGTCGCATTCAGTTATAATGACCCGAAGGCCTGTCACAGTCTATCGAGGGGTGAGATATCAGCGTGGGAATGGACTTCGCTCCATTTTTTCAACCATACTAAGCACGGCTGTTCCATTGTAGAAGAGGGGTGCTAGATATCTCTGGAGAAAGGCGTTACAATCAGGTTTTAACGCGGTAGAAGACATAATGGGTGGAACTGAACCTAACGAAGCTCTAAAAAACATTTAAAACGTACACGGGACGAAATCAACAAAGATGGAAAGAGAAAAATGCGTGGTGGTGGAAAGAAGAAGAGGGCTGTCCGGAGGGTGGTGGAAAGAAGAAGAAGAGGGCTGTCCGGAAGAAGGGGTTACCAACACGTGGCGCTAAACTTAAAAGGACATCAAAAAAGACGTGTTCTAAGCGTATGAAGCCTATGGCTGATCATTTTTTTAACTGATATAAGGTGAGGACACTACTCTCATGAATCGTAGGCTGGTTACTACTTGTCGAGAGAGGTGGCACTATTTCTGACTCATCATGGCACGTTTCATCCATCCGTGTAGCTCACAATGTTGTAAATCAGAACTGTCCCTCTTTGATATGCCCCTACACAGGTTTCTATTGAGCATAGCGACTTTATTACAATTAACCCATTAAACACAATTAGTTCACCGAGTGCCCCTGTAGAATTCGTGATACCCAGCTCAGGCTCATACTTTTTTGATCCAAGCTGCATCACATATACGCTAAACTGCGTACAGCCCATTCAGATGGAACGGACTGCGATGATGGTTACTCTGCATACCCTGAAACCGACTTTCTACACTCCATATTCAGCCAGTGTGAGGTGTATTTAAATCAGGTTAACATCTCGGCAGGAACGGGTTATTATCACCTACGAGCCTATCTAGAAAATGTCTTCAACTTTTCAAAAGAAGCGAAGGGTACCTTTTTAACTGCCGAGGGCTATCATCAGACTAAAGACGAAAGTAGTGTAGAGGATAAATTTAAAAATTCTAAGAAAAAGATATACGAATGTTTTGGACATCTTCATACAGACTTCACATTCCAGGAGAAACTGCTTATGAACGGCATCGACATGAAGCTAAAACTCAACTGCACGAATCCTGAGATCTGCATAAATCTTGGACCTGATCAAGAAAAGGGCACAAAACCTATTGTGATTCACAGCTTGGAAACATATCTGCGTGTACGCCGAGTGAAATTAAGTTCCCCGAAATATGTAGAAATTGAAAAAAATTGAATACACGGAACAGTAAAATACCCAATTAACAGAGTACAGATCAAGCTATACCCGGTGCCCACCGGGTTGGCCTCGAAGCAGCTAGAAAACGTGGCCCTGGGAGTTCTACCTAAAAGGATATTAATTGGAATGCAGGAGTGCCTTTAAATTCGAGAATTTCGGCCTTAAAAATATAACTCTATACGTAAATGGCGTTGCATTGGGCGGGACTATGGTTACGGGCTACTCATCAGACGCGATGTTCCCACTCTGCGCGAGAGCTTATAGCAATCTGGCCCATATTGCCGGTGGCTGTGACGAGCTTGAGTGTGGCGTAACGCAGAAAGAATTTTCGATCATTTTAACCTTTCCCCATTTGATATTACCCACGACTTATCTGCTAATTTAAATGCACACTTAAGTCCACAACAAAGTTGGAATATCTCAGTCAGACTGGAGTTCGCCGACCCTATAGACGCGCCTATTAGTGTACTAGTGTACCTCGAATCACAAGCTCTAATAGAGCTCGATCGTTTCAGGAACGTTGTCACAGACTTTTAAAATGGAGGCGAATACACTCCAGAGAGTAATGAAAAGTTACCGAATCACACGCACCAAATTTATCGGTGTGTTTAAGAAGAATGAAACATTGAAATTGCTAACTACGAGAAATTGGTATAGCCTTATCGTGAACACAGATGTTATTGGTTTTGAAGGGACTCATTGGTTTGCAATGTATTTTAAAAATAGGGAAAGAATCTACTCTTTTGATTCACTCGGCACTCAGCCCTGGAGTGACCCTGTGGTTGTACAATTTATCAAACAAATACATGCCCCTGAAATTATCTTGGAATCTTTACTGTTTCCAAGGATATTTTAGTAATACTTGTGGCATGTACTGTCTTTCATTTCTCCTGCACATGTCACGTGGAAAGGGATTTATAAATTTGTTAAAATTATCCGATTTGTGCGACACTGAGATGAATGGCGAAATGTTATGCAGACATAAAAAAAAGGTTCCCATTTGTGCGCACTCGTTGTATTGTGTAAAGTTTTACGTGTGTATATATATTTTTAACTATATTGTGTGAAGTTTTACGTGTGTGTGTGTGTATATAATTATAACTCTAAAATGTTTCCATTAATGTTAGTCTTATTTAACGGACGCTAGTTCTGTAAGCCGAATTGTACTAAAACATGCTTTCTACCATTTAATAAACTGAATGAAAATACAATGTGTTTTGTTCTTAACCACAAAGAAAACTTACATTAGTTCCTCGATGACCTGACATTCGTTGGGCCGGATGTGAGCCAATACCTCGACCTCGGTATTCAGGTCACTGGGCTGGCTGCGCGGTAAAGCCTCCAAATCGTCGTCATTTATTTGCCTTTCATCAAAGCTGTCGCGAAAAGTAGCTATAACATGATCAAGTTCCGCATCGGTCCTTTAAGGAGAAATTAACATGATTAGTTCATACTGAATCTTTTTTTATTTAAAGTTAAATTAAATTAAAGTTTAATTAAAGAGTTATATTAAGAAAAAATGATGATTAGGGTGCCTGGCAAATTATAATCACAAAGCAGATATCCTGACAGGTTTTAAAAGTAAGATTAGCTGGATGTCCTTTACATCATCTGCCGGCACCGGGTAACGAGCCCGGGGCTGCAGGCAAATCTTAAAAGTTTTTAGTAATTATAAAATCCTACCTGTAGAACTTTCTATAAATTTTTAAGTTATCAGTAAGGAAGATTAGATGGGTGTGCTACGCTGAGTCTGTCGGCACCGGGCCTCGACCCCTTGGCAGATATCCTTTCACTTCATTTTATTACGAGTTTTTATAAATTATAACAATTGCACTGAGTGAAGCGATAGCAGAGGAGGATCCAGCTTTGGGACAGGATCTAGATAGCTGGTGAGGGAAGCTATATTTTTGTGACCTCTTTGCGAGTGACCCGGTACCCACGTCGGGCTAGCATCATGAAAAAGAAAAACTATAGTATTTGTCATTTGCCATTACTTATTCGGAATATAGTGGATTTAATTATCCTAGAAGAGTTCCTTTTTCTATGCATGGTCTGTGTGTATCATAAAAAACCTCAGGGAACCATTCTGAGTTCATTCCCATCTTGAAACGGACATGTTATGTGCCTTGAAAAGTGGACGCTCAATTCTGCCAGTTGAGGTTTAAGTTTTGTTTTTTGGCTAAAAATATAATAGTTACCCCTTTTTCTTTGATGTATTCAATCTGACGTGAAGGCAGCGAGTCTTTTGCTTATATTGAGGTTCTAAATGTAGCTGGGCTAGGCTGCTTTACATGTGCGGTAAGTTCACCGCCATCAATTCACCGCGGGAAAGTTCACCGCCATCAATTCACCGCGTGGTAAGTTCACCGCGAGGTAATTTCACCGCGAGGTAAGTTCACCGCGAAGTAATTTCACCGCAAGGTAAGTTCACCGTAAAATGAATAAAATTAAAAAGAATTTTTTAACTTAAGAATTTAATATAGGGTTTAGCAACACTATTTAAAAACATTAAAATATAATTAGGACAAAAATTAAAAAAGTATTTAATTTTTATTTAGCCCCAAAATTTAAAAACAAATAATATATAATTAGGAAAAATATTTAACCACACTATTTAAAAACATTAAAATATAATTAGGACAAAAATTAAAAAAGTTAGGTTAGGTTAGGTTAGGAGGACCTAACCTAACCTAACCTAACTTTTTTAATTTTTGTCCTAATTATATTTTAATGTTTTTAAATAGTGTGGTTAAATATTTTTCCTAATTATTTTATATATTATTTGTTTTTAAATTTTGAGGCTAAATAAAAATTAAATGTGGTTAAATATTTTTCCTAATTATATATTATTTGTTTTTAAATTTTGTGGCTAAATAAAAATTAAATACTTTTTTAATTTTTGTCCTAATTATATTTTAATGTTTTTAAATAGTGTTGCTAAACCCTATATTAAATTATTGCTAAGTTAAAAAATTCTTTTTAATTTTATTCATTCTACGGTGAACTTACCTTGCGGTGAGATTACTTCGCGGTGAACTTACCTCGCGGTGAAATTACCTCGCGGTGAACTTACCTCGCGGTGAATTGATGGCGGTGAACTTTCCCGCGGTGAATTGATGGTGGTGAACTTTCCTGTAAACGCTGCTTTAAACCCTAGATCCTCTCCCAAAGCTGGATCCTCCTCTGCTTTGCAGATAGCTGGTGAGGGAAGCTATATTTTTGGGACCTCTTTGCGAGTGACCCATTGCCCACGTCGGGCTATCATCATGAAAAAGAAAAACTATAGTATTTGTTATTTACTATTACTTATTCGGACTATCCTAGAAGAGTTCCTTGTTCCATGCACGGTCTATGTGTATGATATGTATATATATATATATATATATATGTATATATATATATATATATATATATATATATATATATAGCCCGGCCTTCCCCTTAAATCACAAACTAGTTTTTCAAAACGCATTTTTTATGGGTTTTTATAAATTATAACACTTGCACTGAATGAACCGAAGTATAAAGCCCGATTCACAAATTGAATTAGTTAATTACATTTGAATGCCGTCATCAACGGTAAATTCTTTCTCCCCTGTCAGAAATTTCTGCAATGTTTAGCGTTGAAAGTAGAGCGTTTCGGTCAGTTGCTCCGAAAAGGTGGAGCGTAACCCCTGAATAGAGGTCTCCTTCTTCAAACACTTGCTGGGAGATGTAAAGCTGCTGCAATTGGCTCATGGCATTTCTGTAGTACTCGTTGATAAATACAGCTGTTGTGGATTCCATATGAAAATGCTCCCTTTTATATACGGGATTCTGATTGTAAACACCCACAATACCTGAATCGCGAGTTTCCTATTGGCCGTCGGTGAAATTTGGGTGTGAGTGCTGCCATCCACCATCCAGAGGTACTGGGGCCGTTCTCATGTGCCGGCCACTGTACTGTAATTGGCCGATCAGGAATTCTGGGGCGTGTCAAATATATCTTACCCACTCCATAGATTTCATACCGTTTTAAATTTTATTTTTGTAATGGATAAATCTTTAAGAAGATCTGAGTTTATTTATTATTAGTATTATTTGTTTCGGCAATTACTTGACTTTAGAAAAAAACAAATGCGAATATTATTTTTTAATATATATATTCCTCGTTTGTATGTCTTATATTATCAAATGTATATTTCATGAAATTAATTCCAATAATTCGTCTAAATAAACAGAATGATGTGATGGTGTTTTATTTTGTTCTTTTGGTTGTATTTATAAACTATATTAAGGAAAAACTGAGGGGGATGGGATTATAAACAATGCACCTTCAATAATGGCAAAGAAAACCTTCTACGAAGTAAAGAATAAGATTCCTTATAACACAAAAAATGTTTTAGTGTTACCATTCAGAGAAAATTTCCTTGATCTGCCGAATCTGCTGAGGACTTTTAACGTAAATATTGCGTTCAAAAATTTAGATGTAATTAAGAATTCATTGATTAAGAACTCCCCTTTAAGTGAACATGGTTGTGTATATAAAATCCCTTGCACAATATGTAATAAATTTTACATTGGCCAAACTGGTATTAAACAGCTTCAATACAGTATAAGAAGTGGCCAGGAATCTAACGCCATTTTCATTCACGTAAGAGATACTAATCATCCCATTGATTGGAAAAATGCTTCCAAATTAAGGTTTAGTAAATCTATTGTTAGCAGAAATATATTGGAATCAAGTGTGATCAAGAATAATGCGGATTTGGTCCTTAATATTAGCCCTGAGTTGTACAAATTAGATTCGTGCATTGTCAGAAAGCTGGCGAAGGGCCTACTGTTTTCTTAACTGCATTCTTGCCCCATAATGGTTTGCCCTGGTTAAATAAATAAATATTATTGTAAGAACTGTTAACATTCTTATGTGTCTATTTTAATTGTAATATTTCTTTCGTGTATAATCTTTGGTTGCTGGGGGGTTTATTGGACTTTTGAACTGGGTTGCTTTTGGGAAAACAATTTTTTTCCAGACTGTTTGTAGAAATTTTGTAATAATCTGTAAGACGATGGCAACTTTCCCTTTGTTTTCATTAATTTCGGGCCTCTTAATTTCCTACTTCAATTAAATATTAGTGTTAATAACCATTATAATAATTTTTGTTTTCTGTACTGGTGTTTTGTCTAATTTCATTTGTATAGTAATTTAGCAGCCTACAGATTATGTTATCTATTTGTTATCACGTTATCTATTTGTTTTTCATTAAATTCTTGCCAATTAATTGCCTGTTTTAATTAAATATTAGTGTTAATAACCATTATAATAATTTCTGTTCTCTGTATTGGTTTTTTGTCTAATTTCATCTATACAGTATACTTCTTTTTTATATTTAGTAATTTAGCTGCCTACAGATTATGTTATCAATTGAAAAAATCTTTAGAGGGCTTTAAGGCCTTTAATTTGAGGTGCCGATTGTGAATTTTTTGCTTGTCTATTTAACTCATTTACTTTGTAATCTCCGTCTATTTTCTGTTCCTCCTTGATAATGTGAATATATCACGAAAGCGCTCGGACTTTGTGTTTCCTTTTCCCTGTGGTTGTTTGCTTATATATATATATATTAGGCCGGGTCGAAATTTTATATTGAAAAGGCAAATATTGTGAGAAGCTTGAATGAAACACAGGAATCCCCTCATAAATTATTTTAGCTGGCACAATTTTTCACTTTTTGACCTATATTGAAGAATATTCCATTTATACGAGACTTACTCTACATTCAGGTTTTTTGATGACACAAATCTTTATTAACGTATAATATTTTATTTAATAATGTACAGTATTAAGAAAATTAATTAAGTACAATATATTCAGAAGAAAAAATTAGAGGCATAATAAATGTGCTAAAATTCAATTCACTTTTTCATTGTTCCTTATCACATCAAAAGGGAAGAAATATTTAATATCATTAGGAAATTTTATTTCATATGTTTCTTTCTCATTCCATTGGGCCTTCCATTCAAACTTCGGCAGTTTTCGCCTTGATTCTAATGAGTTCAAGATAAACTTTTGACGGTTGTCATATCCTATTCTTTCCTGTCATACCTTTGTTACTAGGTTCACTGCCCTTTCCACACTTTGACTGTGTCATGGAAAAGAAGCTATCTCCAGTGGTTTACATCGAGCCTCTAGTAGCTCATAGTCGCTAAAATTGTTTAGTAGCGGTGGAGGAGTAACAATCTCTTTCTGCCAATCGATCATCTCGATGTTGTCAGTAGATTGGAAATTAAGGGTTCGAGGCAACTCAAAGTTTCTGGTACCTGAAAATCCTGTTCTTGAAAGGATGATTTTCTGAATAGCTTGTTCTTTAATTTCTAGTCTCTTGTCAGTTACGATTGATATGAGTATATTTCTGGGTGGGCAAAGTAGGCGTTATTCTTTAATACTGGTTCTATGATTGATCTATGTCGTTCATCTAAATTTCGAAGCAAGCACATTAAATGCCAAAAGTTATAGGCACCATCAGTTGCATTAGGATGAGATTTTATCCAAAACCACCCTGAAGCATAGAACTGCATAATAATGTTGACTATATCTTGAAGGTTTTTATCGGGATTTGGCGTTGAGATATATAATCGAAGGTCCCTGTTGGCTAGAGTTAGCCAGCGAGCATGGTGAAGGGTACCTGGGGATCGAGTGGACAGATCTTGAGAAGTGTCTCCAGTTTGCCCTGCCAGACACATCATAGAGACATCTTCGATCACTGCTTAGCTCCTTCACAACATTTGCTGGAATTTCTTTAATGTTTCGCTTTACGCGAGACTATTTGACTACCTCCAATTTTGTTAAATGTTTTCAATTTATTCCCAATTGAACCCACAAAAGTATTTGGACCTGTTGTTTTACCGTCAATGGCTTTGTAGACGTGCATAAAAGGCAGCTCATTCAAATGCAAGAGGCACACCAACCACTGCACTGGTCTGTTAAGATTAATTTCAATCAGTTTTATGGCTCCACCAATTTTTCCTGTATTTACAGGAGTACCATCACTGGTGTGACATGGTCTACATAGATGCTTCTAGGTTCTTTCACAATAACATAGTGTTCTTCTTTTATCATTCCACTTTTAGTTAATGTATTATCTTTCCTTCCATCAAATCCAAGGCACTCCATCTTCAGATTTTTGGATTTAGACCTAAAAGTATTTTCACCCATGCGATTTCTTTCTCTTTCTAATTTCTTTCTGTCAAGTATGTTGGTGTGGTTAAGGATCCCCATATCTTTTAAAGCTGCACTGACTATTGCAGCTGCAGCTCTACAACTTACACGATTACGATCTGCTGTTAATGCTAGGTTTTTATAGGAGTGCCTGTTCTGAATATTCTCAGTCAATTCTAAATCGGCCTCATAATCTACATCCTGACTCTCTGAAACTACATCCATGTCTTCTTCGGTATTTTCTATAAATTCCGATGGTAAAACATTGGTGGCTTGTCATTTCTTCTTATGCTTTTAGTTGACGGTTTTGTTCTTCTTGGGCTCTTGCTAAAGGTCTCTTCTTTGTTGAACTAGTTATGCGATCAATTGGTCCTAACTGATTTTTGCTTTGTTTTTGACCCACAAAAGTCTCCCATTCTGCCATTGGTATTTTATTCTTACACCTGCAAGATTTCCTATCAATTCCCTTATCATAGCATTCACAAGAAGATTTACCAAACATTTCATCATACTGAACTACTTTTAAGGCAAAACTTTAATTTCTTCGATGTAACGGCACTTTGTTCAATTTTGAGGCTTCTTCTATTAGTCGACTGACTTTAACATAGATACCTTTGGTGTTAATCGTAGGAAAAGAAAATTTCATCTAAATGTCTTCAATATCTTTCACAACAACCCTGTAACAATCATTAGCAGTTGCTGATCCTTTTGACTCAGCTTCTTCACGACGGCGCACAAAAAGGTAGTGTCACACAACATCTGCTTTTGAAGGAGTCATGACTGCTGGGAATTCCGTAGGATACCCAAAGGCTGCATTTGAGGACTTGCTTCTAGTAGTCATAGTTTATATTCAGAAGTAAAATCAAATTGTGTTATTTATAATTTATGATAATTCAAATTATAATTAAAGCAAATGCAAATTATTTCTATTTGAAAAATTATTTCTTTTTATCTGAAACATAAAAATATCAAGCATTAAACAAACAACTTATCGTGTAACATATAACAACATTAAACATATGGAAATTGTAAAGGTAAAAAAGGGAGGTAGAGCATATAATAAGGGTAGCAGGGTAGCACATGCTTGATTTTTTTAATATTTTGTTGAAGTGATAAAAAAAAACCTTCTCACATAGTGTACGTTTTAAGAAATAACATTTTTTCCCATTTAAATATATGCAAATATGAGGATAAAAAAGGTTTGGGGGTATGTGCTGGTAGGGGTAGCAGGGTAGCAGGGGTAGCATATGCTTGATATTTTAATATTTTCTTAAGATGATAAAATGAAACTTCTCACATAGTGTACTTTTTAAAAAGTAAACAATTTCCCATTTCCGACCACGCCTAATATATATATATACATATATACAGGGTGTTTCAGGAGGAAAGGTTAATACTTCGCCAGGTGATAGTATCTGTCATTGTGAGAAAAAAAGTTCATATGAACATTAGGGTGGATCGATTTTACATTTTTTTTTATTTCCATATTCTAATAGAGACAAAAACTTGCGCATGCATGAGAAAATAGCCTCTGCAAAATCTTAGCTTAATAGGTAATCATCTTCTGCCCCCGGCAGAGCGATGAAAATCATATTTTAATAGTCAGAAACGTATTTTTCTTATAATTTTTAAAATATTTCAATATCCATCAAAATTATTCCTAATAACTATAAAGTCGATGAAAAAGACCTCATATGATCGTTTCTACAAGCGCGTTGTCCTACGTTAATATCTCTTGCCCCCGGCAACAACGTCAAATGTTGAAAAAATAGGTAATTTATATACATATTTTCAGATCGGCTCTTTGTCTTAAATAATGCATTTATATAGTTCCCATAGCATTTATATCGTTGCTTAGGCATGAAATAACACACACGCAAAATTTTATGACTCTAGGCTAGGGTTTAAAGGTCATCTCTGGTGAGTGCTGCCAGCAGCAGCAGCAGACTAACAATATTAGCACGGACGACATTGTGGCTATCGGCTGTGATGGTACCGCAGTGAACACGGGTCGAAAGGGTGGAGCCATTCGTATGATTGAAATGAAACTACAAAGGCCGGTTCAGTGGATCATATGCCTATTACACGGTAATGAATTATCACTGCGACACCTCATTCAAGACTTGGACGGCAAAACAACTGGGCCAATGGGCTTTACTGGACCAGTTGGAAAACAACTGGACGACTGCGAAAAACTTCCAATTACAGAATTCGATGCCATTCCATCTCCCGACATTGACATAGATGATGCCGAGTTGAGCACTGACCAGAAATATTTGTTAGGCATCTACAGAGCAGTGTCGAGCGGTAGCTGCTCTTCAGCTCTCGCGGCTCGAAATCCAGGTAAGATGGCGCATTCCAGGTGGCTGACAACAGCAAATAGATTTCTGCGCCTCTATGTTTCAACCAGTGAACCCTCCAGCACCTTTAGCGAAATTGTGCGATTCATTATGACAGTTTACGCACCAATTTGGTTTAAGATAAAGAAAAACTCCAGTTTCACTGAGGGCGCAAAACATTTTTTCGAAATGATGCGTCTCTCTCAGACCATGCCTCAAAGATCTAAGACAATCGCCAACAAAGTCCTCCGTAGAAATTCTTTCTTTGCTCACCCAGAAAATATTTTGATTTCCATGCTACATGCCGATGAGCAACACATAAGAGAATTGGGATGGAGAAGAATATTAAAAGCACGATCAAAACAATCACCAGGGGGAAATTCGAGCCTTCGCCATGCCTGAGCTGCTCTACGATAGTCAAAACTATTACGAAATGATCAACTGGCAAACGGCTGAGGTGACCGAACCCCCGTTACAAAAACAATACCTGATACCCGAATAAAAGAGTTTGTTGAGACGGGAGACCAGCCTGATGGACTGATCCCAGTATTCCCTTGTCATACTCAAGCGGTCGAGAGACTCATCAAATTAGTAACCGAAGCCTCTGCCAGTGTAAGTGGAATAGAAGAGAGGGACGGATTCATCCGCTCCCGTCTTCACTCCCGAACAAAAATTCCACGATTTGATTCTAAGAAAGATTACCGTATGTATATCGACATGCAGCCAAAGGAAGGGTGATTGGGGCTGGATAGGGTGGAACTCGACGTACAGCCACCTCCTCGTGGTGAGTTCTGGGTTGCTAATTTTATAAAATTAGCAAGCGAGGAGCTGTACTTAGTACTTATCGTACTTATAACATCGCATTAACGTAATTATAATCCACATTTAGACTTTTCTCGGGGACAGAAGATATTACTCTAGAGTCATAAAATTTTGCGTGTGTGTTATTTCATGCCTAAGCAACGATATAAATGCTATGGGAAATATATAAATGCATTATTTAAGACAAAGAGCCGATCTGAAAATATGTATATAAATTACCTATTTTTTCAACATTTGACGTTGTTGCCGGAGGCAAAAGATATTAACGTAGGACAACGCGCTTGGAAAAACGATCATATGAGGTCTTTTTCATCGACTTTATAGTTATTAGGAATAATTTTGATGCATATTGAAATATTTTAAAAATTATAAGAAAAATACGTTTTTGACTACTAAAATATGATTTTCATCGCTCTGCCGGGGGCAGAAGATTATTACGTATTAAGCTAGGATTTTGCAGAGGCTATTTTCTCATGCATGCGCAAGTTGTTGTCTCTATTAGAATATGGAAATCGAAAAAAATGTAAAATCGATCCACCCTAATGAGCATGTCTAATTCTGAAAGGTTTGAATCTACAAATACAAAAGCATTGTTAATGGTAATCAAGAAAGAGAAACCAATTACTGTTTCTAACATTTAATGTTTAAACATTGGCATTTTGAATGGTATCAGTCACAACAGTCAGCTGTCGATTGGCTTATGTTACATGCTTACATTACAGCTTACATGGTTCAAGGTTATAGGGGAGGGAAGGGGGAGGAAGAGCTGCGCGCGCATCAGATTCAAACAGCTCTATCTCCGTAACCATTCAGAATTATACACATGTTCATATTAACTTTTTTTCTCACAATGATCGATACTATCACCTCCCGAAGTATTGACCTTTCCTCCTGAAACACCCTGTATATATAGATATATATACA
This sequence comes from Bathynomus jamesi, assembly GCA_023014485.1. NCBI lineage: Eukaryota > Metazoa > Arthropoda > Malacostraca > Isopoda > Cirolanidae > Bathynomus > Bathynomus jamesi. The sequence goes on along the minus strand of JAJOZX010001024.1, from coordinate 888,451 downwards.
AGATGGCGCAAAATTCGCTCATCATAGGAATTTTCAGTGTTGACTATAGTATATTATTTTTTTCTTTTAGGTAGGGGATGGCTACCTAAACGAAAAAATATATTTATTATAATCAACACTGAAAATTCCTATGATGCGCGACTTTTGCGCCACCCTGTGTATATATATATATATATATTATGAAGGAAGGAGGGGGATAAGGGCGAGCGCCGCAAAAGTGATCCCCTCTACAGAACACGGGGAGAGTCTCCAAGGTTCAGTGAAGCCATTTTTCATTTTTTTAAATATAAATTTTTTAAAATTTGTGTAGTGTGTAAGATACATGTATGTGTAGCGAGGAATAGAGAGAACGTGTGTTTGAGTGCATGCTGGACTGCTCACAGGGTAGATAAATCACGGAAAAAATCAGCTAAGGAGGACAGTGAGAGGAAAAACGGGAGTTTCAGCACTCCCTGACTCCTGCCTAACTTCCACCCCGGAGTAATTCCCTGGTCGACTGGTGTTCACAATCTCCTAATATATAACTTTGGTTTACTTCTGCCCGAATTGTTCATTCTGACGAAGGTCAAGCTTTTCACGTCAACTTAGACCTTCAGTTTAATGTAGTATCCGAACCACGCTCCACCAGCAGCCCAGCATTTTAACCACTAGGCTACCCAGCGTATCCATTTATCTACCAACCACTTTCTTTATTGTGTAGAAGGATGAACATCGAGTCTTGATCCCGGGGCCGACGGATTCGTAGTCAGTGACGCTAACCACTACAACACCGAGGCAAAAGCAAGGCGAAAATTATTATATATATATGTTATACATGTTATAATTTTTAATCGAAGTAAAGCCGCGCCCTGATGACTATTATGTTTAGGAAATTTCATTCATTCGATATTTCCCAAGCTATGTATGACTCGTTTCCTTCCGACGGAACTCACGCGCATTGACGCAGACGGTTTCTTTGATTTCACTTGGGAAAAACAATGCTCTCAGGTGACGTCAACCGCTTGCGTGATGGCGTAACCAGGTTCCGTTCCTTTGACTATATAAGAAGGGGATCAGCGCCCTTAAGGCAGATCCCTGGAGAGGGTCTCCGGGCCGAAGGGTTTCGGTCCGTTAACGGGAATTGCTTTTGAGAATTGGAAGATTGGGTATCAATGAAAGTCTGAACGTTTAGAGAGAAAGATCGGTAGCTTGCAATTGATTCATATAAGCTTGGGGACTCAGAACGTACGAGAAGGCGTTTTAGAGGGGTCTCTGACTTATTTCATATCTTACAATGAAGAAAAAGTAACATATCATCATTATGAAACTTTTATTATATTTTTATTATTATTATTATTATTATTAAACCTCTGGTCTGTACAAAAGAAACATTTGATTCATGCTAATCCATTATATTTATCTCGCCTATATTCAGATTAAAAATCGTGTAAGCCGTTGTGTTTATTTTCTACTCTTTGGACTTTGATAACTGGGATAAAAGAAAAACACGGGCCTACACAGTGCTCCTTGATTGTAGGAATACGAAGAGTAAACTATTTCTGCATCCAGGACTGCTAAAGTATAACCCTCTCTAGTAACATCCTGACCTTGCCCGAACTCGGAGAGAGCCGGTTATTACAAGTGGTGTCAGAAGTAGGATCAAAGTTTTTCATTATCCCTTCTTCTTAGCAACATACACCATCGACGACTGAAAGTGAGTGCATTAGAACCGCCTGCACGGAGAAGACGACGGAACTACGAGATCGAGGACAGCTGCTTAGGCCTGCTTAAAGCCCCCATCCTTTGAAACTTCGAGCAGCCGACGAAGAACAGAAGGATTGACGTTTATTTTCCGGAGAAGGAACCCGAAACTGGACGTAATAGGTGAGCGACCTTGGTAGCATAAAGTGACCACCCCCCAAAATCCTACCAAAGGAACCCTCGAGTAATCGAGCCGGACGATTCCTCCGAAAGACGACGCTTTTTATCCCGCTTGATAGCCAGTGTAGAATAATGGCATTACTGCATCGCTTGCTTGAAATAAGTGATTCAATATTTACATATCTAATACGTGCTCAAATCCATAATTAAGTGAATAATCTCTAACTGAAGTGAATAATTTTTAACTGAAATTAGTGATTAAATGAATGCTTAAAGGCAACCTACCTTTAAAAATAAAGTGAAAATCTTAATAACCTCTAAAATGGTAAATTTTAGTATACGTGCTTACATGTGCATTCTTGATTAAAAGTGGTTATTAAATTGTGTTATATTTGTTATATAGACGTAGACTTGCTTTCTAGCCTAAATTTGTTTATTAATGTCTCTAGGTTGGAATTATTTCTTTATATTTACTATATACTTTATTTCCATTCCTGTTATTCTTTCTTTTTTAAAAAAGGGATAATTCTTTTATACCGCAATGCCAACTTAAAAGTTATCCCAAGAAATTAAGTTTTTTTTAGAAATATATTCAGGATGTGACGTAAACTTGTCAACAACATCACGATAAACAAGTAAAGGTGCTGGTTAAGTGTGCGGTCTACCTACGATTCGGCGGTCTACCTTTTAATTATAGCTTCTTATCTTGTTTACTAATTGTTTGTTTACATCCCATTGTCAATCGCCCTTGACGATTGGTTAGGTTTAGTCATGATATTTTCGTTAGTTTTAACGAAAATATCATGATTAAACCTAACCAATCGTAGGTAGACCGCACACTTAACCAGCACCCAAGTAAAATGCATTTACAAAGTATATCTATTAAATACCTTTAAATTGTGTAATTCTGTTTTTGTCTTCTTATATCAAATTGAAATTGAAATTGGATTAATTATTTCTTATAAGTATCTTTACGATTATTTGCTATAATTATCATGTAAATAAATGATTTAACTAATTGTTCCTGCCTACTGTTATAACTTAACGATATAATTTATATATTTAGAATTATTATTATTAATTATTATTGTTAATTATTAATTAATTGATTAATTAATTATTAATTAATTGTTAATTATTAATAATTCTTATTATGGATCACTTTAACATATTGCTTCTAAAGCATTCGGGAAGCAATATGTTAAAGTGATCTCTCCTGGGAAGCAATATGTTAAAATGATCTCTCCTGGGAAGCAATATGCTAAAAAGAGAAAGGTTGGTTGGTTAGAAAGAGGTTGGTAATCTAGGGCTTCTAGGCTAACTAACGAAAATATCACGACCTAACCTACCCAATCGTCAAGGGTGTACAGTTGACCTAACAATTGGTTAGGTTAGGTCGTGATATTTTCGTTAGTTAGCTTATAAGGCTAACTAAAGAAGGCTGGGGGTCCTGATCTTCAGGTAATCCAAATATTTTACATTCATAAAAAAAATTGCAAAGCATAAGTTAAGTTGTCCATAAATTTACATTTTCTCCACTAGCTAATCTCTAAATATTATAAACTATGAATAGAATACAATACAATAGAACAGAGCTTTCCAAACTTTTAACGTTGGCGACAAACTATTTAAGCATAACAATTTTCACGACACATTAATTAATTTTTGTTATCAAATATCAGATAATTTTTCAGTAGGTGGTTTATCTTGTAGCCGATTTTGTTGATAGAAAAATCAAAATTTTCAAAATACAAAAAACACTAATGTGTCGCGACACACCAGTTTGGAAAGCTCTGCAATAGAATAACCTTTATTAATAATAATAAAATAAATACATTTTTTCAATTTACAATGACATGAATAATTGTGAAGCTCGACTATTTATTTTATTTAATTTGGCCCTTAAGCTTTAGGCTTTACTGGGCTCTTATTAAAAATAAGCAGCTAGTTGTTATTACTTAACAATAATAAATAAATAAATAAGTAAATAAGTATTATTAATAGTTAAAACATGTATTATAATATTAAACAATATTAATAGACAATATTAAACAATATTAGTGGACATTAATCCTAGATTTTTGTTAGTATGCCATTATTAATCGGGATTTCAACTTGGTTTGAAACAAATTTACATTCACAATATTTTTTATATCGGCATGCAAGTCATTCCATAGTTTCAATCCAATGAAAATGGGTAGTTTTTGAGATGAAGACAATCTAAATTGAGGTATAACAAGCTTTGATCTATTTCTGGTCTGATACGAGTGGATTTCTTGATGAGTTAAAAAATATCTATTTACCCATTACAAATTAATGTTTTTGTTCTTACACTTGTAAATAAAAATAAAATGTGCCAGTTTGGTTATATCGTTGAGCTTTAGTAGGTTTAGCTCTTTAAATAATGCACTAGAGTGATCAAGGAAATCAGCATCAGATAATAACCTTATTGCTCGTTTTTGGATGACAAAGATACTATTTAATGCGTTGTTAGCGGAGTTTCCCCAAACAAGGGTGCATTATGTTATACATATAAGGAAGAACAAGAGTATGATAAAGAGTCAATAAAACTTGTTTAGGGACTACATTTCTAAGTTTAAACATTATAGCAACGCTCCTTGAAATCTTTTTCGCGATAAAATTTACATGATCACTCCATTGCAAATTCTTATCTAGCATTACACCAAGAAATTTTGTTACAGTACATTCCTTTATGGCGATTTCATTAACATTAAGTTCATCAATATATACATTTCTTTTATTAGTAAAAATCATGAAATTTGTTTTACTGGTATTTAGGAAGAGTTTATTGGTGGTCAACCATTTCATTACACTGATGAATTCTGAATGAAATATATTTTTAGCTGTATTAACATCTTTGCAAGAAAAAGAGACAGTTGTATCATCTGCAAATATTATGAAGTTCAGTATATCAGATGAACGTGGAAGGTCATTTATATATAATAAAAATAACAGTGGACCCAGAACTGAGCCCTGTGGCACACCATGTTTGACAAGCGCTTTAGTTGAGCAAACCTTACTTACTGATACAAAATGATATCTACTGGACAAATAACTTTTAAACCAATCACTGATTGTTCCTGTAAAGCCGTAACAATATAATTTATTAAGTAGAACATTATGGTCTATTACATCAAACGTCTTACTCAAATCCATAAATATTGATATCATTATGTCTTTGTTCTCCTTAGCTATATTTACATTTTCCATAAGATTTAAAATAGCCATTTCCGTTGTTTTATTATTACGGAAGCCATATTGATTTGGAGATAATAAATTGTAGGATTCTAAATATCGCTGCATTCTACTTTTCACAATTTTTTCAAAAACTTTGCTGAGCACAGATAATGTTGCTAGTGTAGGATCACCCCCTTTATAAAGGGGTGCTATATAACCAGTTTTTAGCATTGATGGGAATATTCCTTTGGAAATACTTTGATTGATAATTTTAGCCAAAATTACAGATATCTTATCTTTAACAAGTTTCAATATAGGTACAGGAATGTTATGAATGTTATTTTTTGTATTTTTTAATTTACCAATAATATTCTGGACCTCAGTAGAGGTAGCAGGAACAAAAGAAAATTAATTTAGTGGGCTGGGTGGCATATATGATATTTTAGAGGTGAGTGATCATTATTTATTAATTGTGAGCGAAGCTTATCCGCTATTGAAGTAAAATGTGCATTTAAAGAGTCTGCAATAACAGTATCATCAGTAATTTCTTTATTATCAACATTTAGTTTCTCTATTGAATTTTTCTTAATTTGTTTTCCGAGAAGATTGTTTATGGTTGTCCAAGTGTTTTTCATGTCTCCTTTATGTTTGGAAAATTGATTGTTATAATAGTTATATTTTGCAATTTTGATTATTTTAGTTAATTTGTTTCTGTATTGAGTATATAATATTTTAAGAATTTTGCTGTGTAATTGCAATTTGAATAATTTATCTCTGTTCTTTTTTGAAGTGATAATTCCTGGAGTGATCCATGGATTTGCGACACTTTTGGGCGAAACTGGTTTTCTCCTTAATTGGTTGTGTATTAATAGGGCGGATCGAAAATGAGGTTTTTAAACTTTTTTTCGAAATTCAAATATGGCTAGTGCGGAAAATATGTGGGTGCTATAGATAATGACTGTGCATAAATATTAGTCCTGCGAAATTATATCTTCAGGTGCCACAAGGCCGTCGAAAAAAGTGAAATATAATGATTTTCTTATATTCTGCATTAGTACAATAACTGAAACTTACTTGTTATTATTATATATTAAGTGTTCCAATTACCAAAATAGTTACTGAATTACGCAGCTGTTAGTTTATTTAGATCAATGTTCTTTTGATTAATGATCTAAATAATCCAGAACTCACCACGAGGAGGTGGCTGCGTGTCGAGCTCCACCCATGCCCTCCCAACCACCCATCCTTGAGCATGTTTTTTTCTATCAACGTTTTATTTAAACTTTATATTCAGCTTTACTTTCGAATGATGGCATTTTTTTACGTGACTGAAGTGTTGATCTTATGAAGCCATCTCGCGCGTTCAATCCAAATACTTTTGATGATGCTTCAGTCACTAATTTTACCATTCTTTCTACTACTTGTGTATGACAAGGAATTTCTCGAATGGAGGGGTACTCTTGTTTTCTATGAATTCTTCAATCTCATTTTCTGTCAGGTGTCTTGTCACAGGTGGTTCAGTGACAATGCATTTTTGCCAATTAATTAAATCAGTATAATCAGTAGCTTCAAATTGAATAACAGGTACTGTGAAACGCCTCTCAACTTTTTCCTTGTTTGTTTGCCTTGCTTTCTTTATTCGCCTCCACGCTAATTCTCTTATGGCGCTGCGGTCATCATGAATCATTGATGCTAGAATTTTTCTGGATTTGCAAAAAAGCATTTCTTTGTATGACAGGGTTTACAATATCCTTTACTTCGTCATTCAGTGTTCTTGTTAGTTCAATAGTTTTGAAAACATGTTTTGAGCCATTGACAAAAGACGTACTTTGCTTAATAGAAAACCACATTGGGATGTAGACCTTCATTATAAAAGAAGCAATGTTCATGAGGTTCTCAGATGGACTTACAGTTGAAACGTATAGACGAAGCAAACGATTTGCTGTAGTCAGCCATCGTGAATGTGCCATTTTGCCTGGACTACGATGAGCAAGATCTGGAGAGCAATATCCCTTTGTTATGGCCTGATGAATATCAATTAGATATTTTTGGTCGGTGCTAAGATCTTCGCAGTCTACAGTTGGTTCCTCAGCATCAATCCTTTCAAACTCGACAATAGGAAGACTCTCACAGTTCTCTAATTCCCTGCCAATAGGACCGGTGAATCCGCGGGGGCCAGATGTTTTCCCATCCAGCTTTGCAACTAAATGGCGTAATGGCAATTCATTGGCATGGAGCTGGCACACTAAATGTTGAACTGGCTTCTTCAGCTTCAATTCTATAAGCCTTATAACGCCTCCCTTTTCTCCAGTGTTGACTGCTGCACCATCGCATCCAATGGCAACAAGGTTTTCCAGGTTCATGTCATTATTTCCAATATACTCAAACATTCCTTTACATATTTCTTCAGCTGATCCAGAATTCACAGAATAATGGCCCAAATAATCTGAACCAGGTTCTCTCACTAAAGTGATATGTTCTTCTGTTACCCTCTTCTGATATACTTTGGACTCTTTTTTTCCTTGGAAGAGTGTAGAATCTTTTCGACCATCAAAATAGATTCCTCTGATTGGGACCTGATTTTGATCTTTCATAATTTCTGATCTCTTCTTTTGTCTTTCTCTTCTGATTTTACTCCTATCCACTACTTCAGATGTATTGTCAATAGAAACTTCTCCAATATCTTGCAATACTGCACTAACAATGAATGCTGCAGCTCGATCTGAAACTGCAGTCCTGTCACAAGCAGTAGCCACTGAAGGTAGATTTGTAGTTTTCCTTTTCTTGAATAATTGTTCTTCAGGTTGTTCGAGCTTTCTCTTCGAGCTAACTGGCTCTGGAAATGTATCGTCTGATATTTCGCCAGATTCACTTTCACTATTTGATGTCGATGATGATAATTCAACATTTGTATCCTGCAATTTCTCCTGTGAAGATTCTTTGGTGAGCCTCACAGCTTCTTTTTGCTTTCTTAGCAACGTAGATGCTTTTTTCTTTGAGAGTGTAATATCTACTCTATCAATAAACAGTTTTCTTTCACTCCTTTGATCTAAGAGGAACGTCACTTCTTCCTTTGGAACCGTTTTTTCTTTGGGACAAGAACATTGTGTTAATACTTTGCACTTGCACGCTGCAATGTCAAAAAGTTTCGTGTGTGCTTCTTTTTTGAACATATCAATCTTTGCTTTGTAAGCTTCAGAATTTTTTCTGCTTTGGTATGGCTTCATAATGACACGATACTTTTCGTGGTAGCTTCTGAACATTGTTTCAATTCGCCTGTCTGACAGAATTGGGACGGAAGCACTTTCCCAAATTGTTTTCAATTTATCAACAACTTGTTCTAATATTTGAGATATTGAAGGATCTTTATTAATATTCTGTTTCAAATCGTTTCTTACAAACAAGTAATATTTAAAAACTCCTTCGTATGTAGGAAGATTCCTGTGCCACAAATCTTCCCCCATACCAAACATGGGGCACTCAGTTGAGGCCCTGGTTGATTTTGCACAAACTCGAGACATTTTGAAAGTATACAAATCTGAAAAAGAAAGAGCTAATATCAATTATACGTTAATTTCAGTTAATAGTACATGGCAAACTTAGGGCAACACAATACAGAAATGCAAAATATATAAGAAATATAGTTTAGACTATCTGAGTAACGCCAACAACAGAACACCCACCTGCTACGAGAGCGACAGCTACACTGAACCGAGGTACTCACGTGACAGCTGAGTGAGCTGACTATAGAAAACTGTTTTTAGAGAATAGAAACTTTTTTTAAAGGTTGACTGAGCTATTTTTATACAAGTGTGAATAAATTCTTGTCTATTGTGCATCGTGGACTCTTCTGTAATTATTGGTTAAAATCTGCTTTTTTCATTTTTTTTCAATATTGAAGGTCATTGTGGCACCTGAAGATAGTAATGTTATGATTTTAAATTTATACCAGCTTATTTCCTCACTACTCCACACATTTTCCACACTAGCCAATTTGAAAATTCGAAAAATGAGTTTTTCACTCCGCCCTATTGTGTAATGTCTATTTCTGGGAAGCAATATGTGAAAGTGATATACACTGGGAAGCAATATGTTAAAGAGAGATTCCTGGGAAGAAATATGTTAAAATGATCCCTTATTATTATTATTATTATTATTTATAATTTAAATATTTATATATTTATTCACATTATGACAAATAGAGTGTTGGCACTAAAAGCCTAATACCAATAACATCCGTTGTCAACAAAGATCATCTTAAAACACATTAAAATAAATTAAGATGATCTTTGTCTTTATTTGTAATGTGATCTGAAAAATTTATTCTTCCAATACTCGCTTTTCCGATAGAGATTCAGTTTTTTTTAAATTGTTTACTTTTGAAAGGTTAGGGGAAACTGTTATACATGTTATAATTTATAATCGAAGTAAAGCCGCGCCCTGATGACTATTATGTTTATGAAATTTCATTCATTCAATATTTCCCAAGCTATGTATGACTCGTTTCCTTCCGACGGAACTCACGCGCATTGACGCAGACGGTTTCTTTGATTTCACTTGGGAAAAACAATGCTCTCAGGTGACGTCAACCGCTTGCGTGATGGCGTAACCAGGTTCCGTTCCTTTGACTATATAAGAAGGGGATCAGCGCCCTTAAGGCAGATCCCTGGAGAGGGTCTCCGGGCCGAAGGGTTTCGGTCCGTTAACGGGAATTGCTTTTGAGAATTGGAAGATTGGGTATCATTGAAAATCTGACTGTTCAGAGAGAAAGATCGGTAGCTTGCAATTGATTCATATAAGCTTGGGGACTCAGAACGGACGAGAAGGCGTTTTAGATGGGTCTCTGACTTATTTCATATCTTACACAATGAAGAAAAAGTAACATATTATCATTATGAAACTTTTATTATATTTTTATTATTAATATTATTAAACCTCTGGTCTGTATAAAAGAAACATTTGATTCATGCTAATCCATTATATTTATCTCGCCTATATTCAGATTAAAAATCGTGTAAGCCGTTGTGTTTATTTTCTACTCTTTGGACTTTGATAACTGGGATAAAAGAAAAACATGTGCCCACACAGTGCTCCTCGATTGTGGGAATACGAAGAGTAAATTATTTCTGCATCCAGGAGTGCTAAAGTAATAACCCTCTCTAGTAACATCCTGACCTTGCCCGAACTTGGAGAGAGCCTGTTATCACACACACACACACACACACACACACACACACACACACATATATATATATATATATATATATATATATATATATATATATATATATATATACGGGAGTGAACTCAGTATGGTTCCCTGAGGTTTTTTATGATACACACAGACCGTGCATGGAACAAGGAACTCTTCTGGGAAAATTAAATCCAGTATAATCTGAATAAGTAATGGTAAATGACAAACACTATAGTTTTTCTTTTTCATGATGTTAGCCCGACGTGGCAACGGGTCACTCGCAAAGAGGTCCCAAAAATATAGTTTCCCTCACCAGCTATCTGCTATCTGCAAAGCAGATAGGATCCAGCTTTGAGACAGGATCTAGGGTTAAAGCAGCCTAGCCCACCAGTTCTGAGTTTACTTCCATCATAAAACGGATATGTTATGTGCCTTGAAAAGTGGACACTCAATTTTGCCAGTTAGGTTTAAGTTTTGGTTTTTTGCTAAAAATATAATAGTTACCCCTTTTTCTTTGATGTATTCAATCCGACGTGAATGCAACGAGTCTTTTGCTTATATTTAGGTTCTAAATATAGCGGGGTTAGGCTGCTTTAACCCTAGATCCTGTCCCAAAGCTGGATCCTATCTGCTTTGCAGATAGCTGGTGAGGGAAGCTATATTTTTGGGACCACTTTGCGAGTGACCCGTTGCCCACGTCGGGCTAACATCATGAAAAAGAAAAACTATAGTGTTTGTCATTTACCATTACTTATTCGAACTATAGTGGATTTAATTTTCCCAGAAGAGTTCCTTGTTCAATGCACGGTCTGTGTGTATCATGTATATATATATATATATATATATACATTCAACTGCAAAGAACACGCAGTATAAATAACGTAAAGAACGACGCTTGTATAGGAGATATTCCGCGCAAGACGAGAAAGAGAAAACAACAAATGAAAAAATGAAGTACCACCTGGGAATCGAACCCGGGATCTTCCGATTGCCGGTCAGACGCGATAACCACTACACCATGGACTTCACTCTTCCAAATGCCGTAATTCCTCTACATACTCGCAGAAACCAATGCCCCAAGGGGGCACCTCCCGCATGCCGTAACATTATATACATTCAACTGCAAAGAACACGCAGTATAAATAACGTAAAGAACGACGCTTGTATAGGAGATATTCCGCGCAAGACGAGAAAGAGAAAACAACATGAAAAAATGAAGTACCACCTGGGAATCGAACCCGGGATCTTCCGATTGCCGGTCAGACGCGATAACCACTACACCATGGACTTCACTCTTCCAAATGCCGTAATTCCTCTACATACTCGCAGAAACCAATGCCCCAAGGGGGCACCTCCCGCATGCCGTAACATTATATACATTCAACTGCAAAGAACACGCAGTATAAATAACGTAAAGAACGACGCTTGTATAGGAGATATTCCGCGCAAGACGAGAAAGAGAAAACAACAAATGAAAAAATGAAGTACCACCTGGGAATCGAACCCGGGATCTTCCGATTGCCGGTCAGACGCGATAACCACTACACCATGGACTTCACTCTTCCAAATGCCGTAATTCCTCTACATACTCGCAGAAACCAATGCCCCAAGGGGGCACCTCCCGCATGCCGTAACATTATATACATTCAACTGCAAAGAACACGCAGTATAAATAACGTAAAGAACGACGCTTGTATAGGAGATATTCCGCGCAAGACGAGAAAGAGAAAACAACAAATGAAAAAATGAAGTACCACCTGGGAATCGAACCCGGGATCTTCCGATTGCCGGTCAGACGCGATAACCACTACACCATGGACTTCACTCTTCCAAATGCCGTAATTCCTCTACATACTCGCAGAAACCAATGCCCCAAGGGGGCACCTCCCGCATGCCGTAACATTATATACATTCAACTGCAAAGAACACGCAGTATAAATAACGTAAAGAACGACGCTTGTATAGGAGATATTCCGCGCAAGACGAGAAAGAGAAAACAACAAATGAAAAAATGAAGTACCACCTGGGAATCGAACCCGGGATCTTCCGATTGCCGGTCAGACGCGATAACCACTACACCATGGACTTCACTCTTCCAAATGCCCCTTGGGGCATTGGTTTCTGCGAGTATGTAGAGGAATTACGGCATTTGGAAGAGTGAAGTCCATGGTGTAGTGGTTATCGCGTCTGACCGGCAATCGGAAGATCCCGGGTTCGATTCCCAGGTGGTACTTCATTTTTTCATTTGTTGTTTTCTCTTTCTCGTCTTGCGCGGAATATCTCCTATACAAGCGTCGTTCTTTACGTTATTTATACTGCGTGTTCTTTGCAGTTGAATGTATATAATGTTACGGCATGCGGGAGGTGCCCCCTTGGGGCATTGGTTTCTGCGAGTATGTAGAGGAATTACGGCATTTGGAAGAGTGAAGTCCATGGTGTAGTGGTTATCGCGTCTGACCGGCAATCGGAAGATCCCGGGTTCGATTCCCAGGTGGTACTTCATTTTTTCATTTGTTGTTTTCTCTTTCTCGTCTTGCGCGGAATATCTCCTATACAAGCGTCGTTCTTTACGTTATTTATACTGCGTGTTCTTTGCAGTTGAATGTATATAATGTTACGGCATGCGGGAGGTGCCCCCTTGGGGCATTGGTTTCTGCGAGTATGTAGAGGAATTACGGCATTTGGAAGAGTGAAGTCCATGGTGTAGTGGTTATCGCGTCTGACCGGCAATCGGAAGATCCCGGGTTCGATTCCCAGGTGGTACTTCATTTTTTCATTTGTTGTTTTCTCTTTCTCGTCTTGCGCGGAATATCTCCTATACAAGCGTCGTTCTTTACGTTATTTATACTGCGTGTTCTTTGCAGTTGAATGTATATAATGTTACGGCATGCGGAGGTGCCCCCTTGGGGCATTGGTTTCTGCGAGTATGTAGAGGAATTACGGCATTTGGAAGAGTGAAGTCCATGGTGTAGTGGTTATCGCGTCTGACCGGCAATCGGAAGATCCCGGGTTCGATTCCCAGGTGGTACTTCATTTTTTCATTGTTGTTTTCTCTTTCTCGTCTTGCGCGGAATATCTCCTATACAAGCGTCGTTCTTTACGTTATTTATACTGCGTGTTCTTTGCAGTTGAATGTATATAATGTTACGGCATGCGGGAGGTGCCCCCTTGGGGCATTGGTTTCTGCGAGTATGTAGAGGAATTACGGCATTTGGAAGAGTGAAGTCCATGGTGTAGTGGTTATCGCGTCTGACCGGCAATCGGAAGATCCCGGGTTCGATTCCCAGGTGGTACTTCATTTTTTCATTTGTTGTTTTCTCTTTCTCGTCTTGCGCGGAATATCTCCTATACAAGCGTCGTTCTTTACGTTATTTATACTGCGTGTTCTTTGCAGTTGAATGTATATAATGTTACGGCATGCGGGAGGTGCCCCCTTGGGGCATTGGTTTCTGCGAGTATGTAGAGGAATTACGGCATTTGGAAGAGTGAAGTCCATGGTGTAGTGGTTATCGCGTCTGACCGGCAATCGGAAGATCCGGGTTCGATTCCCAGGTGGTACTTCATTTTTTCATTTGTTGTTTTCTCTTTCTCGTCTTGCGCGGAATATCTCCTATACAAGCGTCGTTCTTTACGATATATATATATATATATATATATATATTAATGGAGTTGATTGCAGACACCAATCGACCAGGAAGTACTCCGGGAGGGATGTTAGACAGAAGATAGACTGTGTTGGAACTCCCATTTCTCCAATCACTCTCCTTCTTAGCTAACTTTTTCCGTGTTGAATCTACCCTGTGGGCAGTCCAGCATGCTCTCAAGCACACACTTATCTCCCTATTCATCACTACATATACATGCATCCTACACACTACATAATCTTTTCAAAATTTAAAAAAAATTGGCATCATCTTCAAGAGCCTCAGAGTCCTCTGCGGAGGAGACCATAAATGTTCCGGTAGAGTCCCGATTATCCGACTCTCGTTTATCCGACATTCCGGTTTATTCGACATGCCCTTGACACGGCCCATTTCAACGCCAGGCTCGTCATAATTATGCGCGCGCACTTAAGCTTCGCACCCAACTTAATTTGTATCCTTAAGTTACACTCTCAACCATTGTAGAACATTTCTCCGGAGGTGTAACCTATTTTATCGTCTGCGCTTGTAATTCATATCAAGCAAACTGTTATTTTATTCTACAATAATATATTTGTGATTTTCTTTATAGTAAAACGATGGCCAAGGAAGTGAGAAAGAAAGTGGTACTTTCAATTGAACAAAAACTTGAAGCTTTAAAAAGAATTGACAAAGGCGAGTCTATGCAAAGTATTGCATCCGAACTTGGCGTGGGGAGAGTTACAGTTGGCGACTGGAAGAGGAAAAGAGCAGAGTTAGAGAAGTGGTGCTCCAGTCGAACGTCTGATGATTGCTTAAAGACTAGAAAAAGTATGAAGAAATGTGAATACGAAAACGTGAGTGAAGCTTTGTTCTTATGGTTCTCACAGCAAAGAGATAAAGGCGTGCCTATATCAGGCCCTATACTACAAGAGAAAGCTCTGCGTTTTCGAAAAGAATTGAATGAAGGGGAACCTGATTTCACGGCTAGTGTAGGTTGGCTTGATCGCTGGAAGAAACGATACGGAATAAGACAGCTTAATATTTGTGGGGAAAAGTTATCGGCAAGTGCTGACGAACTCCCTAAATTTAAAATAAAATTGCATCGTCTTATTGAAAATGAAGGATTATCACGAGAGCAGATACTTAATTGCGATGAAACCGGATTGAATTTTAAAATGCTGCCGGCAAAAACTCTAGCTTCTCGTGCAGAAGCTGCAGCTCCCGGGTATAAAAAAAGCAAAGAAAGAGTGACAATTTTAGTCTGTAGTAACACCACTAGTAACCATAAATTAAAGCTCACATTCATTGGTAAGTCAAAAAAACCTAGAGCTTTTAAAAACATAGCCACTTCTACACTTCCAGTTTCTTACAAGAGCCAGAAGAGTGCATGGATGGATTCAGACATTTTCCGAAGCTGGTTTCTCAATGAATATGTTCCTTCTGTGGAAAAATTTTTGAAATCTTTAGACCTACCAAGAAAAGCAATTCTCCTCATAGACAATGCGCCATCTCATCCTGACGAGGACGAACTAAAAAGTGGTGATATTAGAGCAATTTTTCTTCCCCCTAATGTGACCTCACTATGTCAGCCAATGGACCAGGGTGTGATTGAAGCATTAAAGAAAAAATATCGGCGTAAGCTTTTAACTACGTTTCTTGATGCCATGGACGAGGAAAATGGTATGATAGATACGCTGAAGAAAGTGAATATAAAAGATGTTATTTATTGGATAGCACAATCATGGGATGAGATTGAACCACAAACCTTGGCAAGATCATGGATAAAGTTACTTTCCAAAGATGAAAATGAACAAGAAATTGTTCAGGAAGAAGGTGATAACCTGCTACCTTTGTTACAAGAAATTCCAGGCTGTGAGAATGCAGATGGTGATGACATACGGGAATGGATGCAGAAAGACGAACAACAAGAGCTGACAGACCATGACATAATTGCTATGGTGAATTTAAAGGAGAATGAAGACGATGAAGAAAATGATACTTCGGCTGCGGTGGAACGAGATGAAACAGAGAAAATAAATCATAGTGAAGGAGTCAAGGCCCTAGAAGTAGCACTCTCTTACGTAGAACAACAAGAGGAAGCGACTTCTACTGACATCATGTTATTAAGACGGTGGCGCGACCTCACTGCGAGGAAGAGAAATAAAAGTTCAAAACAACCTTCCATCACGCATTTCTTTAAACGTTTGCCTTAAAGTTTTTCCTATGCATTGTCTTAATTTATAAACGGGTAGCTTAATAAAGATGATGAAATTTTTTCTTTTAAATACTGTATATAAAAGCAATAAATTTGTGTAATGAGATTTATCCCTTTATATAGTCGCATAATGTATTTGACATTTTTTATAAATAAACCTTAATTTCAAAATTATTCGGAAATTCTGTTTAATTTGCGTTCCTTTCATCTGGCACTCACTATTTCCGGATTATCCGACGTTTTCGTTTATTCGACTACCTGTCGGTCCCGTTTACGTCTGATAATCGGGAATCTACTGTACTTATTCGGACTATAGTGGATTTAATTTTCCCAGAAGAGTTCCATGCACGGTCTGCGTGTATCATATATATATATTATATATATATATATATATATATATATATATATATATATTAATGGAGTTGATTGCAGACACCAATCGACCAGGAAGTACTCCGGGAGGGATGTTAGACAGAAGATAGACTGTGTTGGAACTCCCATTTCTCCAATCACTCTCCTTCTTAGCTAACTTTTTCCGTGTTGAATCTACCCTGTGGGCAGTCCAGCATGCTCTCAAACACACACTTATCTCCCTATTCATCACTACATATACATGCATCCTACACACTACATAATCTTTTCAAAATTTAAAAAAAAATGGCATCATCTTCAAGAGCCTCAGAGTCCTCTGCGGAAGAGACCATAAATGTTACCACTTCTGGCTCCTCCGCTGCCGATACCAGGAACCCAGACCCGGTCAGCGGGATTAGATCTGCTACCGCCCATTCGAGATGTTCTGGGTCTCTACCTGATTCACTTTTCATAAACTTCTGCAACATTCGTGGCCTTTTCTCAAATTTTCAATCTGTTGAACACCACCTCTCCTCCTCTAGACCATATCTTCTTTTCCTCACTGAAACTTCGGTGTCTGGGACGACTGACAGCAACCCCTTTTCTGTACCATCTTACTTTCTCTATATTCAATTTCACTCCAAAGGTGGATACTGCGTAAGTGCGTTATGTACGCAAGGACCTAATTTGTTCTCGTATTCCCGAACTCGAATCTTCCGTATTCTATACCCTCTGGCCAGGGCCGTCGAGAAGGCGGGAAAGCCGGGATAAATCCCCGTGGTCCGGACTTCTACGGGTCCCGGAAAGAGGGTGGATAAAATCTAAAAATATTTATAAAGCACTTGATTAAATAACAAAGAGGAAATATAATTAATGAACATATATTTCATAGAGATTATCATAGTCAAACTGAAGCAGATAAAATATTATCTGCGGTCCATCCACCACTGCCCAAGACCGACTGACAGATCTGGGAACCATTGTAATTGAAAGCCAGTTAGCCCCTACTTTTTAAATTTCATCAGAATCATTTACCACTTTGCTAGAGAGAAGGCAAAGAAAATATACTTCTAATTATGAAAATCTTGCAGTAAACAATTGTCTTGCCTGCATGGACTGGTACTGCATTTGTAAATTGTATGGTGAATGGTGATAGAATTAATATAATTGATTCGAAAAATAAAATGGTCATTCTCTTCTAAGTTGTTTATTCATACTGTATGTTTTGAACAGTGACTTGGACATATAATCAGTTTGCTTGTAATGTACGCAAAAAACATTCACAATAAAATACTGAGTAAACAGGGGGGCCCATATAACAATCCTTCCCCGGGGCCCGGGGCAGCTCCCGGCGGCCCTGCCTCTGGCTCCGGCTTACATGCCAGTCTCAAACTAAATACAGATGCGCTGTTTACCTTTTCCCTAATTCTACTGACTATCCAAACTTCTTTGACTACTTCACTTCCAAAGTGGAATACATTCTATCCCGCTCTCCCTTTGCTGAAATCTCCATTTTAGAAGATTTCAATGTTCACCACCACCTTTGGCTTTCCTCCCATTTCACTGACATCCCTGGTGAACAAGTACAACTTTTCCATCCTAAATGACCTGGAGTAGATTCAGCACCCTACTCGTAGTCGTATCCCCGATCGCCTTAGAAATAGGCCCAACATTTTCGTTTTGTTTCTTACGTCTCATCCTTCTTCTTACTCTGTCACACTTTTTTCTCTGTTGGGCTCCTCTAACCACAATCTTATATCTGTTTCCTGTCCTATCGCTCAAATTCAGCCTTTGGATCCTCCCAAGAGGAGGCGCCTTTCGCACTTCGACGCCGCTGATTGGGAGGCCCTAAGGCAGTACTTCTGTGATTTCCCATGAAATGCTTCCGTGGCCGGGGCTCTTCCAAGTGTACTGAGCGCATCACGGAGGTGATTCACTCGGGCATGGAGGCATACATTCCATATTCTATTCCTACTAATATTGCAAAAAATCTTGGTTTAACTTTACATGTTCAATGCTATCCGCAACAGAGAGGTGTCTTTCAGAAGGTACCGTTGCTTTCCAACTCCTGACTCTCACTTAGCTTATATTTCTGCCCGAAATTGTGCAAAATCTGTTCTTCGACTCCCCGAAACTTCTTCATCCGACAAAAATGTGCAAATCTATCCAATTCTAATTCTTCTTGCTCTTTCTGGCATCTAGCTAAGAACCTCTTCAATAACTTTACTTCCTCTTCTTTCCATCCTATTTTCCTTTCCGACGGCTCAGTTGCCGTCTCTTCTGATAAAACTGAACTCTTCGCTCAAACTTTCATTTATATCTCGACCATCGACGATTCTGGTGCTGGTCCTCCATCTCCTCCCCCTCTGACCTTATTATGTCTGAAATTAGAATCTCTTTTAAAGATGCTATTTTTTCTGCCGTATATGAGCTCAACTTTAGGAAGGCGTACTGTCCTGATGGTGTTCCTCCTGTTGTTCTTCAGAACTGTGCTTCTGTGCTAACACTGCCCAGGCAAAATCTTTCGTCTCTGTCTTTCATCTGGTACTTTTCCTTCCTGTAGAAGTTCGCTTTCATTCAGCCTGTCCCAAAGAAGGGACAGGCTTTGATTTCCAATTGCTCTGATTTCTTGCCTTTCCAAAGTTTTTGAATCTAGCCTTAATAGGAAGATTCTTAAACACTTTTCTTCTCACAATATTCTTTCAGATCGTCAGTATGGAAGGGACGCTCTACTAGCGATCTTCATGCACATCTCTCTGACTCTTGATCATCCTCCTTTCGGGATTTCGGTGAAACCTTTCATATTACGTTAAACATATCAAAAGCCTCGGTGGTGTAGTGGTTAGCGTCGCTGACTACAAACCCATCGGCCCCGGGTTCGAGACCAAGTGACGGCAGCCGGTGCGCAGCAAAACCCAGCTGTTCATCTTTCCACACAATAAAGAAAGTGGTTGGTAGTTAAATGGGTACCCTGGGTAGCCTAGTGGTTAAGACGCTGGGCTGCTGGTGGGGCGTGGTTCGGATTCCACGTTAAACTGTAGGTGGAGTGAAAAGCTTAACCTTCGTCAGAATGAAGAATTTGGGTGGAAGCTAACCAAAGGTTAGAGTCTGGCATAAATCTTTAATTTCCAAACTGCCCTCCTTCAGTTTCTATCCTTCTATCTGTGCCTTCATCTTTAATTTCCTTTCTGGCGCCGATCTATAGCTGCGTTTGTAGATGGCTACTGTTCTTCTCCTAAAGCTATTAACAGTGGTGTTCCTCAGGGTTCTGTCCTGCCACCCACTCTTTTCCTTTTATTTATTAATGATTTATTAATTCCCACTTTCTTTCCTATTCACCCCTATGCCAATAATTCCATTCTTCACTTATCTACCCACTTCCCAAAGCGTCCCTCACAGCAGTCATTCCATGATTCTCTTGGAACGGCCATGGAACACCTGACCTCTGACCTTTCTGCTATATCTGATGGGGTGGAGAAAACCTTGTGGATTTCAATGCTTCAAAAACTCAGTTCCTCCTCACTTCCTCACAATCTTCCACACGACTATCCCCTTACAATACCTTCAACAATACAAAACACAATCCTACCTCTCCGCTTAACATTCTTGGCGTTTCCTTTTCTCGTGATCTTTCCTGGAAATATCACATATGCTCTTTTTCCAAAACAGCTTCTAAGAGTTTAGGTGTGCTGTACCACCTCTGCGGTTTCTTCACCCCATCTCAGTTGCTGTCTCTGTAGAGGGGTCGTGTTCGCCCCTGTATGGATATGCTCAACCCACAGCCGTACTTGACCGGATGGAATCAAAGGCTTTACGTCCCATCAATTTCCCGCCTCTTACTCACTGTCTTCAATCCCTCTCTCTTCGCCGTAACGTTGCCTCACTCTCTCTTTACTACCGCTATTATTATTATATAATATAATACATACTTTATCTCTGCCTTTGAAAATCCTGTGGAGATCCTCACTAGACACCAGTAGAATACCACCAATCATGAAACAAGCAAATATTACCCCAATCTACAAAGGAGGCAAAAGAAAGGAAGCCAAGAACTATAGACCCATATCTTTGACTTCCCATATTATTAAAATATTTGAGAAAGTCCTGAAAAGGCACATTGTCAGTTTTATAGAAAATGAACATCTCTTACAAGACTTTCAACATGGCTTCAGACACAAGAGATCCTGCCTTACTGAACTTATAGACCATTGCAATACAATCCTACAATACTTGGGAGAAAACCACAATGTTGATGTCATCTATCTAGACTTTGCAAAAGCTTTTGACAAGGTTGACCATGGTATATTATTCCATAAACTAAAAGAGCTTGGTATTTGTGGAAAAGTAGGAAAATGGATCCATGCCTTTCTCTCTGACAGAAAACAAATAACAACTGTAAATGGAGCAAGATCTATAGAAAAAGAAGTGATTAGTGGAGTGCCGCAAGGCACAGTACTAGGACCAATTCTATTCATTATAATGCTAAACAATATAAACTGTAACCTAGGAAGCTCTCTCCTGTCATTCGCAGATGATACCAGAATACTAAGACCAATTACAGAAAAAGAAGACTGTGTAGAGCTACAAAAAGATCTACAAACTATATATGCATGGGCAGATGCAAACAATATGGCCTTCAATGAAGACAAATTTTAACTAATTAAGTATGGACCAAATAAATACCTGAAAGAACAATTCAACTACAATGGACCCACAGGAAAAGATATTGCACAAACTGATCATGTCAGGGATCTAGGGATTATATTATCTGAAGATGCAACATTCAACAGGCACATTGACAAAGTAACCTCATCATGCAAACAACTAATAGGATATATACTGAGGACATTCAGAACTAGGGACAGTATGACCATGCTTACCCTGTGGAAATCACTTGTCCTTCCACGCATTGACTACTGCTCTCAATTATGGTTTCCCCACAAACAGAATGAATTGCAAAAAATTGAGGGCCAACAAAGAACCTTTACCTCGTATATTAAACAACCTGATGGGCAACAGGTGAGTAAAAACAAATTAAACTACTGGGATAGGCTTAGAGGCCTCAATCTTTATTCCATAGAGAGAAGGTTTGAGAGATACATCCTAATCTACACCTGGAAAATTCTAGAAGGGCTTTTAGTTGCCCCCAATACTGAACCAATTGTGCCCACCTTAACAAGAACTGGCAGAATGTGTAAAAAATATCACCTCCCACCAAACAGTCTGAGAAGGATTCAAACCCTTCACTATAATAGTATCTCTAGGCAGGGTTCTCGCCTGTTTAACTCCTTGCCTCAGTACCTTAGAGATATAAGTGCAGTTCCAGTAGATACTTTTAAAAAACACTTGGACATGTTTTTAGCCAACATACCCGACCAACCCACAGTGTCAGGGTATTCCTCTGCCAGACCAGCCCCCACAAATTCAATAGGGGACCAAATCGTATGGCAGGAGCAAGAGAAAAGAAGGGTGGCGACCCCGTCGTGGCCCCGCCTCAGGAGGCGCTGAGTGGACTTCGTGGGAGCAGCGCACCCTTGAGGCAGAAGCGCTTTAAGGTAAATTTAAGGTAAATATCTAACTGCATGTCTCTTCCTTTAAGGTTAGCATGCAGCACCAGACTTTCTATACTTTCTCATTTCTTTTCTGTCCAACTCTCTAACGCAAACTTTAATCGGTATTTTCACTGTTTCATCTACTCAACCGGTCAACCCTGGAACACTCTTCCTCAATCCATCTTTTCTCCTGTCTATGACCTCTCATCTTTCAAACGCAGAGTGTCTAGGCATCTTGAAAACCCAGACCTTGATTTTTACTCTCTTTTACTTCTATAGGGTGGCGACCCCGTCGTGGCCCCGCCTCAGGAGGCGCTGAGTGGACTTCGTGGGAGCAGCGCACCCTTGAGGCAGAAGCGCTTTAAGGTAAATTTAAGGTAAATATCTAACTGCATGTCTCTTCCTTTAAGGTTAGCATGCAGCACCCGACTTTCTATACTTTCTCATTTCTTTTCTGTCCAACTCTCTAACGCAAACTTTAATCGGTATTTTCACTGTTTCATCTACTCAACCGGTCAACCCTGGAACACTCTTCCTCAATCCATCTTTTCTCCTGTCTATGACCTCTCATCTTTCAAACGCAGAGTGTCTAGGCATCTTGAAAACCCAGACCTTGATTTTTACTCTCTTTTACTTCTATAGGGGGGGGGGGGGTGCTTTTGTGGGCATTCGCCTTTGGCCACTCTTTCCTGCATAAAAAAATAATAAATAAAAATACGAGGTTACTATATATTCCTAAACAACTATTAATACAGCTAGCTGATGTATAGAAGACCTTTGTTAAATGCTTGAAAGAATTTTAAAAAACATAAGCCATGTTACACCCCACATGGGTGAGTATGTACTCATTTCGTAATGCAAAATAGGTGCTGTAAAGTCATTTGATCACACCAGTTGGTGTTAATTCTATAATTTTGTAGCTGACAGACCCTTTTAACAATTTTTCCCCAAACCTAACTAAGAGGAGTGTTCATTAAATTTTTAATGTATGGTATTAGACAAAAAATAATTGTTATAGCTACTGATATTAATATAACTATCTTTAAGGTATTTTGATGAAACTGAGCTTCAACTCTCTCTCAATCAGTGGAAAATTAGAAAGAAAACTGTTTTAGCATATAAAGGTGGTGGTTTTACATTTGGATATTGCTAATTTTACTGAAAAATCCACATTTTGGCCCAGAATCAATCTGCTTTCAAATACAGTATATATAGTCATTTGTTCGGTTACAGTAAAATATATACAGTAGCTAGCTACCTAAGAAGTAAATATAGACCTCTTACTATGCAATTTGAAAGAACTGTATAAGCCTATAAAATAAAGAAAGTGATGATAGTGCAGGATTTTAATCATTTACAAATACTGCTTGAGGGAAAGGCACAAACAGTATATAATCAGTTTGTTTGTACCTACCACCAAAATCCTAGACTGGCGGTATCTTCAATTGGTGAAAAAAAGCCTTGCTTCTCACACCCTTATTGACAGAAGTGTTTGGGATTCCATTAATTCTAAGTGTAAGTTACACGAGTGTCAAGAATGTCTTGATAAAATAGGTGTAGTAGGGCTAAACTTCTTGAATACTATGTCTATTTTGACAGACAGAGGTTCAGTAGCTAGAATATGTTCAGTGGTCTAATGCTGATAGACCTACATTGCAGAAAATATAGCTCTCCTGCAGATGAGTTCATTGAAATTCTTTCAGAAATGATTTCTCTCACTCATCGTCACTACATTACCAAAAGTCAGAGTTAGCATATGAAAACGCTGAAATAGAATCTTCATCATGAAGGAGATTTTGATGAAAACTATTCATTTATTACCCAAGATGCACCGCAGAGTTTCCATTGGACAAATAAACAGGTGACAATCCACCCATTGGTAGTGTATCATAAAAACAAGGATGGGGAATTAAATCACACTTGTTACTGTTTTTTAGTGACTGTGTTGAGCACACAACTTGAGCAGTTTACACTTTCCAGCAGCTTTTGATGAAGGATGTTAAAGAACAATTCCCTAATATACAAAAAGTGCATTTTTTTCTGATAGCTGTGGTGACCAACAGACATGAGGCTGAAGTCTGGCCTCAGCCTTGAGGCCAGTTGAAAAGTGGAAAGACCTCTTGACTTTCGTGAGGCCTTAGGGATTCCTGATTTGTTTTGTTCTGTAATTTTCAACCCCCGCTAGCGTTGGGGTGGAGATTCTTCAGGTGGGCACGCTCGGGGTGGATATTCTTCAGGTGACGACCATGACCTGACAGGTGACCGTATATGGCGGCATACTATGATAAATATTATTCAGACAGGTGACTCGTCGGGCGGCAGTCTTTGATAAATACTATTCAGTTAGGTGACCAACGGATTAGTGTCAGGTTACTGTGACGTTAGGGACATAAATATTATATATGTCGCGGTATATAAATATTATTAATGTAGCAAAACTAGTGTGGGAAAGCAATTTATCAGTTGGTCATCAGTTGAACTGAGCTCATATAATGTGTTTGTGTTATTTATGTGTATAAACTATTGTACTGTATCTACAGTAAAAATAGACCAAACTAGAGAAGAATACCACCTGGTATACTGATAACTAGCTACTACCGTCAATAATTTTATTTTTCGCCCGTCGTAAAGTGATAACATATAAACTTCTAAATAATATTATTTGAAATTAATATATAATATCGGATGCAAACAATAATTTTCTAATATCGGCATTATAACTGAGAGGTAAATTGTTATATTGTTTACAAATAATTTTTTAGGTCTTTTTCATTTACTTTACTAATATAAAGTATTATACATATAACTTTAAAAATGTCTGGTAATGGATAATATCAGGTGCAAATATACTCTTGAAACAAATTACATATATACCATGTTAAAATATCAGGTGCAAATATACTCTTGAATCAAATTACGTATAGAACATGTTAAAATATCAGGTGCAAATATATTCTTAATATTATCGTTATTATATTATTATCGTATATATAATTATATAGTAATGGCATGATATAAACTTCATACCTATAGGCCTACCGTGCATCAGAAACATCTTTCACATAGAGTACAAGCTACAATTACATTGATGATCTTTGGTAGACTTTAAGACCACAATTTCTTATTGTCAAGATACATAAAAATGCAAAACTTAAAAAAATAAGGCATCTTCAAATGTAACTCTGTTTGCAATGCTCGCTAGAGTTATTAATAATTGTAGGCATTCAGAAATTTACGATCAACACTCATTGAGTTCTACAGATCTACAGATCTACAGAAGCTAAGGCTAACAAAGACCCTAAGATCCACTCTAAGGTTAGCCCGAGAGAAAGGAAAGAGTAGGGGGTTAAGAGAAGAGAAGAGAATAAGGGGTTAAGTAAGGAGCAACACCTATCACTCGTGGGTTAACATTCATTCAGAAAAAGAGGAAAAAAGTCTCACCATCATCATCCGCCTGCCACTGCCGACAAGTCAGAAAAATAGTCGGAGAGAATAGGAGATGGGTGAAAGATGAAAAGAAGTAAAATAAGAACGCTTACAAACCATGCAAACACAGTCTTAACTCACAGTCATACCATGCAAACTACAAACATGCAAGAAAAGAGTTACAGACATGCAAAGTAAAAAAAGTAGGTAAAGTTAAACAAAAAGTGGGTTAGTTTACGCTACGAGCTACATCTACGTTCGTGTTAGTCTAATTTTTTTTTTTTTTATTGCTGGCATCACACGCTGGCATGTCACAAGCTGGCATTCATCGTCAACAGACTCATCCTCGAGCACCACCACCAGAGCTCCTGTTGCTAACTTTGTTATTTTATTTTAAACAACGTTAACATTTTTAAAATGTCTGTCAACACGGTTCTTAAACATATTAACGCTGGTAGAATGAACGACCGACGCGGGAAGATTATTCCATTTATAATTACTTTAAACGTAAAGATGTTTTTAGCGATATTAGTAATGAAACGTCTGCCACGCAACTTAAATCCGGTATTGCGAGTATTACTATTATCGAAAGTGAACAATTTGTCAAAATTTACGTTATCGATGTTATTAACGATTTTGAAAACTTCAATAAGCTCCCCCCTTAATCTCCTAGTTTCGAGTGAATACAGGTCTAGCTCTTTAATCCTATCTTCATAAGGCTTGTTGCGCAATGACGGAATAAGTTTCGTGGCACGACGCTGAACCCTTTCTAACCTATCAATATCCTCACGCAAATACGGGCACCAAAACTGAACGGCATATTCTAAATGAGGCCTGACTAGGGACTTGTAAAGGGGCAATATAATATCCTTCGATTTAAATTCGAAATTACGCGCTATGAAGCCTAACATCCTATTAGCTTTTGCGCAAGACTCCAGGCACTGGTTCCTAACCTTTAAATCCTTAGATACGCGTACGCCTAAATCTACTTCCTCGTCAACGCTCGCTAACTCCCTATCATCCATCGTGTACGTGTAATTATTGTTGCGAGAACCTATATGCAAAACTTTACATTTATCTACGTTAAATTGCATCTGCCACTTATCTGTCCACTCCATAATCCTATTTACATCGTCTTGGAGCCTATTACTATCGTCCTCGTTAACAACCTTACCGCCTATTTTAGTATCGTCCGCGAATTTTGACACGTTACTAGTCAAACCTACATCTATGTCGTTAATGTAAATTACAAATAGCAATGGGCCTAACACTGAACCCTGTGGGACACCGCTACCTACATCTAACCACCCCGATTCACTACCATTAACTACGACCCTCTGTCTCCGAGCACGAAGCCATTCTTCTAACCAGTTAGCTACCTGACCGCGTATACCGTGCGCTTTGACCCTCGCAATTAGTCTCCTATGCGGAACTGTATCGAACGCCTTTTTAAAATCTAAATAAATAACGTCAGCTGCTCTATGCCTATCGTATTCGCGCACTATTTCGTTATAAAATTCTAACAAATTAGTTAAACAAGACCTATGGCGTCGAAACCCATGCTGACTACTATTAATCAAATCTCTACTTTCTAAGTGTTCGATGATACGATCCCTAACTACGGATTCCAAAAGTTTACCGACAATTGACGTTAAGCTAATGGGCCTATAATTGCTAGCTACAATGGGATGTAATGGGATGTAAACAAACAATTAGTAAACAAGATAAGAAGCTATAATTAAAAGGTAGACCGCCGAATCGTAGGTAGACCGCATACTACAGTAGCACCATTTGAAGTCTTCAGGAATAATCCCCGTTTCGAGTGACTGATTAAAAATCTTCGTTAAGGGGCCTACGATAACGTCTTTCAAATCTTTCAAATGTCTGGGCTAAAAAGCGTCAGGGCCTGGAGCCTTGCTAACTTTTAGCCTATCGATATAATGCGCAATCTCGGCCTCGTAAACAGTTATTTCATCCAAAATAGTCTCGCTACTAAATGGAACGATATCGTCTACGTCGGGGACATTATTTACGTCTTCTACGGTAAAAAGTGTCGCAAAAAAGTTATTGAAAATACCCGCCATCGCATGAGGGTCAGAAGCCAAAGCGCCATTAACATCCACTAGAGGGCCTATGTTATCTTTTACCGGCTTACGATTATTGACGTATTCAAAAAACTTTTTGGGATTATGTTTACTATCCGCAGCTATAAGTATCTCTAAATTACGCTTGGCATTCCTAACTGATCTTTTAACCTGACGCCTAAGTTCGATATATCTATTAAAGTTAGCTGCCGTGCCATTGCGCTTATTAAGTCTATACCCTCTATTACGCTCGTTTATGAACTCGCCTATTTCCCTATTCCACCACTTCGGCCTACCACGATTTCTAGCGCGCTTGGGCCTACGAGGAATAAACTCCCTTTCAATATTCCTAAAACTTCTTTAAACGCCACCCAACGCAAATTTGTGTCATTACCCATAAATAAGTTATCCCAGTCCACTTCTCTCATCCTATCAGCAAAACTATCAAAATTAGCCCTACGAAAATCAGGGACTTCTATTACGTTACTATCCTTAGTGTTTTCTATCAATAACTTAAACCTAAGAATTTGATGATTACTACATCCTAAACTCTCGCCTACTTCTAAACCTTCGACTATATTCTCGCCGCTCGTCACCACCAAATCTAAAATATTGTCACCGCGCGTTGGTTCGGTAACTATCTGTCGTAAAAGGTTATCGTCCATAAACTCAACCAATCTCAAACCCTCCTCATTACCAGTAAAATTCTCGTAATTAACATTAGGGCAGTTAAAGTCTCCGACAATTATACTATTCCGATTGTCAATAAAATTACCAAGAAGTGAGTAAAATCTAGCATCTGTATCGAGGTGTTGAACGGGAGGTCTATAAACAACAACAAAATTAAAACTAATACTACGCGCCCTAACTTCAACACATATCGCATTAATTGCTGCCGGTAAATCTAACTTAACCTCGATAACCCTAAGGGAATTACGAATGTACAGCAAAACGCCTCCGCCAAACCTATGTAACCTATCATTAGTAAAGAGTTTAAAACCCGGTATATCAAGTTCCCCCAACAAGTCCCGAGTCACGGTATTCAACCAAGTTTCAGTGATAGCAACTATATCATAGTTGCCGGAATAAATTATATATCGCCTTAAATTTATTTAATTTATTTCTAATACTACGCGCGTTACAATAAAAGACTTTTAAGTTATTTTTACCACGGGCCCGCGTTTTAAACTATTTATTACGTCGGGCCCGCGTTTCCCGGACCCACAACGTTTAAAGAAGGCTTCGACCTATACAGCTCTCGCACGTTTTCGTCTATTAACCTACCTAGCCTAGCATTACCTATTTCATTAAAATGCACCCCATCTTTTATAAAAAGGCTAGGATCACTGAATTCGGACCACAGCTTTACGAAGGGTACATTTTCCTCAGCACAAATCTCTTCTAATTTGTTATTCAAAAATATTGTTTTTGACGAAATTCTAAGACCCAACCCGTGCCTAGGGGTAATACCTAGAACTAAAGACCTATCTGACCTCGCCTTCAGGGACCTAATTAACCCCCTATATCTCTCCAAAAGGTCAGGCACTCTCGTATCGGGCCTATACGAGTCGTTGCCTCCTACCATCGTAACCAACATTGAGTGACGGGAGGCAACGTCAATCCTATCCACTTCGTCTCTAATTCTGTTAACCCTGACCCCTGGGAGACAGACCCTCCTCCTCTTGGTTGGATTCCATTTAACGAACTCTTTGTCCATGTGGCGCACTAAAGAGTCCCCAATTAAAATAGTTTCCCCCTCATTCACGTCCCTTTCCAAATGGGCGAAAGGGTTCGAAACCTCGATAGGGGGGGATTCCTATCACATAACGTACGCGACCTAGCTCCACCCTTAACCTCTCTAAATCCCTCGGTATCTACTACTCTCGGACTAACCTTAACCTCTTCCTCAACTCTATCTAACCTTCCCGACAAGCTACCTAAACTAGAAACTAGGTTACGCACCTCACCCTTCAAATTACTAACGTCTTCAACGTTAGTATTGGTTCGGCTTCCGTCAACCGTAGCCCTACCCCTGCCCTCATCAAGCGTTGCAAGTCTTTCCGCTACCTCACGTACACTGCGTTTTATGTCAACTAATTCCTCCATGAACTCGCAAAAGAAACAAACTGATCTATCGGTAATCGCCATTGGACCGCCGTTATAATCCTTAAATTCCGAATACCACCGGTTTACCCTACACTTAACACACGACGCTTTCTGCGACGGCATCGCGTAGTTAAAAATTAGTTTAAACCGTCACAGGTATAAGTTAAATTAAGCCGGCACTCTATGAAAACTTCTAAATCGCTAAAAACCACTAATATTCAATTACTTAACTATAACAACGTAAATTTAAACGCAAGTATATAAAATTCAAAACTATCCAAAAGCAAAATTCTCAGCAATATACAAAAGTAGATGCAATATCAGAGAGCTCAGGAAATAAGAACTGCATGAAATGAGAAATAAAAAGTTATTGCGCTTATGTATGGTGCCCAGGAAATCTTATTCTGGCAACTGTGTCTGACTGTGTGACCCGGCAAATGTAAACACAGAGCGTGTCGGTGTTGTGATGTGGCCGGGCGTGATAACGTGCTTTATGCTTAATAATTCCCTTTTATTAGGTAAGTGAAGTGAGCTATGTATTTGTTTATTAATTTTGAGTAGAATCTTGCTTTTCCTCATGGATTTCAAAAAAAGAAGAGATACAGGCTAGTGTGAGGCTACGGTAGATTACCTTTGGAAGAGCTTTAGGCCTAGGCTAGGCCAGATTGTTGAGCCTTCCAAAAGCATGGAGGAGCTTATTCGTAAAAGATTTCGAAGTGAGTATCTGCACCCAGAGGTGCAAATACCGCATTCGTTATTTGCATCCGAATATCACACCTCTGGGTGCAAATACCTTCAACCTAACAATCTTAAGGCCTCATGAGGCCTCCCGTAAAAAAGCCTCGGCCTCGGCCTCAAGGCCTGAGGGAAGGCCTCGTCCCCATGCCTGGCAGATACACCCTTATCAGGCTCCAGATACTATTTAAAACAATTCTAGTTTATTCAGAATCCGTAGAACTGAACAGGATGTGAGCATTCTGATAATCAACAGTGACAATGAAGACAAAGAGTATCATACTGGCCAATATGATGTCTGCAAGTATGATGATAAAGTTTGGCTTGGAATCATTTTAGATACTTTAGAGGAGTTTGGTGATTATCAAATTAGCTTCTTCGCCTCTTAAATCCAAATAACAATTATTTTCCACATAAAAATTATATTTGTTGGATAAGAAAGGAGGACATAATTTATGGTGTGTCAAGTCCACATATCAAGCCTGGTATGAAAATTATTTACTCTTTCCATTCAAAGGAAGTCAAAGTAGTTGTGGCCTGGGATGAACTTAGAATAATGCCTGAACTTCTCAATTTGTGTACATACAGTACTGGCCTGTACTGATACTTGTGAATAATGTTCTTCATTGGATATAAATGGATTTTTCATTTCCCTACTACTGTAAGGTGTATATTTACATATCACCACCTCATTCACTAAATTAGCTCATAATAAGGATGGCAAGTCAAGTGTTCCTGAATAACTATCGAAAAGTGATCTATCTTTATTTCGGCTATTAACCCCTTCAGTGTTTACTTTTGGACCTAACTAACCATAGCTGCCACTATACAAGTAAGTATAAAACAATGAAAAGGTTAAAATGCTAGTAAAAAAATTTAGATTATGCATAAGTGTTAGTTTAAATTGATGAGTAGCCAATGGTATAAGAAGGCCCTGGCACTAATAAAATAAAGAAAGTAAATTTTTAATGCATGGTATTAGACAAAAAATAATTGTTATAGCTACTGATACTAATCTTTAAGGTGTTTTGATGAAACTGTAGTACCATACAACTTCTCTATAATGAAACATTTATAATTTTTAAAATTAAAAATATCTCAAATTTATGGTACAATATTGTAACCATATTTTTTGTATAAAAAAAGAAAAAATTCATAGAGATTAAGCCGTACATGCTAAAGGGAAAAGATATGTAAAGCAGATGCTTAGTAATACTCGTATAAAAACTGGCTTGATAAAACATTCTTTAATGCATATTACGGTATGGGTACTCTTAATTTTAGTAACCAGCTTTTTAAGGCCATCTTATAGTTTTGATTAAGTAACATGAACCTAAAGGTCACCTTTAGGAAGGTGTAGCAAACCTTATCTATAGCTAGAAAAGTGCAACATAAATTACTTCAACAATCTTTAGCAGAAATTTTCTTATACTACGAGGGGCGGTCAGAAAATAAGTTTACACGGCGTATAATTTCGTAACTAAAGGACCTACATTGATTATGTTTGTATCAGATGAATTCGTTAATCATTGTTGGCAATAATGCATCTCGATTCGGCTGCCATCTACCCTACATTGGTTATATGAGTCAGTTGAACATGGCGGCTCGACTGGAACAGTGCCCTGCCCTACAGAGCAGTCCAGGACGTTTACGTTTAATGGCCGCTCGTAAACGTTCCAGTGTTGAACAGTATGCAGCTGCATTGATTGTTGTGCCTTTTTGCATGAAGTCTGCGAGCAAAACGCCTTTGTGGTCCCAAAACACGGTAACCATCACTTTGCCAACAGACCTCACAATCTTGAACTTCTTTGGTCGCGGGGACCCAGGGTGTTTCCACTCCATGCTGGCACGTTTTGTCTCCGGAGTACGGTGATGAACCTATGCCTCATCTCCTGTGACAATGCGCTGGAGAAATTCTTAACCACTGACAGACTTGGAATATCGTTGCAGAAATGACAGGGCACTGTTCCAGTCGAGCCGCCATGTTCAACTGACTCATATAACCAATGTACGGGAGATGACAGCCGAATCGACGTGCACTGTTGCCAACAATGATTAACGAATTCACCTGATACAAACATAATCAATGTAGGTCCTTTAGTTACGAAATTATACGCCGTGTAAACTTACTTTCTGACCGCCCCTTGTATTTCTACCAAAATCAAATAGCCTACTGTATACAAACATTCTGTATTTTAGACCTGTCTGTGAAATTAAATAGTGATGGCAAACAGCCCATTACATTCTTTTTAAATTATTGGTAGGCCTTGGAGCTTCAATTATAATAAAATTTCATTAAATAATGGTTGACTTGTGAATGTAGAATGCTGTACTTTTATTGGTCATTAAATTGTTTAATTGCATCTCCTGTTAACAGCTACCACCACCGCAAATTTCTTGTTTTATGAAATCAGTTATTCAACAAATGATAAAATTAATGTAAAATCTTCAGTGATTAGAGGGAATTCATTATCCATTAGGCTTGTAATCGACCCTTCACTTGTTGTAAGTCAATTACAGTATATACATATTTATAGAGCCTGATGAAAACAATAAAATTTTCCACATTTGGAGGAATATTTTTTAAATTACTTAGCAATATATTTGCTGAAAAGAAATAAATAGTGTTCAAAATGTGTAATACCTTTAAAAGCATAGAGCAAAAGGATTTCTTGAATCATATTTTTAGTCCTTATTTTGAGGGAATGGAGTATTTTTTGTTTTAATAATACTGTTCATCTTGCATTTAATTTTTATTTATATTATAAGAAAAACTATGTATGTTAAATTAATTTTTTTCTTTGAGTGAAATTGTAGCACAGTTCTCTCTCCAACAATTGAATGTAAGAAAAATTGTTTTAGCATCTAAAGGTAATGTTTTAAGATTTAAATGATGCTAGTTTCACTGAAAAATCTTAACATTTCAATTTTTCTATACACATTTATTAACACTTGACTTGCCATCCTTGTTAATGAGCTAATTTACTGAGTGATATATTGGCGTGAGGGAGAATAGTACAGCGGGCAGTGGGAAACTCATGCATTTCTGGAAAAAAGCATGTAACTTTCCGTGGCCTATCCATACACATGTGAGAGTAATTCTCGAGGTAGGGCCCAAAGATTATGGCCGCCATTTTCAAAATGGCGGCCATTGGTGAGAAAAGTTAAAAAATCACCAGAAATATCAAAACATTAAAGAAATTAATTTATGCATGTCTGAAAAAAGGCGGGAAACATTTAATTCTATAATTTGTTGTATCGCAGAAGATATTATTGCAGATCTCTGAGATTTTACACACTCACTTTTGACGTGGAAGAGCCACTTTTCCGCGCTATTACAAAATGAAAATCGAAAAAAATGTAAAAACGCTCCACCTAGTATACATATTTTGTGGAATTTTGTAGTATGCTTATGAATAGCAACCGCGATGACCAACAGCGACACATAAACATCACTGAAATCATTGGATTGGATTACAAAATATCAACCTACTTCAAACATACTCTTACCGTCTCTAACATCACACACACACACACACACACACACACACACTCTATGTACAGCCAATCGATGGCTTTACAAGAGCTTCTGCTAAATGAACTGTTGTATGTCCGTCTGCGCACGCGCGTTGAAAATCCAAAAAATGCGCCAAAATACATATTTTTAAAATATTTTCTTATAGTTTTAATTTTCATCCTACATTCTTGTAATAGCGAGGAAAAGCATCCTAAAGGTTTGTTTTAGACTAGTTTTAAATATTTTTGTCCTGCAATAATATCTTCTGCCACCGCAAACGTTCCAAAGTACAGAAAAATCCGCATAAATCACGTATTTTGCATATTCAGCCTAAACGCTAATAAATTCACTTTGTACGTCATGTAGTACTCCTACATCGTTCTAGAAGCTTCCCCACAGCCTGGTATGGTGTGTTGCTCGTCATTGCTATATACGGGAATGAGTCAGTGAGTGATGACTGATGAGTGATGACTCACAACACTCTACCAGGCCTTCTTGCTCTCACTTCCCCGCAGTGTTGTGCTAGCTACGTTTCGGCTAAGATGTGGATTGTGTTTCTCTTGCTGTTAATACATCTTTGGAACATGACAACACGCATATGTGGACATATACTGCATATTTTAGTGCATAATAATACGTTGGTGTAGTATACAAAACTTCTGCAGAATGCAAGAATATTTTACGTTTTAGAAGTAATTTCTTAATTTTTATATTAATTACTGTGTTTTTCACAATGTCAGTACCAGCTCAAGCAACAAGAACTTCTTGAAGTTGCCCTATATTTGGGGCTCCAGCTGATCTAGACAAGAGGTGCTTTCCAACCTATAGGGACGTCATGAAATATTTTCATCAAATAAGGTTGAATCTGAAGACATCGAAGAAAGAGCCTACAGTTGCAGAAATTTCGGGTGTTCTCTCAAAAACTCTCGAAGATTTGTGAAAAACAGCCTCTATTCCTACTGTTTCTCATAACCGTGTCGTTCAAATGATTAAAAATTACCATGAAAAATGTCAAAACCTTCTAAAGTCAATAAAAAGGAAACAAGATAGTGACTCATTCAAAATTAAATTACAAACATTTCAAAATGAGGCAGAAAACAAATTATTTGACATTAATGCTTGCAAATGTGAAAATTTTGATAAGTGTTCATGTGAAAACCATCTCGAGGTTCCAGCAATTGAACAAGACTTCCTTAAAGATCAGAGAACAACAAGAAAATTGGCAATAGGCTCTCTTGATGTTTCACAAACTCGTAAAGATCTAGCAATTATTGCTAGAAGACAACAGAGAATGAAACAGTATGAACCAAAACCATCTACCAGTAAAGGACAAGCAACTGAAACACTGTCATCAACATCAAGTGAAACAGAAGGAGCGGATTCTGATTATGAACCGACACAGAGAATCAAATCGATGGAACAATCTCATCATTGGCTATAGCTTGTGACAGAACTGGTGTGTCAGAGAAGTCTGCTGCTATAATTGCTTCGGCTGTTCTTGAAGACGTGGGAATTATAAACGAAAAAGATTTAAGTTCAGTAATAGACAGATGCAAAGTAAGGAGAGCTAGAAAAAGAGTGAGATCTATCATTCAAAAGAGAGATTACGAAGAAGAAACTATGGAGAGTATCTATTTCGATGGAAGAAAGGACAGAACTGCAGTGCAAGAAAAAGTTGGCAGTAAAGGTTATCAAAAAAATATAACAGAAGAACATGTCACTTTGCTTCAAGAACCAAACTCGCATTATATTGGGCATGTAACTCCCGCTTCTGGCTCAGCACAGAGTACATCTTCTGCAATTTTGGATTTTTTTCGCTCAAATGAGATTGATACTTCAGAAGTTAAAGCCATTGGATGTGACGGGACAGCAGTTAATACAGGACCAAAAGGAGGAATGATAAGAAGTATTGGAGAACACTTTCAGGGAGCACTCTAGTGGCTGATTTGCTTGCTTCACACTAATGAACTTCCCTTGCGGCACATAGTGACTGACATTGATGGTAAAACAACAGGTCCTCATAGTTTTACGGGGCCTATTGGAAAAGAGTTAATTGATTGTGAAAAGAGACCTGTTGTTGAGTTTGAAGTAGTTGAAGCGGAAGAAATTGTAGTTGACAGAGATGATCTGAGCACAGATCAGAAATATTTGGCAGAAATCTATGATGCTGTGTCAAAAGGTGAATGTACTCCCTCTCTAGTTCAAAGGAAACCAGGCAAAATGGCACACTCCAGATGGGCGACAACTGCTACCGCATACTTCGTCTCTATGTTTCAACTGAAGAACCTTCAGACAACCTTAAGTGTATCGTGGATTATGTTATGAAAGTTTATATTCCGATGTGGTTTCAAATCAAGAGAAATTCTTCAGCAACACAGGGAGCCAAACATCTTTATCAAATGATACAACGCTCGAGGTCGTTGAGTGCCCGCTGTATAGAAACAGTTGATCGTATTATTCAGAGAAATTCCAATTTTTCTCATCCTGAGAATGTTCTTAGTATGATTCACGATAAAGCAAAACATATCAGAGAATTAGGATGGAGGAGAATCCTTAAAGCAAGAGATTCTGATTCAACCGCAGTGAGAGTGTTTAAATTGCCCACGTTGAACTTTCAGTGCAGTGAGTACTACAACATGATTAACTGGTAAACTTGTGAGCTGTCAGAGCCTCCTCTGACAAAAGTTCTATCATGCTCCGACATCCTGAACTATACCTCATCAGGAGATGTACCTGATTTCATCCCACGCTTTCCTTGCCACACCCAAGCGGTTGAACGGCACATAAAGCTGGTAACAGAGGCATCAGCTGCAGTATGCGGTTCAGAGGCAAGGGATGGATTTATCAGAGCAAGATTAGAATCCAGAAAAAAAATGCCAAGAATGGAAACAAAAAGTGACTACAGTGTGTAACTAGCTTAAGTCCGATAATGGTAGGATGGTTGGGTCGGGCAGGAGGAACTCGAAATGCAGCCACCTCCACGTGTTGAGTTCTGGGTTATTTTGTCAATATAGTACATTCAATATTGACGAAATAAGCGAGGAGCTGCATGCATATTGCATAATAAGTCATCAAAAATAAACCAAGCATATGCAAAGTAAACTGCATTGGTGGGCCTGAATTATTTAATTGCTCAAATATATAAACTTCTTAAATTACTAAAATATGATATAATGAATTGTTAATTGCATTACTTAATACATAATTCACGAATAAACTGTGGTGTAGGGCCGAAGTTGACCATAATAGCGTCATTATAAAATACACTATTTATGTAAATTTTCCTGTATTTTGGAACGTTTGCGGAGGCAGAAGAAATTATCGCAGCACAAAAATATTTAAAACTAGTCTAAAATAAAACTTTCGGATGCTTTTTTCTCGCTATTACAAGAATGTAGGATGAGAATTAAAACTATAAGAAAATATTGAAAAAATGCGTATTTTGGCGCATTTTTTGGATTTTCAACGCGCGTGCGGAGGCAGAACATATTATTGTAGATCTCTGAGATTTTACAAACTCACTTTTGACGTGGAAGAGGCACTTTTCCGCGCTATTACAAAACGAAAATCGAAAAAAGTGTAAAAACGCTCCGCCCTAATATATACCTTATAGGTTTAATTGTTGTGGTAGGTCCAACATTTTTACAGTGTGGATTTATTATATGTACAGGGTGTACATAAAGTCAGGATCTATTTTTGTGAAGCACTTGGAAATTATATGGAATTCAATCATAAAATGATAAAGTGGTAACATTTATTAAATAATTAAGAGTAGGATTCGACGTTACGCCCCAGTATCCCTGCACAGCTCAAATCGTTCCGCAGCATTTCTAAACACATTCTGGAGCATTTACGGGGTTATGTTATCTGCAGCAGTTCGTATACGTGTACGTAAGTTTTCAAGACTCGTAATCTTCGTCTGATAGACGTGCGATTTGATAAAGCCCCATGCAAAGAAATCTAAAGGGGTTAAATCTGGTGATCTCGCTGGCCAAGGTCTGTTGCTTCCGCGTCCGATCCAGCGATTTGGAAAACGTCCATTTAGATAATCCTGAACAATTTTGGCATAGTGACAAGGAGCACCATCATGTTGATAGACGACGGGGATAGGATTGTTAGTACCGTCGTCTATCAACATGATGGTGCTCCTTGTCACTATGCCAAAATTGTTCAGGATTATCTAAATGGACGTTTTCCAAATCGCTGGATCGGACGCGGAAGCAACAGACCTTGGCCAGCGAGATCACCAGATTTAACCCCTTTAGATTTCTTTGCATGGGGCTTTATCAAATCGCACGTCTATCAGACGAAGATTACGAGTCTTGAAAACTTACGTACACGTATACGAACTACTGCAGATAACATAACCCCGCAAATGCTCCAGAATGTGTTTAGAAATGCTGCGGAACGATTTGAGCTGTGCAGGGATACTGATGGGCGTCACGTCGAATCCTACTCTTAATTATTTAATAAATGTTACCACTTTATCATTTTATGATTGAATTCCATATAATTTCCAAGTGCTTCACAAAAATAGATCCTGACTTTATGTACACCCTGTATAATACATATATTATACAATACATTGCATTATATATTATTATTATATTGTTATTGGATTTATTATATATTAAATTTTAAATTGCAGTTGCAATTTAAAATGTGTTTTTATTTTGTTTCAGGTAAAATTGAAGACTAGCCATGGAGAAGATATTTTGTCTTATGGATCCTAATACTCCTGTAGTAATGAAGAAGAGGACACTCTGTTGGGAACTGTGTATTAAGGTTGGTTGATTTTCCGCATTTTTTAGATATCGACTTTGGACTAGTCGAGATAGTCAGGGCTTAATATGATAATAACTGACAAAAAATTTCAGATCCCTAGCTTTAACCGTATTTTGAGGAAACCGTTTCAAAAATCGTCAAAAAATCGTACCGAAAAATACCGCATTTTCGCAATTTTCGGCCTAAAAAAATCATACTATTTTCATAAAAAAATCCTCAAAAAAGTTACAATTTTATTGAAAAAAGTAAAAAAACATGTACAGAGTTAAATAGACACATTTAGATCCCAAGATCATCATAATTTTCACTGTAAGAGCCCTTAGAAGCAAAGGAAG
The DNA here is from genome assembly GCA_023014485.1 of Bathynomus jamesi. Taxonomy (NCBI): domain Eukaryota; kingdom Metazoa; phylum Arthropoda; class Malacostraca; order Isopoda; family Cirolanidae; genus Bathynomus; species Bathynomus jamesi. Next base: position 849,470 of record JAJOZX010001024.1, on the reverse strand, counting down.
GCCTCATCTGGCGGCTTAGGGCTTTGGCCAGAATGTGTTTGTGCCTTGATTCGAGTCCATAAACAGTATGGGAAGCTTCAGATGTCAGCTTCACGGCCCTTTCAACACTCTGAGAATGTGAAGGCAGATCAGGCAGCTACAGCTTGGTGCCATTCAGCAATGCTTCTTGAAGCTCCTGGTCAGAAAAGTCTTCTGTGAGAGCTGGTTCACAGATGCCACTTTGAGAAAGGTTGATTAGTTCTAACCAGTGGGTAGCTTCAATGTTGATGGCTGTGATCTTCTTCAGCCTCTTCTTGGCTGGCTTCCCACTTCTGAAAGAATAATAATTAATTTATTTTTTATTCCAGTTTAAGATTTAATCCCTATTAGTCTCAGAATTGCTGATTTAAATTAAACTTAAATTTAAAAAAAAAAAACCTGAGTTCTATAAATCCCCATAATCGAAATTTTTTTCAGAAAGAAGGTAAGATTATTTCCATTATCAGAGGGGAAGGGGAGAATTGGGATAAGAAAATGTGAAAAAAAATTCGATTATGGGGATTTATAGAACTCGGGCCTTTTTTTTATGAAATAAATCCCCATAATCAAATTTTTTTTTTCACATTTTTTTAAATTAATAAATGCTTACCTGATGGACAGAATTTTCTTGAGAGCAGCTTCTCTCACTTCCAAGTCATCAGACTTCATCATGGAGTACAGCACATTCTCGGGCATCAAGGCAAAAGCATTGTACTTCAGGTTCTTGAAAGCAACACCCTGGATTTCTTCAGACTGCTGCTTGATCCTCTGGATCATGTTGATGAAGTACAGCTGCTGATTGTGGAACTTGCTGTCCCTTTTGATCTCAAACCAACTGACTGTATACACTTCCACAATGAATTTGATGGCCTGGTAAAGCTTATCCTGTAGTTCTGGAGGGTAAGCACCTCTGGTCCACAGACACATCAATCTAATTGCCAAAGTCAACCATCTTGCATGGTTTAATGGTCCAATTTTCAAGGCAGCAAATCTTGGGTTGACTTTGCCCCTGGAAATTCCAAGCACATACTTCAAAAGAAGCCTCTGGTCGCTACTGAGGTCATTCAGTGTCTCCTCAGCAAATTCCATGTCATCCAGGGAGCCACTGAGTTTGGTGAATTCCACTTGTGGCAGATTTTGGTAGTCAATTTCACAGAGTTTTCCCAGCGGACCAGTGAAAGCAGTGGGACTTTTGGTACTGCCATCAAGATGCTTGAAAACAGCTCTGAAAGGAAGCTCATTCTGATGGAGTGAACAGCCAATGGTGTGCAATTTCCGCTCAATTTTATTTTCCAGAGCTGTTACAAGGCCTCCCTCCCAGCCAGTGTTTGTATTTGTGTTGTCAAGGAGGACAGCTTTCAGGGTATGAACACTGTTAAACTCCTCCAAGACACTAGCAACTTCTTCACCAAGAAGAACTCCAGTCGCACCTTTAATTGGGATGACTCTGTGAGTAAGATATGTTCCACTTTCAGTTCCCGGCTCCTTTGTGAAAGTCAAATGGTGCTCTTGTCCCTTTCCTTTCTTCAGCTTAGTCTCCCCATTTTCATCCTTAACTTCTCTGTACAACAAAGTGTCCTTGTCAACTTTCCCATCAACCCCAATACAGACTAACTTTTCCAGACCCTCATTGTGCTTTTCATCACTTTTCACTTTCATTCTAGCTTTTTCCCTGTCCATTTTCGATTTATCAACTATTATCTGTTTCACATCAAGGCCAGCCTTAAGCAGATCTATAGCTTGTAAGTCCAGGAGGAAGGCATTAGCAAGACTTGCCCCAAGATTGGAAGAAACATCACCCCTGATCAGTTCCATGGCATATCTGGGGATTTTTAAAAAGCTGTAACCTCCACTTGGGTGACTCCTTGGCTTGAACTCTTCAGCTTCACCACCAGATGGCTGAAATGAAAATAAAAATTAAATTACTAAAGCGAAAATGGGGGAAAATAGGGGAAAAAGTAGGGAAAAATGTGGGTAAAAATCGACGAAAATGGGCGGAAATAAGAATAAATTACTTAAACGAAAATGGGGGAAAAAGTAGGAAAATAGGGGGAAATGGGTAAAAATTCAGGTAAAAAGTCGGCGAAAATGGGCGAAAAAAAGAATAAATTACTAAAGCGAAAATGGGGGAAAAAGGGGAGGGAAATAGGGAAGAAAAGTAGGGATACATTTGGGTAAAAATGGGATAAGATATAAGAAAAAAAATATATTACCTCTCCTGATTCTCCTGAGCTGGATTCAAAAGAAATATCTTGTGAAGGTGTGGAGGCAAAAGTGGCCAAATCCACTTCCTGCTGCAGTTGAATCTGGTTCTGTAATCTTTCTGCTTCAGCTTCAGCCCTCTGGTCTCTCTTCACAGCAGCTTTATCCACAGATCCCAGCTGGAAAGAGCCCTTGGGTCCTATTTTGGCCCTCTGATCTCTCAATTATTCCCTCTCCTCTACTGGAACCTGAAATATCAAAGTATATTAAATAGCGGATCTAAAATAAAAGATAAAATCCTGAAAAAGGAAGATTACAGGAGGAAAATGCGGATATTTTTCAATTACAAGCATTGAATTTCCTTCCATTTAAAAGGCACCTAATCGCACTAAGTTAGGCCAGTTAAAAGTTTAAAAAATAATAGCATTACCTTCTTACTGGGAGGACAAGTGCAGATTATGTGCTGTGTTTGACAATTTTCTTTCTTGCACTTCACAGCATTGTCATCACAGGGACGAACAGGTAGCTTATAGGTGCAAGCAGAAATGTCAAAAAGTTTATCCAGCTTTTCCTCCAGATTCTGCTCCTGGACTGTAGAAAGAGATTTCCTGTTTATCTCATTTGCTTTCTTGAAGCACACTTTATCCACCAATTTTACTACATAATATTTCTCATACAGGGGCAGCCGCGAGTTCACTGCCTGCCAGATCTCAATCACATCCTTTGCTATCATTTTAGCAATATCATAGTCTTTCAAGTCCGGGTGGCTGTTTTGGAGGAAATAACTGTACTGAATAACTTGGCGGAGGGTAGGAGGCTCTGTTTTATCCAAAGGGGAAGGCTGGCCACTGAATTTTTTGGCACTATCACTTCAAGTTAACACTGCAGACTTCCGTTTTTTACCCATTTTTATGAAATATCTGAAAATAAACACAATTAAATGAACGCATCATAAAATAACTTAATTTAATACACATTTTATAGGTAAATATCATTAAAAAATACAAAATAATACACTAATAAATATCTATAATGCATTTACAATAAGTTTCAAGCATCGTTTTGTTAAAAAAGCCGAATTTTAATTGATTATTTTGATGAAATAAGGTCCGATATTTTGTTTGTTTACATTGCGCGAATGCCGCGCGCGCGATTTTACGCGTAAAATTCGGCAATTTTACAACTTAAAAATAGTTAACAATCCTCAAAAAATACAATCATTTTCACAAATATGAGTTGGTGCAACGTTTTTTATACATTAATACCTTTCTATCTAGACTAGTCCAAGATCACAGTTCCAAAATCAACCTACCTTACTGTGTGTCTTCTTTCAGCGAAGCACAAATGAACCACTAACATGTCCTGCAAATGAAACACGAAGTGGAGAGGGTTACAAAACCTTATCATCAGACTTAGAAAACTTTAAACGTGCTGGACTACTGTCAAGTGAAATAGATTTTGATAACCTAAGTGACGGTTCATTAGTTGAAAACCTTACAAAAAACTGCGCAAAGTTTCATAAGAATTGCCGTGAAAATATACTAGTTATGAACTGAACAGACTGTTGGCAGCTAAAAGTCGTCCATCAACAAGTAATGAAGCAGCAAATTCATCTGATCGTCATTTTACAAGATCACAATACGAAACGTATAACTTTACAAACAGATGTTTCTTTTGTGATGAAAAAGAAACGGGAGCATCACTACTTCATAAAGTGACGACTAAGGCAGTGTCTGACAAGATTAGTACATTTGCAACTGCACTTCAGGATTAGAATACTCTGGCTAAAATGAGTGAAGGTGATCTCATTGCGATAGAGGCTCAATACCACATGACATGCCTGAATAGGTTCTATAATAAGAAGCGCTCACTGGATAGGGCACAAGCAAATCTTTCCAACACCAACAAAGAAATCTTTGCTATTGCACTGGCAGAGTTAGTGTCATACGTTAAGCTGCTTACAGCAAAGGCCGTGATGTGCTGATAACTGCCAAAGAGTGTATTGGCGATGCAATACATAAAGCCTGTGAGTTGGATGCTGTAAATGATATAATGAATGCAGCACGACTTGTGAAGAAGATACGATCAATCACTCTGAATATGCAATCAGATTTCAGTGGCAAACTTGATGAAACATCCGAAGAACAAAGTGTTCCCCACATTTTGTTAGCATTAATGAAAATGTTTTTTATGGTCCAAATAGTCAGCAGCAGTCCAACAACAATGACAGACAAGAGGCGCTAACAATATCACAACTAGTCAGCTACAATATGGTCAAGAATGTTCCTTGTGATGTTGTACGGCATGAACGGTCTCGAGAAACACCTTTCCCTATTTATATGTCAATGATGTTGCACTCCAAAACAAGAAAAAAGGAACTAGTGTACAAGGTGCATAGTTTTGGAATACGGATATCATATGACCAGGTCTTACAAATTTCGTCCGACCTAACGAAGTCTGCTTGTGACTATTATGAAGAAATAGGTGTTGTGTGCCCTCAGAGTCTTTGTGGAGGAATATTTACAACAGGGGCTGTCCAGGGGACAGCCATATCACTTCAACAACATGAAATGCCAGGTGAAAATGGAACTGATAGGACACAAACTACTAGTAATAGCAAATCTGCCTCAGAAATGCACACAAATCATATCATTGTTTCAAAATTAACCACGGCTCACCTCTATTCCAAAGTGTGACCAGCCTGTGACTCTAAGCCATGTCGAATACAGTTGTTCGCAGCAATGTAGTGATAACTGGTTTCAACTTGTTGAACGGGAGACCACAAAAGAGTCTTTAGAATCAGCTGAGAACATTTCATGGGGAGCTTTTCATGGCGGTACAAGTTATAAAGAAAAAGTGGATACGCACACAACAAAGAGTGTATTACTTCCTATGTTTCCTGATGTAGCACATTCAGCTGCTATGATAAGACATGCAATGGGAGTTGCGAAAAATGCTCTGTATGAATTGGTCCACAATTAACCCACCCCTTATATCTCCAGTCTAACTATAGAGTAGATTAAGTCTAGCCCTGTAGGGGTCAGCCTAGAGATTCCGGAAATGGTCCAGAGCGGGCAGATAAATTGAGGTCCACAGTAGGATTCCTCACCAAATTAGGTTAGGGCAATCTACCTTCACCTTTGTTAAGCTATGAGTTGATGCTGGGTCTTAGGCCACAATGTAGGCCTAAGTTGTCTGACCCAGCTTAATTTAATGATCTAATGTAAACTGGGCTAAAAACACAATTAGTCACTTACTGCTAGTTATTAGAGAGTCTCTTTTCTCCTTGTATAATTGTCGAGAGCGTACTTGCTGGTGGGGATCTTTCTTCTGTTCTGTTCTCGTCCCTTCTCCGTTCCGTCCTTCGCCCCGTTCCTCGTTTTCGTTCTCCTTTGTTCTCCTTTCGCGGGGCTTTTTCCACCAGCGTGTCTTGGTTTTTTTCCTCGGTTGGTTGATCGGTAATGTATATCTATTACCGAGCACGCTCTTGTCACACAGTATATAAATACTAGTGTGGAGAATAACTCTGGTGAGCAACCAATTGGTTTCATCCACCCAGTTATTGACATAAAAGGAATTTAATAATTGTTAGATTAACTACCTACCTACTCAGTGAACCATTTTCGTTACCTCCCAACTACCCACTCATCAGTTTTCCATATACTGGGGGCCCCGGGAGATAAAAATTTTGGTGTCATTGTCACCAATTTTTATGTCTGAGTGTAGACTAGCTAACTATTTGACTGTAAATGCCTGTTAATCTGATTAACAGTGCCTATCCTCACCTTCTCATGGAGAAGGTGTAGCATTTAATTAGAAGAGAAAATATACATCCATAGGATGAAACTGTCTATGGTCTTTACCATAAGAAAAGAAAAAGTGAAAGTTAGAAGATAAAATTACAATTCCCCAGCATCTATTTTTTGTTGTAAAAATAGTCGCGCCTTTAATGCTGTTTGTCGCTGAGGTCTTGTGTCTGTCAATGTTGTAGTAGGATGCGTTACCACTCCTACTGTCAAAGGAATAGTTACTGGAAGTTCAGTGTCTCCAGTTGTTACTGTCAGTGGAGAAGGTTCTCCAAAGTCCATTGTTTTGGGTCCAGACTCTAAAGGGTACAAAAGAGAAATGTCTCTTGTTGTGTCACCCGTTGAAGTCCTTAATTTGACCACTCTTGTTACCCCGTCTGCCCCTGGTCTGAGTTCTGAAACTCTAGCCAGAGGCCAGTATTGTCTTGGAGTACTGTCATGTATGAGAACAAGGTCCCCTACCTTAATTGTGTCAGACCAATCCTTCTTAGTCATTTGTTTATGTCTCTCCCTTAGACCCATCAAGTACTCAGTTTTCCACTGTTTAATGAAATGAGCTTTAACTCTAGTTAAATGTTGTAACTTAGTCTGGAGCTCATCATGTCGTTGAGTCCAGTTTGGGTCTTCTGAAGAGTCTATATTGTAGTCCGGCAGGAGACTAACTTGTTCTCCCCGAATCAAATGATTTGGAGTTAATGGTTCCGGGTCATTAATGTTGTCACTCACATAAGTGAGTGGTCTATTGTTGATGATGTTCTCAATCTCAGCCAGGAGAGTGAGCAACTCAAATAAGTGTATCTGTTTTTTACCAATTGCTTTCTTCAAGCAATTCTTTACTGTTTGTATATTCCTCTCCCAGATAGAACCATACCAAGGAGAGGCAACCGGAATATACTTCCACTTTATGTTTGAATTTTGTATATATAATTGTGTGAGTTCATCGCTTAACAAGTCGTGGATGACTTGTTCACCAGCCTTGAAATATGTAGCATTGTCAGTCCAAACTGTCTTGGTACTGAATGTCGTGCACAGAATCTCTTAAAGACAGCAACAAAAGATTCTGCTGTAAGGTCCTCCACAACATCCAGATAAACAGCTCGTGAGGCAGCACATGTAAACAGTACAATGTACATTTTTTGTTCAGTGTCAACCACCCCTACAGTCAATGCTCCTGTATAGTCAATGCCTACAGTCTCAAAGGGTCTGTTGAGAGTAACTCTCTCCTCTGGCAAAGCAGGAGGATTTGGTTTCCTATAGGGCCTAGCATGAATACGCCTACATGTGACACACTCACTTAGGTCCCATAAACCAAGTTTTGTTTGACTTCAACAACTTGTAGGATAAACCTCTGGTCAGAAAGTCTGCTGGATTTTGTTTAGTTGGAACATAGTGAAAGTTTACTTGTAGGCTTTCATTAGCTTCAGCTATTTCTTTTAGCCTATTTCTTACAAAGATATTCTTACTATTAATGCTATCATTCCGTATCCAGGCAAGACAAATCTGACTGTCAAGCCAGATGTGGATATCAGTTATGTTCACATCATGGTAAGCATCCTTAAGCAATGAAATGGTTTTAATGGCTAATGCAGCAGCCAATAGTTCCAATTGAGGTATGGTTCGGGTAGGTTTGAGAGGTGCAACTTTCCCTTTTGCATAAATTAGATGACTTTCTGTAGGACTTACAAGATACGCACAGCACCCATAAGCTTGTGTGCTTGCATCAGCAAACACATGAAGTCTCTGGGGCTTATCCCTAAACCCACAGCACCTTTGAATTTTAATGTTCTGCACTTTTGTTAAATCAGCAGCTAACTTCTTCCAAGATTTTTGATTTTCATTTGTTATTGGATCATCCCACCCAACATTTGTCCTCCAAATTTCTTGGAGGAGAATCTTTGATTTTATTGTTGAAGGCAGGAATAGACCCATAGGATCAAAAATTTTGGAAGCCTCTGATAATATTTGTCTTTTAGTATTTGCTTCCTCATCAAGTTTAAAACCTTTAGTACAGATTGAATCATGACTGTTAGAAGTTGCATCCAAATACCAGTTCATACCTAAAGTTTTAACTCTGTCTGATGGCTCAGTAAGACCATTATTATCCTTTAAAATCTTTTTGTTTAAATCCTCATCATTTGAAATCCACTCTCTAAGTTCAAAGTTACCTTGTTGCATAATGTTTTGAGAGTGTTCATAGACTTCAGATAATTCAGATTTTGTTGTTGTTGAGCCTATTAGATTGTCTACGTAAAAATGTTCCTTAAGGAAGTTCAATGTTAAAGAGTTATTAAACTGGTTCAAATGATGTCAATTGTCAATGCTAATAGGCTAGGTGAGCAATTGGCTCCAAACAACACAACATTAAATCTATAGGTTATGAACCCTTTATTCAAATCAAATGGATCCTTGAACCATAAGAACCTAAGTTGGTTCTTATCATATTCATTTTTAAGATTTATTCTCAAAAATGCCTTTGAAATGTCACTTTGTACGGCATATTTATCTAACCTGAACCTCAGTAAGATCTTCACAAGGTCAGAAATGAGATTAGGACCCTCAATCAGGCAATCATTCAAACTGTGTTTATCACTGTCTTTGAGGCTACAGTTATATACTACTCTGAGTTTTGTTGTTGGGGCATCTTGTCGATAAACCCCCCTGTGGGTTAAATAATGACAACCATCTTTTTTAAAAGGGTTATTTGTTACTTCTTCAATGAAGCCTTTCTGTAGCTGTTCTTTGAAGACATCATTATATGTTTGAATATTATTATCTTGTTTGAGTTTTTTCATTACTTTATATAAATGTCCTTTAGCTACTTTGAGATTGTCTCTTAAAGTTGGACAATTTATTTTCCAAGGTAACTCAATAAAATAACTATTGTCTTTGCACTGAATGGTGTCTTCAAATCTTTCTACCATTAACTGATCTTCTGAAGTTTGATTTGTGTCATGTATACCCACAGATTCTAGCAACCATAAAGTTTGAATTGCCTCATCCAAAGTTTCATTTGATAATGATGAATTAATGTTCTCAGTTGAGATAATATTATTCAAAGTGTTGCTATTCTTACAGGTGTTATGTAGGACTGAGTTGAGGCACATAGTATTTGTTGGTCATGAACTTTTTGGTTTAGGTCTAGGTTGTATTTGGATAGGTCACCCAAAGGGGCTATCCCTGATGGAGTCTGAATAGCTATACCATTACCTATCTTCACTATGCCCTTATGAATAAGATTAATATAATCTGCCCCTATTAACATTTCAATGTTAGCTACTGTGTTGTTGTGATATGTCTATCAGCTATTTTGTAGTGTTTTCCCAAATGATTTATGGTTTGTTCTAGTTTGGGTATAACCAGTTTGTTTTGTCCTACTTTAGAAATAATAACTGCTTCAATTTTCTCTAATTTATTTTCTAAATGTAGTTCCAGGTCAATTGTCTTATAGCTATTTTTGTCCGAGTTATCCTTAACAAAGGATGCAATATTGAGGTTTTGTTCATTCGGGTTTGGTGTCAAACCCAATTTATTAACTACATTTTGTGAAACAAATGTTTGTTGAGAACAACAGTCTATAAGACATCTCACTGGAGTGGTGCTACCCTCACTATTCACTAAGTCCAAAGTAATAGTTGGTAAAAGAATCTCAGTGTTTTTGTTACGTTGTTTGAACAAACAGAATGTCCCATGAAAGTGGCATTTTCTTGATTACCTTTGTTTGGTGGAGGTATCTTTTGAGTTTGAGTACTATTGTTTGGACACTTTGGTGAATCACACATTGATGAGACATGTCGTAAACTTTTACAAAACTTACACTTGAATCTTAACCTAGATTTACAGTCTTTCTTATAATGTCCCTGGCCAGTACACTTTTTACACAGGTTCAACTGTTCACATCTTTTAGCTCTTTGGTTAAAGTCTGAATATTTGTCACACCCAGTACTACTGTGTTCATTACTTGCACAAAATTTGCAATGTGGTGTGTAAGTTGAGGCAGCAGTTACATTAAAGTTCTGTAATGTAGGTGTTCGTGTATTACAGTTGGTCACATTGATTCTACAGTATCAAGTTTTGTCTGTTTGGCTGTAGCTAGTTGGTCTCTGGGAACAGTCTTTGGTTTATCCATAGTCTGGGTCTTATTTTGTGTTGGAAAATCTCTCAATTTGTAATTAGTTAGGATATTGGGAAGTGTTTTCTATATCTTCAAGATTAGGATAATTTTCTCCCGTCTTTAGAATTAAAATATCTTTAACCCTCAAAGGAAGGCACCTAAGAACTATGCCTTGTATAATCCAAGATGAAGCTTTAATATCTATCTCATTGCTAACCAGTTGTCCTATAATAGCTTCTAATTTTGTATAAAAATTTTCCATATCACTATGGTTATCTTTTATGGGTGCAAAATCAAAAATTTGTTGAGATAATTCATATACAATCTCATCTTTATTAATGTAATTACGTTTTAAGAGATCAATAGCTACTTCATATGAATTCCCTACGGCTGGTAAATAGGCTATCAGGTTATAGGCTGGGCCTTTAAGGAAACTAGTTAAGTAGCTAAACTTTTCAACAGTTGAAATATAAGGTTTATTACCTATTAAACTCTCAAATTTGTCAATGAAAGATGGGAATTGTACCGTGTCCCCTTCAAATGTTGGTACTAGCAAAATGGGTAACTGAGCCCTCAATTCTTGTGACTCAGGATTTAGCATGCCACTTAAATTTTGTTGAAGGTTAGCTCTACTTTGATTAAAATCAGAATTAGGTTTTTTGGTGTTAAGTCAGTCAAACGAGACCGTAGTCTCCTTATTTGCTGTTCAATTGAGATTACCTGATCATCATTATCAGCGTAAAGGTCTATCAATTGTTCTTCAGCCATTTCGGATTCAACTAACTCTGAAATACTCTCATAATGGCTATTATTTCCTTCTTTTTAGTTTCCAATTTAAGAATTACACACTCTAAATCTTCCTTACCTGGTTGTGTAATATTGTTAAAAGTGTTCACAGCCTTTGTAACAGCTCCCAACTTTGCCCCCCTTTTCTTTTTTAACTTTTTCAATTCCGCACTGTCCATGTTAAGTCAAAATTGTTTAACTGGGGATCGTAATGAAATAGAGGACAAGAAGAAATTACCAGAGAAGAGAGAGCACAGACAAAACAGTCAAGTTTAAATTTGGTTTAATCCCCCCCAAGTACTTATGTGTCACTCAGGTCTAAGCTTATAAGAGAATGAGACTCCTTAAATGTAAATGTTTCCTAGTTAGGCCCTAGGTTGTAGACCTAATTAGGCTTGATTAGGTTAGGCTTAGGCTTAGGCTTAGGCTAGACCATTTAGCCTAATTCTGCAATTTTTGTTAAGTAAGGTTAAGGTTTGTAAATTCCCCACACACGGACCACCAATGCGAAAAATGCTCTGTATGAATTGGTCCACAATTAACCCACCCCTTATATCTCCAGTCTAACTATAGAGTAGATTAAGTCTAGCCCTGTAGGGGTCAGCCTAGAGATTCCGGAAATGGTCCAGAGCGGGCAGATAAATTGAGGTCCACAGTAGGATTCCTCACCAAATTAGGTTAGGGCAATCTACCTTCACCTTTGTTAAGCTATGAGTTGATGCTGGGTCTTAGGCCACAATGTAGGCCTAAGTTGTCTGACCCAGCTTAATTTAATGAATCTATAAACTGGGTTAAAAACACAATTAGTCACTTACTGCTAGTTATTAGAGAGTCTCTTTTCTCCTTGTATAATTGTCGAGAGCGTACTTGCTGGTGGGGATCTTTCTTCGTGTCTGTTCTCGTCCCTTCTCCGTTCCGTCCTTTCGCCCCGTTCCTCGTTTTCGTTCTCCTTTGTTCTCCTTTCGCGGGGCTTTTTCCACCAGCGTGTCTTGGTTTTTTTTCCCGGTTGGTTGATCGGTAATGTATATCTATTACCGAGCACGCTCTTGTCACACAGTATATAAATACTAGTGTGGAGAATAACTCTGGTGAGCAACCAATTGGTTTCATCCACCCAGTTATTGACATAAAAGGAATTTAATAATTGTTAGATTAACTACCTACCTACTCAGTGAACCATTTTCGTTACCTCCCAACTACCCACTCATCAGTTTTCCATATACTGGGGGCCCCGGGAGATAAAAATTTTGGTGTCATTGTCACCAATTTTTATGTCTGAGTGTAGACTAGCTAACTATTTGACTGTAAATGCCTGTTAATCTGATTAACAGTGCCTATCCTCACCTTCTCATGGAGAAGGTGTAGCATTTAATTAGAAGAGAAAATATACATCCATAGGATGAAACTGTCTATGGTCTTTACCATAAGAAAAGAAAAAGTGAAAGTTAGAAGATAAAATTACAATTCCCCAGCATCTATTTTTTGTTGTAAAAATAGTCGCGCCTTTAATGCTGTTTGTCGCTGAGGTCTTGTGTCTGTCAATGTTGTAGTAGGATGCGTTACCACTCCTACTGTCAAAGGAATAGTTACTGGAAGTTCAGTGTCTCCAGTTGTTACTGTCAGTGGAGAAGGTTCTCCAAAGTCCATTGTTTTGGGTCCAGACTCTAAAGGGTACAAAAGAGAAATGTCTCTTGTTGTGTCACCCGTTGAAGTCCTTAATTTGACCACTCTTGTTACCCCGTCTGCCCCTGGTCTGAGTTCTAAAACTCTAGCCAGAGGCCAGTATTGTCTTGGAGTACTGTCATGTATGAGAACAAGGTCCCCTACCTTAATTGTGTCAGACCAATCCTTCTTAGTCATTTGTTTATGTCTCTCCCTTAGACCCATCAAGTACTCAGTTTTCCACTGTTTAATGAAATGAGCTTTAACTCTAGTTAAATGTTGTAACTTAGTCTGGAGCTCATCATGTCGTTGAGTCCAGTTTGGGTCTTCTGAAGAGTCTATATTGTAGTCCGGCAGGAGACTAACTTGTTCTCCCCGAATCAAATGATTTGGAGTTAATGGTTCCGGGTCATTAATGTTGTCACTCACATAAGTGAGTGGTCTATTGTTGATGATGTTCTCAATCTCAGCCAGGAGAGTGAGCAACTCAAATAAGTGTATCTGTTTTTTACCAATTGCTTTCTTCAAGCAATTCTTTACTGTTTGTATATTCCTCTCCCAGATAGAACCATACCAAGGAGAGGCAACCGGAATATACTTCCACTTTATGTTTGAATTTTGTATATATAATTGTGTGAGTTCATCGCTTAACAAGTCGTGGATGACTTGTTCACCAGCCTTGAAATATGTAGCATTGTCAGTCCAAATTGTCTTTGGTACTGAATGTCGTGCACAGAATCTCTTAAAGACAGCAACAAAAGATTCTGCTGTAAGGTCCTCCACAACATCCAAATAAACAGCTCGTGAGGCAGCACATGTAAACAGTACAATGTACATTTTTTGTTCAGTGTCAACCACCCCTACAGTCAATGCTCCTGTATAGTCAATGCCTACAGTCTCAAAGGGTCTGTTGAGAGTAACTCTCTCCTCTGGCAAAGCAGGAGGATTTGGTTTCCTATAGGGCCTAGCATGAATACGCCTACATGTGACACACTCACTCAGGTCCCATAAACCAAGTTTTGTTTGACTTCAACAACTTGTAGGATAAACCTCTGGTCAGAAAGTCTGCTGGATTTTGTTTAGTTGGAACATAGTGAAAGTTTACTTGTAGGCTTTCATTAGCTTCAGCTATTTCTTTTAGCCTATTTCTTACAAAGATATTCTTACTATTAATGCTATCATTCCGTATCCAGGCAAGACAAATCTGACTGTCAAGCCAGATGTGGATATCAGTTATGTTCACATCATGGTAAGCATCCTTAAGCAATGAAATGGTTTTAATGGCTAATGCAGCAGCCAAATTTCCAATTGAGGTATGGTTCGGGTAGGTTTGAGAGGTGCAACTTTCCCTTTTGCATAAATTAGATGACTTTCTGTAGGACTTACAAGATACGCACAGCACCCATAAGCTTGTGTGCTTGCATCAGCAAACACATGAAGTCTCTGGGGCTTATCCCTAAACCCACAGCACCTTTGAATTTTAATGTTCTGCACTTTTGTTAAATCAGCAGCTAACTTCTTCCAAGATTTTTGATTTTCATTTGTTATTGGATCATCCCACCCAACATTTGTCCTCCAAATTTCTTGGAGGAGAATCTTTGATTTTATTGTTGAAGGCAGGAATAGACCCATAGGATCAAAAATTTTGGAAGCCTCTGATAATATTTGTCTTTTAGTATTTGCTTCCTCATCAAGTTTAAAACCTTTAGTACAGATTGAATCATGACTGTTAGAAGTTGCATCCAAATACCAGTTCATACCTAAAGTTTTAACTCTGTCTGATGGCTCAGTAAGACCATTATTATCCTTTAAAATCTTTTTGTTTAAATCATCATTTGAAATCCACTCTCTAAGTTCAAAGTTACCTTGTTGCATAATGTTTTGAGAGTGTTCATAGACTTCAGATAATTCAGATTTTGTTGTTGTTGAGCCTATTAGATTGTCTACGTAAAAATGTTCCTTAAGGAAGTTCAATGTTAAAGAGTTATTAAACTGGTTCAAATGATGTCCAATTGTCAATGCTAATAGGCTAGGTGAGCAATTGGCTCCAAACAACACAACATTAAATCTATAGGTTATGAACCCTTTATTCAAATCAAATGGATCCTTGAACCATAAGAACCTAAGTTGGTTCTTATCATATTCATTTTTAAGATTTATTCTCAAAAATGCCTTTGAAATGTCACTTTGTACGGCATATTTATCTAACCTGAACCTCAGTAAGATCTTCACAAGGTCAGAAATGAGATTAGGACCCTCAATCAGGCAATCATTCAAACTGTGTTTATCACTGTCTTTGAGGCTACAGTTATATACTACTCTGAGTTTTGTTGTTGGGGCATCTTGTCGATAAACCCCCCTGTGGGTTAAATAATGACAACCATCTTTTTTAAAAGGGTTATTTGTTACTTCTTCAATGAAGCCTTTCTGTAGCTGTTCTTTGAAGACATCATTATATGTTTAATATTATTATCTTGTTTGAGTTTTTTCATTACTTTATATAAATGTCCTTTAGCTACTTTGAGATTGTCTCTTAAAGTTGGACAATTTATTTTCCAAGGTAACTCAATAAAATAACTATTGTCTTTGCACTGAATGGTGTCTTCAAATCTTTCTACCATTAACTGATCTTCTGAAGTTTGATTTGTGTCATGTATACCCACAGATTCTAGCAACCATAAAGTTTGAATTGCCTCATCCAAAGTTTCATTTGATAATGATGAATTAATGTTCTCAGTTGAGATAATATTATTCAAAGTGTTGCTATTCTTACAGGTGTTATGTAGGACTGAGTTGAGGCACATAGTATTTGTTGGTCATGAACTGTTTTGGTTTAGGTCTAGGTTGTATTTGGATAGGTCACCCAAAGGGGCTATCCCTGATGGAGTCTGAATAGCTATACCATTACCTATCTTCACTATGCCCTTATGAATAAGATTAATATAATCTGCCCCTATTAACATTTCAATGTTAGCTACTGTGTTGTTTGTGATATGTCTATCAGCTATTTTGTAGTGTTTTCCCAAATGATTTATGGTTTGTTCTAGTTGGGTATAACCAGTTTGTTTTGTCCTACTTTAGGAATAATAACTGCTTCAATTTTCTCTAATTTACTTTCTAAATGTAGTTCCAGGTCAATTGTCTTATAGCTATTTTTGTCCGAGTTATCCTTAACAAAGGATGCAATATTGAGGTTTTGTTCATTCGGGTTTGGTGTCAAACCCAATTTATTAACTACATTTTGTGAAACAAATGTTTGTTGAGAACAACAGTCTATAAGACATCTCACTGGAGTGGTGCTACCCTCACTATTCACTAAGTCCAAAGTAATAGTTGGTAAAAGAATCTCAGTGTTTTTTGTTACGTTGTTTGAACAAACAGAATGTCCCATGAAAGTGGCATTTTCTTGATTACCTTTGTTTGGTGGAGGTATCTTTTGAGTTTGAGTACTATTGTTTGGACACTTTGGTGAATCACACATTGATGAGACATGTCGTAAACTTTTACAAAACTTACACTTGAATCTTAACCTAGATTTACAGTCTTTCTTATATTGTCCCTGGCCAGTACACTTTTTACACAGGTTCAACTGTTCACATCTTTCAGCTCTTTGGTTAAAGTCTGAATATTTGTCACACCCAGTACTACTGTGTTCATTACTTGCACAAAATTTGCAATGTGGTGTGTAAGTTGAGGCAGCAGTTACATTAAAGTTCTGTAATGTAGGTGTTCGTGTATTACAGTTGGTCACATATGATTCTACAGTATCAAGTTTTGTCTGTTTGGCTGTAGCTAGTTGGTCTCTGGGAACAGTCTTTGGTTTATCCATAGTCTGGGTCTTATTTTGTGTTGGAAAATCTCTCAATTTGTAATTAGTTAGGATATTGGGGAAGTGTTTTCTTATATCTTCAAGATTAGGATAATTTTCTCCGTCTTTAGAATTAAAATATCTTAACCCTCAAAGGAAGGCACCTAAGAACTATGCCTTGTATAATCCAAGATGAAGCTTTAATATCTATCTCATTGCTAACCAGTTGTCCTATAATAGCTTCTAATTTTGTATAAAAATTTTCCATATCACTATGGTTATCTTTTATGGGTGCAAAATAAAAAATTTGTTGAGATAATTCATATACAATCTCATCTTTATTAATGTAATTACGTTTTAAGAGATCAATAGCTACTTCATATGAATTCCCTACGGCTGGTAAATAGGCTATCAGGTTATAGGCTGGGCCTTTAAGGAAACTAGTTAAGTAGCTAAACTTTTCAACAGTTGAAATATAAGGTTTATTACCTATTAAACTCTCAAATTTGTCAATGAAAGATGGGAATTGTACCGTGTCCCCTTCAAACGTTGGTACTAGCAAAATGGGTAACTGAGCCCTCAATTCTTGTGACTCAGGATTTAGCATGCCACTTAAATTTTGTTGAAGGTTAGCTCTACTTTGATTAAAATCAGAATTAGGTTTTTTTGGTGTTAAGTCAGTCAAACGAGACCGTAGTCTCCTTATTTGCTGTTCAATTGAGATTACCAGATCATCATTATCAGCGTAAAGGTCTATCAATTGTTCTTCAGCCATTTCGGACTCAACTAACTCTGAAATACTCTCATTAATGGCTATTATTTCCTTCTTTTTAGTTTCCAATTTAAGAATTACACACTCTAAATCTTCCTTACCTGGTTGTGTAATATTGTTAAAAGTGTTCACAGCCTTTGTAACAGCTCCCAACTTTGCCCCCCTTTTCTTTTTTAACTTTTTCAATTCCGCACTGTCCATGTCTAAGTCAAAATTGTTTAACTGGGGATCGTAATGAAATAGAGGACAAGAAGAAATTACCAGAGGAGAGAGAGCACAGACAAAACAGTCAAGTTTAAATTTGGTTTAATCCCCCCAAGTACTTATGTGTCACTCAGGTCTAAGCTTATAAGAGAATGAAACTCCTTAAATGTAAATGTTTCCTAGTTAGGCCCTAGGTTGTAGACCTAATTAAGCTTGATTAGGTTAGGCTTAGGCTTAGGCTTAGGCTAGACCATTTAGCCTAATTCTGCAATTTTTGTTAAGTAAGGTTAAGGTTTGTAAATTCCCCACACACGGACCACCAATGCGAAAAATGCTCTGTATGAATTGGTCCACAATTAACCCACCCCTTATATCTCCAGTCTAACTATAGAGTAGATTAAGTCTAGCCCTGTAGGGGTCAGCCTAGAGATTCCGGAAATGGTCCAGAGCGGGCAGATAAATTGAGGTCCACAGTAGGATTCCTCACCAAATTAGGTTAGGGCAATCTACCTTCACCTTTGTTAAGCTATGAGTTGATGCTGGGTCTTAGGCCACAATGTAGGCCTAAGTTGTCTGACCCAGCTTAATTTAATGAATCTATGTAAACCTGGGTTAAAAACACAATTAGTCACTTACTGCTAGTTATTAGAGAGTCTCTTTTCTCCTTGTATAATTGTCGAGAGCGTACTTGCTGGTGGGGATCTTTCTTCCGTGTCTGTTCTCGTCCCTTCTCCCGTTGCGTCCTTTCGCCCCCGTTCCTCGTTTTCGTTCTCCTTTGTTCTCCTCTTCGCGGGGCTTTTTCCACCAGCGTTGTCTTGGTTTTTTTTTTTTCCCCGGTTGGTTGATCGGTAATGTATATCTATTACCGAGCACGCTCTTCTCACACAGTATATAAATACTAGTGTGGAGAATAACTCTGGTGAGCAACCAATTGGTTTCATCCACCCAGTTATTGACATAAAAGGAATTTAATAATTGTTAGATTAACTACCTACCTACTCAGTGAACCATTTTCGTTACCTCCCAACTACCCACTCATCAGTTTTCCATAGGAGTAATATCAGAGGCAATCAACCATCTAAATCCTGGACAAACGCCAGTAGCTACATGTGATGCCCCCTTATATGCGATCGCTAAACGTATACAATGGACATTCCTAGACACATTTGGAGAGGACAAATATGTTATCATGATGGGAGGTCTTCATCTGGAGAAGGCTATAATGAGTGTGCTTGGTGATATACTTGATGGGAGCGAGTATTATAACCGCAAAAAGGAAGACAGAATTGGATCAATTTGAGAATTTCCTTCATGGCGGTCCACCACCGTTCTTCATGACGGTCCCTCCTTTATGAGGTGTTTTTCATGGTCCTTCAAAAAAAAAAAAGGGATTCGTCTTCACCTTCTTTCAAAAAAGAAAAGAAAAATGAAATCGTCGCCTCCTCCTTGGAAAAAAAAAAAAGATTCGTCTTCACCTTCTTTCAAAAATGAAAAGAAAAAAGAAACCCTCGCCTCCTCCTTGGAAAAAAAAAAAAAGATTCGTCCTCACCTTCCTTTAAAAAAAAATATTAAAAAAATCATCCTCACCTTCCTTCAGGAGGAAAAAAAAAAAAAATTCCACCTTTTTGGTCTTTCATGAGACGGACAAAATCAAACAAGCAAAAGCAGACAAAACCAACAAACAAATACAGACAAAAGCAGACAAAGACAGAGTTTGACACTTCGTTTTCAACTTATACCCTTAAACATTAGAAATGAAAACTTAAAATATCTGAAAAAGGGTTTAATAGACATAACGAGTGTAAACAACCTCAAAACATATTATCATATTCTAATACCACATTACCTACTCAAATGTAATTCCATTTTTATATGTTAACAAACTGCGAACATCACAAGAATCAAAATCAGGTTAAATATATTTTAATTCAAAAGCAGATGCTTTGTTTAATATTTGTATTATGAACAATAAACTGAAGGTTCATTATTTTAATTTAAATTAATTAATTTCTCTCTTTTTTAAGGGAACTGGCATATTTTCAGCCGCTCTGAATCAAATACAAGAACTTTTTATACATTCATAATATATACTTATTTGTTTATTTACTTTTAAATATATAGTTTTCTGTTGTTTACATCGCTATATATCCACACATTCACATGACAACTTCTGGTTTCTGAAATATTAATTTTACTGCACATCAAATTTCGTTATAAAATTGCGTGTGTTAAAAGAACATCAAGTTGCATAATGCGGCTTTAAAACTAAAACATCAAAGCTGTTTTCCTCCTCTAAACATCCACTTAAATATTATTACTAATATTGATTTATTGTTAATATTACATATATATGTACACTTCTTAAGAGTATTTAAATTAAATATATTGATTTCAATTCCCTTCGTAATAAAAGCATCTGGCAACTCTACCCCAATCTTGCTATATTTTTCTCACAGTAACTGTTTTCAGGGTAGAAGTTAAGTTTAACTTTCTTCTAACGACTATTAGTTGCTACTAATCTTGTTATTATTATTATTATCATATATACCACAACATCCAAATTAGAAGGTTCGGGTAAAAAAAAACTTTCTTAATAGATACAATTAAAGAAAACGGGATGTCGAGTTTGTGGAAGTTGGCATTTTTAAATAGATTCAGTGGGAAATAGGTACTGGAAGTTGAGAGATTTTTCAACAAGAACCTTTCTAGTTGCAGTCATAGTTAGCGCCTATTCACATTACTTTAATTATCATTTCTCTAATTTATCGACTGTTACCGTTATACAACGTTTAAAATTTTATAATTTAATACTTTATGATATCAGATCTCGTATAAAAAACATCATTTTCTGTACAAATGGCCACAAAAATACTTTCAATCCTAATATATGTGCTTATAGAACGCACCATACGATTTTTCAACTAAATTAAAAACGTAAAACTGAAAGTTGTATCATCATGCGATCTTAGATTCTGCGAAGACGTAAGTGAGTCCTAACATTTAACTTAAAATTATTTAACAGATCATTCGAGGGAACTGTACATCGATCTCTTTATAACTTCTGGCTCAAAATAACCCGCCATGCATATTTACACGGGTCGAATTTATATATATATATATATATATATATATATAAGGAGTTTGTATGTGACATTCCAACAGAAGACAGGAAGTGTCTGAACCCTGTTTCTCCCATCATTGTCCTCCTCACCTGGTCTTTTTACGTGTCTCGTCTACCCTGTGAGCAGTCTAGCATACTGTCAAACACGCGCTTCTCACTATATTCCTTACTATACACGCATGCATCTTACACACTACACAGTCTTTTCAAAAAAGGTGTAATTTCAGTAGTCTCGGAGATTCGCGATTGTCCCTTCCTTCCTGCCTGCATCGTATATATTGCGAAGCAAGTCTCCTCTACAGTTTACAGGTTTCCTCATTGTCTAAAATTTATAAAGTTCTCTCTTATTGCTTTCCTTATTGTAACGGACATCACAACCGACTTAAGTATTATGTTGAGCAACATAGCTAGATAACCCCGCCACACTGTAGCCCTGTTCAAAAATCAACTTTTTCTTATTTTCATAGGTTTCTGTACTTTTTCCCATGCTTTTTGACCTGAGAAGGCCGAAAATCACAACCATTTTGACCTAGGTTGTTGGGAAGCATTGCCGCATGGAGCTTTAAGTTTTCTGCCTTGAAATCCGCCAAAAGCACCAGTTCCGGGGTCCCTTGAATCATGTTTTGCACTATAACTTTTTATCTAAACAAGATAGAGCAACAAAATAGGCACCAAATTAAAGTGTTTTTAATCCTCTTTCTAACTTATACAATTATGATAGTCTTGGAACAAGAAATGGCACATTGGTACATACAAAGATTTCAGAAATATCACAAAATTCGTTTTCTCACACTCAAGGCAGACAAGGCGCCTTATTCATGACACAAATTTGAGATTAACATTTTGTCACAAGTCTAATCGATCAAGAAGTGAAAGCATTACATGATGGTTAATTTCATAATGACATTTACACAGTCAGTTGTTGAGAGATTGTTTCTTGAAGCTGTCAAAGCGGCGTCTGTTGAACTCCACAGCTTGAAGGAGATAGTCCCTTTGCTTGGCATCTGTTGTTATGACATTTGCAAAGTCGCTCATCATCTTGACACCACGTTCAGCAATGTCATTCACCGCTTTCAGATTCTTAACATAGTCTAACGCTTTTCTGTAGTCCTCATTCTGTGGCCAAGACGTGACAGGTTCCAGAAGCCACTCGGATCCAATGTTCAGTGTGTCCAGCAGGAAATGTGATTCTGGGCCAATGAGATCAACCAGGGTGGTCTTAGCTGTGACTCTCTGGAATAGAGGCTTTCCTGTTCTGAAGCTGCCTGGCTTCTCAGTGGCATGTAACTGGGCAGCAATGTCGTGCTTCAATGTGTCACTCAATCAACTGCTGAACAGGGCAAATGGCACGACTTCCTGCGTCAGGTACCATTTGTGGTTTTCCATCTTATTAAGTACTGCATCAGCAAGCTCTGGGTCAGTTTTCTTGTACTTCAACATGTCCTGGATTAGACTTAGATCATTCACGGGAGCATCTGCAGCAGACATTGACATCATCCATACAGGAGTGTAGAACAGCGCAAGGAAGGTGTTGAGTCTTTCCAGCTTTGATACAGTGTCTTCGTCGTACTCAAGTTGATCTGCAAACATCAGCATTTTCATGGAGTACAGGTTTCTGGCCATCCATCTGGCCTGATGAATGGCGCCTGGTCGACTCCAGTGAATACCTCGAGGAGGCGTTCCTCCAAGAACAATGACTGTCAGTTCAGCCATTTCCCTGTAGTCGGCTCTTGGAAACCTTTCTGCTGTTAGAATGTCTTGGAGTATTTCTTCACTGTTCTTCTTCTTTTCCTTCAGCCATTTGCTGTTGATAGCCAGCATCTTTGGGTTTTCCTTGGACAAGTCCGTCCAAACATCCTTCAGATGCTCAAACCAGGGATTATCTGGCCCCTTCACCTTCCCAAACAGCTTCTCCCAAACTGCTCCTACTAGGATTTCCAGGATGTGATGTCGACAGGCCAGATAAACACCTTTTTGTTCAGCATTTTCTCTAGCAGTTTGGCAGCTCCTCTGTGAACTCCACTGTTACTGGATGTAGTGTCAAAAACAAGGGCAGTAACATTATCCGTAAGTTCCCATGTCTCCAGTAAATCCATTGAAGCCTCAGCCTGAGCTGTGCCAGAAGAATTGTCGATGACAGGTACTCCCAATAACTTTCCTTCAGTGTATGAAGGTGGACCAGACACTAGCACAGCTAAAGTCTCTGAGGTACTTCCAGGTTCACTGCCCAAGACATCTTTGAGCAACTTTCCATCCCAGTGTAAGGCAGCGTACTGTGGGGGGTTTTCACAAAACTTGGACATGTGACTCTGGCTGATATTATACCTGGACAGCATTCTGTTGCGACGTGTTGTTGAGGTTGAGATGACGAAGTTATCCAGATCAGCCCCTCCAGCTTTCAAGGTGGCAGAAACCATGGCAGTAACTTGATTGTCTGATAAACCAAGACGATCAGCTGTATTGCAGATGACATCACATTCCATGACCTTCCTTGGAAACGTCAAAGTCACACTAGTCACAGTGTCTTGATGGTGAGAACATCCAGGACGAGGCTGATGGTAATCCATGTCCTCTGTGTTAGCGTCGTTGTCATTTGAGTCACCCCAGGTAATGTCATCCACATGAACAACTGCCTCTTGTTCTGCTGCAGCTGTAAAATAGTACAACATGTTAAGACAGTAATTGTTAAGTACATGCTAAATATCGCAATGGAGTAAAACTTAAAACTTTTTGTAACGTTCAAAGTAATTAGTTTTACCTTGTTCTTGTCTATGCTGCAGTCTTTCATTCCTCGCTGCTTGCTGCAGGGATCTTGTCTCAAAAATCTTGTAATGACCAGACATATGACCTTTCCTCTCAGTCTTTTGGTCTTCGTAGAACCTGATATCCTCATCTTTCTTCTCTCTGGATAACAGTCTGTTGTTCTGTATTTCCTGGATTGCATCTGGAGCTCCTATATCGAACAGGCTGTCTAATTCCAACACAAATGCTCCTCTTTTTCCTCCAGGGTTACTTGCTCTTCCTTTGCTTTTCACCAGAGCACGATGTTTCTCATGTAGTTTCATGAAGAGCTTCATTGCGTTGTACTTGGTCATTGTCTTGATCCTAGCCATCTGCCAGAATGGGATGATAGATTCAACTGTTTCATATGCAAGGTCTTGAACCATGGGCCTCCCTGCATTTTCCGGTAAATTCTGAAGATTAAGGAAATACTGGAACGCCTGTCTGTTGGTGGGAAGCTGGGAACCACTGATAAAAGCTGAAGGGTATCCAACCAGGAAAGTTTCAGTGAGAGATCTGGTAGATGGCCCAGTTGACACCTGCCTGTGGACAGTACGTGGAGGTTCTGAGATATCAACTGTGCGCCCACGGAGCTCCCTCAGCTCCTTGCTTAATGCCATTGTGAAGTTGTAACTTGTAGATGGTTTTCTAGATTCTGATTGAGTTCCTGTTGTTTCCTGAAAAATGATAGATAATTATTATTATTATTATTATTATTAATTATTATTTATTTATTATTATTATTATTATTATTATTATTATTATTATTATTTATTAATTTTATGCTCTTTCATTTGATACCTAATTTGTTCCTCTATCTTG
This sequence comes from Bathynomus jamesi, assembly GCA_023014485.1. Lineage (NCBI taxonomy): Eukaryota > Metazoa > Arthropoda > Malacostraca > Isopoda > Cirolanidae > Bathynomus > Bathynomus jamesi. Next base: position 825,377 of record JAJOZX010001024.1, on the reverse strand, counting down.
TTTAGATCAAAAGTTAAAGTGCAAAACATAATTCAAGGGACCCCGGAATTGGCGCTTTGGCCGATTTCAAGGCAGAAAATTTAAAGCTCCATGCGGCAATGCTTCCCAACATCCTAGGTCAAAATAGTTGTAATTTTCGGCTTTTTCAGGTCAAAAAGAATGGGAAAATGTACAGAAACCTATGAAAATAAGAAAAAGTTGATTTTTGAACAGGCCGAATGCTACAGCTACGTTTGATTCCTCATCACTTAAACTTACATGTTCAGGAGGATTTGGTACTGGAAGTTGAGCACTGTGGGGAACTGGTCTCATTGCAGACGGTAGATTAGGGTATTTCATAAGGCTCTTTGTTTTTGAAGTGATCCCCTTTGTATTTACCAGGCAGAAATAGCAGTCTGTTGTGTGATCTTTGGGTTCCCTCCAAATCATTGGAATAGCAAATGGCATGTGACGTGAACCGTTTAGCCATCCTGTAAGTAGTCTTACACATGTCACACAACAAATGTGAGGGGCCCAACTCTTGTCCTGATCGCCTACTTTACATCCGAAATAAAGTTCATAGCATTTTTTTACTAATGGTGTAAAGTTACGTTTCTGGGATTTTAAAGTTAGATCACCACATACATAACAAAAGGAATTAGGATGATTCAGACAGTTCCGCAGCATTACAAAACATCTATATGAATACAACACTGGTGTAAAATTAACAAGAAGCAACAGACACTAGCTGTTAACACTGTGACATTTACAAGCAGACTGACTTGGAGCTGCTCTACACACAGAAACTAGGCTCATGTCTGAACAGGTACAAACATGTTTCAACCTGCACAGTCTGCTGCTCCGACCAAATTTATCCTGCCAGCATTATCAGAACTTTCTCCCCAAAGGAATAAATTGTACTAATTTTACAGAAAAATTAATACAACATACAGTATATATTAATATTAATATATTTTATTATAGTTATATTAATTAATATAATATATTATTATATTTATTATTTTTATAATGTTTTATATTATAATATTGTTATATACTTAATTATATATAATATGTTATTATTTTTTTATCCGGTGATCATGCTAAATGAGGAAAAAATGAACATAGCGTCACAAGTAAACTAAGCCTGATAGAAAAAAATCTGATTTCATATTTAGATTCAGCATGAAAAAGTACACTTAGAATACCCATCAAAACCCTTGTGACAAAATTGTTGTTGACCAGTGTTATTAGATGAATATATATATATATATATATATATATATATATATATTTTTTTTTTTTTTTTTAGTTCGGGAAGAACCGATTCGCCTCTATTTAAAGGGCATATCTCAGCGGAAAAACAAAGAAAAAGTGAGAGAAAGACAGAGGAAAAAGAAAGGGTGGAGGGGACAGTCGAAGTGGAAAAAGACCAAGGATGACAAGGACTGCAGGGTCGAGCCCCACCATCCTTGGGTGCTAGGGCCGGGAGGGCGCACGTGAAACCTCCAGGAACAAGCACGTACAAACGAGCACAAAGAGCACTCAAGAGCACGAGCTTAGAACCCCCTTGCGGGGATATATATATATCGTAAAGAACGACGCTTGTATAGGAGATATTCCGCGCAAGATGAGAGAGAGAGAACGAAACAAATGAAAAAATGAGGTAACCACCCGGGAATCGAACCCGGGATCTTCCGATTGCCGGTCAGATATGATAACCACTACACCATGGGCCTCACTCATTCAAATGCCGTAATTCTTCAACATACGCGCAGAAACCAATGCCCCAAGGGGGCACCTCCCGCATGCCGTAACATTATATACATTTAACTGCAAACACGCAGTATAATTAACGTAAAGAACGACGCTTGTATAGGAGATATTCCACGCAAGATGAGAGAGGGAATCGAACCCGGGATCTTCCGATTGCCGGTCAGCTATGATAACCACTACACCATGGGCCTCACTCATTCAAATGCCGTAATTCTTCTACATACGCGCAGAAACCAATGCCCCAAGGGGGCACCTCCGCATGCCGTAACATTATATACATTTAACTGCAAACACGCAGTATAATTAACGTAAAGAACGACGCTTGTATAGGAGATATTCCGCGCAAGATGAGAGAGAGAGAACGAAACAAATGAAAAAATGAGGTAACCACCCGGGAATCGAACCCGGGATCTTCCGATTGCCGGTCAGATATGATAACCACTACACCATGGGCCTCACTCATTCAAATGCCGTAATTCTTCTACATACGCGCAGAAACCAATGCCCCAAGGGGGCACCTCCCGCATGCCGTAACATTATATACATTTAACTGCAAACACGCAGTATAATTAACGTAAAGAACGACGCTTGTATAGGAGATATTCCGCGCAAGATGAGAGAGAGAGAACGAAACAAATGAAAAAATGAGGTAACCACCCGGGAATCGAACCCGGATCTTCCGATTGCCGGTCAGATATGATAACCACTACACCATGGGCCTCACTCATTCAAATGCCGTAATTCTTCAACATACGCGCAGAAACCAATGCCCCAAGGGGGCACCTCCCGCATGCCGTAACATTATATACATTTAACTGCAAACACGCAGTATAATTAACGTAAAGAACGACGCTTGTATAGGAGATATTCCACGCAAGATGAGAGAGGGAATCGAACCCGGGATCTTCTGATTGCCGGTCAGATATGATAACCAATACACCATGGGCCTCACTCATTCAAATGCCGTAATTCTTCTACATACGCGCAGAAACCAATGCCCCAAGGGGGCACCTCCCGCATGCCGTAACATTATATACATTTAACTGCAAACACGCAGTATAATTAACGTAATGAACGACGCTTGTATAGGAGATATTCCGCGCAAGATGAGAGAGAGAGAACGAAACAAATGAAAAAATGAGGTAACCACCCGGGAATCGAACCCGGGATCTTCCGATTACCGGTCAGATATGATAACCACTACATTGGTTTCTGCGCGTATGTAGAAGAATTACGGCATTTGAATGAGTGAGTCCCATGGTGTAGTGGTTATCATATCTGACCGGCAATCGGAAGATCCCGGGTTCGATTCACGGGTGGTTACCTCATTTTCTCATTTGTTTCGTTCTCTCTCTCTCATCTTGCGCGGAATATCTCCTATACAAGCGTCGTTCTTTACGTTAATTATACTGCGTGTTTGCAGTTAAATGTATATATATATATATATATACACACAAACTCAGAATGGTCCCCTGAGAAACTTATATGTTAAACACAGACCGTGCATGGAACAAGGAACTCTTCTGGGAAAATTAAATCCACTATAGTCCGAATAAGTAATGGTAAATGACAAATATTTGTCATTTACCATTACTTATTCGGACTATAGTGGATTTAATTTTCCTAGAAAAGTTCCTTGTTCCATACACGGTCTGTGTTTAACATATATATATATATATATCATAGCATTTTAATTATACAATTTACATTTTACACAACTCAAGCAATTTACACAAATTTTAACTCAGGCAAATATTAGAATCTAATACAGTTAATTAGAAATCGTCTGAGCTTTAAAAATATATATTTTAAATACTTACAAGTAATTAATGCGATGGGTGGGACTGTTTGTCACTAGCAAGTTGTTCTATTCGCGGACGAACATTTGTGAGTGCCATTCTGAGGCAAGCTTCTGGATGTAGGCGGTTTCTTTCTTTCGACTTGATAGCTGTCAGTGCCGAAAATCCCTTTTCACATAAATAGGTGGACGGGAATGGAAATAGTTTGTTGATAGCAAATTCACTTAATTCTTTGTATTCAATATGGGCCAATTTCCAAAACTCGGAGACAGAAAAGTCATTGAATTCATGTTTAAGTGAGCTGTCAGCTGCCAATTCAATCAATTGTTCTTTTAAACGAGCGGGAAGCTCCGCATTAGACACAGCGAGGTACGAAAACGGATTCGTTATCCATTCACTTTGGGGGGAATCTCTATTAATACATGGAAAGTAATGCAAAAATGATTCACGAAGGCTCATTAAATGCTGATTTATAATATTCATAACTGAGTCACTGACAAGAAACTCGTTTTCGTGACAGAATTCGCTGAATATTTGGAAAGGTGTGGTATTATTGTCTTCTATGCACTTTATCCAGTATAAAACTTTCCCAAAAAATCCCTTGACTTTTTTTGTGCCTGCAATATATTTTTGTCATACCTCTGAAGTTGAAGATTAAGTTCGTTTAATTTGGTGAATATATCTGCCAAATAACTCAGTTTACAAAGCCATTCCTCATTTTTCATAAATTTTAATAAGTCTGAATTTCGGCTGTTAAGTAAACTTCTTACTTCATTCCTAAGTTCAAAAAGTCGTGTTAATACCTTTCCTCGTGAGAGCCAGCGCACTTCAGTGTGCAAAAGCAACTGAGTATGATTTTTGCCCATCTCCTCACAAAGAATTTTAAAGAGGTGTGAATTCACTGCTCGAGACTTGATATAATTTACTATTTTTACAGCATCGTACGATTCGTACCAATTTGTACCAATATCGGGTAATTTAATAATAATTTAAATAAAATATAAAAATATAAAAATATAAAATAATTAATATTAAATAATTTAATAATAACTTGTACCAATGTTGAGTTAAATTTATAATTAAATATTAATATTATAAATAAATGATTATAATATATATTTTCAAAAAAATTTAAATGATAATTATAATTGTATAAATTCATTTTATAATTGATTAACCAACTTGCTTGTTTTTGCAGCAGAGCTTACGTACCCTCGGAAACCTCGCGTACCCCAGGGGTAAGCATACCCCGGTTTGACTACCACTGGTCTAAAGCAAGACTGGTGGGCCGTGAATCAGAGAAATTTGCATTTGATTTGTTCATCGTAATTATTACGTAATATAGTATACTGTATATAGTAGTATATAAGAGTTTATTGGTAGCATATCATATGACAATTCCCATAAACATGTGATGACCTCGATGTTGCCAGTTTTTTTTTTTTCCTGAAACTATTACCTTCTCATAGTTTGTTTCAACAATGCATATATTATCATCTCCACGAGCGTAGACATTGCAAGAAAAGATTCTAACTAAGGATAAGTAAAGTTCTTTCATGGTCACAATATATACTTTTATAGATGTCAAACATAAAAATATAATAAAATTCTATATTAACAAATATATATTCGATACACATTTACGTCATGGCTTTAACATCAGTATTTCGTATAGCTTCCTCCAGCATCAATAATTTCTTGCAATCGTTGCGGCATAGAAGAGGCCAGATTGTAGGGAATGTTTGGTGTTCGGCGTAAGCTCTCCCAACTATTCCTCGTGTGGGCTAAAAGTGCTTCAAATGTTCTTTCATTGCGTTGCTCCCATTCGTTAATCATTATTGCCCAAAGGTTTTTCAATCGGATTCACATCAGGAGAACGTGGTGGCAGAATTATATTAATAATCTCTGGGTGATCTTCGTACCACGCTCTCACAACGTTACTCCTATGAATGGGACTGTTATCTTCCATTAAGTAAAATGGTTCCGGTGCTGGAACCAGATACGCACGAACACTGGGTAGCAGCACCTCTTTCAGTATCTGGCAATATTGCTGTCCAGTAAAGCGTCCATCTACTTGAGTCAATTCTCCGACACCATAGCAAGACATCCACCCCCACACCGAGATTGATGTGACCACTACGTTTGCACGGGAAAACATTTCCTTCTTCATAGCGTTTTCCGTGCTGCCTCCAACAATGCAGGGAACCATGACTATCTGTTGAAAATGTTTTTTCGTCACAGTACACAACTTTTCTCCAGAATTCTTCCTCCTGCGGCAAGTATTGCAAGGCAAATCCAATCCGCGCCTCTTTATGCTCAATTGTCATGCAGGTTTTATAGCTAGACGGCGAGAAAAATACCTTCCTCGTGAAGTCTGTTGTTCATGTATTTGCGCTACAACGAAGGTTCAGGTGTTTGTAAATATGCGTCGCTGGAACAAACGGATGCTCTCTGGCATGATTAACAATCGCAGCATCTTCCTCTTGAGATGTGAACACGGAGGACCAGACCTCGGCAAAGTAGCGATCGAGTTTTCTGCTTCATACCAATGAATCCACCGTTCCACGTGCTTCGATGAACGTCTAGTCGTCTTGATATTTCTCTTATTGGCACACACATATTCATGCAATGTCACCATTGCTCCCCGCATTGCCTGGGTCGTCTCGTGGTGCACAGACGGCCTTTCCATCTTTGTGTAAATGGCTTATGTGAAGCGTGCTGGGACGATAAAGAAATGAGGATACCATGCACCCCTTCTGAAATTGATTTCGGTTGTGAAGGGTACCAACCCTTCGAATGGTAATAATAATCAGCCAATTTCCTATTTTGTTGAACATATGCATAAAAAATTCGTCTTAAAAGCCAAGGATCCAAAGATTGTCAGCAATAGTTTATATCCCAACTGAATATAGTCAGCCATCAACAGTATAATCATATTTTATTTCCATAACTACTCATGACTACTCTGTCATAGTAAATAACCTTATTATGACTTAGGTAGTAGTGGCGGCCTCTAGCCACATACATTAAACCTATCAATGCGTCTAAGACCAGACTCTTCTGTTTCTGTCAATTCATTGTTAGTTTAAGGTATTTTGCTCTTTGTCTTTCTAGCTCTAGGGCATTAAAATAAATATTTGAGTTTGTGTTTAGCATTTCCTCCTCCCTCCGTAATTCCCCACCCAACCTCGTTTCCTTCGACATAGCAATGCTCACCTCCATCCTCATTCCACTTCCTTCATTAAACCTATTATCGCTTTTACTGTCCCTTCCTTCCATCCTTCAATGCCAGCGTCCTTAAACCTAGCACATAAATTATATAATATGGAATCTAACACCTTAGATCTCTACGCATTCATGTTACTTGAAAACGCCTGTGTCTTAGGGGAATCTAAGTGTTGAGAGTGGGCTTGAGGGGTAGTTTATAGATTATTATAGATGACCTTGAACGCTCCAACTATTTAGAAATGATTATTTATTACGCACATCATATGGCATAATACACACATGAATTTAAGTATCTCTTACACCGTTAGAGCAATTATGTGCACCAATCCGAACACACCTGCGCTGCCATAAAGACCGCCCATTTTATACCTAACAGACTAGCTTGGGACGAGACAGAGGGGCGAGACTTTTTGTAAGCACTGTACATGCTTATTGTTTTTGCCACTAACTGTACTAAACATGTCTTTACAAACTGAAGCGTACCGTTATACAACGTTTAAAATATAATAATTTAATACTTTATGATATCAGATCTGTATAAAAAACATAATTTTCTGTACAAATGGCTACAAAAATACTTTCAGTCCTAATATATGTACGTATAGTACTCACCATACGCTTTTCCAACTGTATTAAAAAGGTAAAACTGAAAGTTGTATCATCACGCGATCTTCGATTCTGCAATGACGTAAGTGAGCCCTAACATTTAATTTAAAATTATTTAACAGATCCATTCGAGGGAACTGTACATCGATCTCATTACAACTTCTGGCTCATAATAACCCGCCATACATATTTACACGAGTCGAATTTAATATATAAATAAATAAATAATAAATATATATAATATATATATATATATATATATATATATATATAGATGCAAATAACTGCAATGACCGCGCAGTATATAAATGAATAGAAACGACATAAGTATTAAGGAACGTTTCCGCACACGAGGAGGAGAGATAACGAAATAATGAAAAATGAGGCGAACCGCCTCATTTTTCATTATTTCGTTTCTCTCCTCCTCGTGTGCGGAAACGTTCCTTAATACTTATGTCGTTTCTATTCATATATATATATATATATATATATATATATATCAGGAGTTTGTATGTGGCATTCCAACAGAAGACAGGAAGTGTCTGAACCCTGTTTCTCCCATCACTGTCCTCCTCACCTGGCCTTTTTACATGTCTCGTCTACCCTGTGAGCAGTCCAGCATACTCTCAAACACCCGCTTCTCATTATATTGCTTACTACACATGCATGCATCTTACACACTACAGTCTTTTCAAAAAAGGTGTAATTTCAGTAGTCTCGGAGATTCGCGATTGGCCCCTCCTTCCTGACTGCATCGTATATATTACCAAGCAAGTCTCTCTACAGTTTACAGGTTTCCTCATTGTCTAAAATTTATAAAGTTCTCTCTTATTGCTTTCCTTATTGTAACGGACATCACAACCGATTTTTAAATAGTATTTAAGTATTATGTTGAGCAACATAGCTAGATAACCCCGCCACAGCCTAGTTTCTTAGCATAATCATGAAACCTGAAACAAGATTATATTACTGTAATATATATATATATATATTATATACACACGGCAAAAGTAGTTTGAAGATTTATTCCATCTCACGACTGACTATAATTATACAATTTAGAGAAGTTTGCAAATTGCATATATTTAGACAAAAAGTATTAGGTCTTACGCTGATTTCATGTGAATATCAGCATGCTTCACTGCCCTTTCAGTCATTGTGACCTTAGATCGTTCCAGAACTATGGTCTTGACAAAGCACAATGTGTTAAATTTACCAAACAAGGATAACCTATGTTCAGGACTCTGGACATTTCCATAGTCAACATCAACTAAACCTATTTTGATCGTACCTTTCTTTATGTACATGCAATAGCATCAATTGGTTAAGCTTTCTCTGAGTCGTGTTTGAACTCAGATAAGATTTAATACGCACGATATTACTAAACGAGCGTTCACTACACGTAATGGAGGTAGGCATCACTATAATTAACTTCGTTTACGTAATCACAGAGGAGATAAGAAATTACTGGTCAGGTGTCAGTGATTGCACGTGTGTAACTACATTACGTAGGATTAACTGCTCAAGGGAATCGTGAACACAAAGTTCATACCGAAGGTTGTTAGATGTGTATGTAGTCTTGCAAGAAGGAAGTCTGAGCCCTAGAATGAAGTTACACTCTCTAATTATGCTGTGGACGTCTATCCTTTGCATCCTCGAGAAGCAAATCTTTACACTGGACATACATTTTGTACTCTACTTCGTCAAAACTCTCAATTATGGGTATTATAATGAGGTCCAGAGCTCCATAATGTGTATTTCTGTAAAGATCTTCAGATGCGTAGCTACCTTCCGGTGGAACACAATCCTCTTCTAGCCTAGCTAGAACTCTTCTAAATCGATGCTGTGAGGGTATATCTACCTGACAGGAACCTAGTGGCTGTACTTTCTTCTAGAAAAGACTAGCCCCTTCATCACTGCGCATATTTCAGAGTTTTAGAGTTTTATCATTCATACCACCAATAGCTTATACATATATATATATATATATATATATATATATATAGAGAGAGAGAGAGAGAGAGAGAGATATTTAGGGGTTGAAAGGACTGATGATGCGAAATTTGAATCACAAAATAAGATAGCAGTAAACAGAGTAAAGAGAATAACGGGGCAGATATTCATAGCCATTAAACGAAGGGATAGGAATGCAATGATTCCTATACTGAAAACTCTGATAATACCCAAATTGGAATACTGCTCGGTTCTAACATCCCCATATAAAAAAGAGAACATTAGGCAGCTGTAAGGGATTCAGAGAAGCTTCACAGCCAAGATCGAGGGGTGCAAAGAACTAAATTACTGGGAAAGATTATGAAAGCTAATCCTGTTTTCACTGGAAAGGAGAAGAGAGACACACACCATTATTTACACTTGGAAAATAATGAAGAAAGAGAATGTATGAAAGAGAAATGTACTTTTGCGTAATTAGCTGTAGATATGATAGTTATGTGTTAAAATGTAGGTTGCCGCCTAATTTTTATTGCGAAAGAATCAGCTAATTAATTTAAATATTTAATAATGCTACTACTTCATAATACTTTCATACATATATTTATGAAAGAGAAATGTACTTTTGCATAATTAGCTGTAGATATGATAGTTGTGTTAAAATGTAGGTTGCCGCCTAATTTTTATTGCGAAAGAATCAGCTATTTAATTTAAATATTTAATAATGCTACTACTTCAAGTTAAATTGCATACTCGATGTTAATGCCCACCCCCCCCTCTGCGTCGGTCTCTCTTCACATGAAGGTCAAGCTGGTAAAAATGTATTGGCCCCCTGACAACCAAGCTATTTTCCTTCAGTGTTGAGGAGGTCTCTTGTCAGGCCTTTAGTTTGGGGTCACTACACATTCTGACTTTCCTATTGTCCTGTGTTGTTTGGAAGGTAATTGGATTTAGTTTAAGGTTTTGTACCATTCGTTGATTTTTCTGCTGATCTTTGTATCGTCCGTAATATTTTATTTGGCTGCGCTGAGAGACATTGCCTGAGTCGCATTGTGGTGGGATGGCGGGAGGGGACCCGCAAATGTAAACACCATCAAATCACGGTTAGCACCATGTCACGATCACAGTTAAGTGTACAATGGTAACAATTAGTAGGTCATGTTAATTCAATTCACGACAGTGAATCACGGATAACTGCATGAATAAAATGTGTGTGTATACACAACGTTGCGGTTCTGTGCGTCGTTCTTTCTTCACACGAAGGTCAGGCTGGTGCCCCCTCTAGGTCTGTCTTGGTGGAGGGGCGAGTGCTTTCTTGTACTCTCCACCTCACATAGCCATGTACGATCGGTTCATCGGGGATTGTTCTGAGCCAGGCATCTAATCATCTTTTGAAGATGTCCACAGCAACTCCCTTCATGTTCCTTAGGTCTTTTGGCATTTGATTAAACAGTTTTGGTTCTCTCACCACAAATCTAATTTTTTTCAGGGTTTAGATGTTCCCTGTCTCGCCTTTAATTTGGGAACACGACATAGTCTTCCTTTTCTACTTTCCACCGTTGTTTGGGAAGTTACAGGGTTCAGAGTAAGATTAGGGACAAGTTTCTTCATTATTTTCCAAGTGTAAATAATGGTGTATCTCTCTCTTCTCCTTTCCAGTGAAAATAGGATTAGCTTTCATAATCTTTCCTAGTAATTTAGTTCTTTGCACCCCTCGATCTCGGCTGTGAAGCTTCTCTGAATCCCTTACAGCTGCCTAATGTCCTCTTTTTTATATTGGGATGTTAGAACCGAGCAGTATTCCAATTTGGGTATGAACAGGGTTTTCAGTATAAGAATCATTATATTCCTATCCCTTCGTTTAAAGGCTATCAATATCTGCCCCGTTATTCTCTTTACTCTGTTTACTGCTATCTTATTTTGTGATTCAAATTTCGCATCATCAGTCCTTGCAACCCCTAAATCTCTCTCTCTCTCTCTCTCTCTCTCTCTCTCTCTCTCTCTCTCTCTCTCTATATATATATATATATATATTATATATATATATATATATATATATATATATAAGCTATTGGTGGTATGAATGATAAAACTCTAGAACTCTTTCAGATATGCGCAATGATGAAGGGGCTAGTCTTTTCTGAAAGAAAGTACAGCCACTAGGTTCCTGTTAGGTAGATATACCCTCACAGCATCGATTTAGAAGAGGTCCAGCTAGGCTAGAAGAGGATTGTGTTCCACCGGAAGGTAGCTACGCATCTGAAGATCTTTACAGAAATACACATTATGAAGCTCTGGACCTCATTATAATACCCATAATTGAGAGTTTTGACGAAGTAGAGTACAAAATGTATGTCCAGTGTAAAGATTTGCTTCTCGAGGATGCAACGGATAGACGTCCACAGCATAATTAGAGAGTGTAACTTCATTCTAGGGCTCAGACTTCCTTCTTGCAAGACTACATACACATCTAACAACCTTCGGTATGAACTTTGTGTTCACGATTCCCTTGAGCAGTTAATCCTACGTAATGTAGTTACACACGTGCAATCACTGACACCTGACCAGTAATTTCTTATCTCCTCTGTGATTACGTAAACAAAGTTAATTATAGTGATGCCTACCTCCATTACGTGTAGTGAACGCTCGTTTAGTAATATCGTGCGTATTAAATCTTATCTGAGTTCAAACACGACTCAGAGAAAGCTTAACCAATTGATGCTATTGCATGTACATAAAGAAAGGTACGATCAAATAGGTTTAGTTGATGTTGACTATGGAAATGTCCAGAGTCCTGAACATAGGTTATCCTTGTTTGGTAAATTTAACACATTGTGCTTTGTCAAGACCATAGTTCTGGTACGATCTAAGGTCACAATGACTGAAAGGGCAGTGAAGCATGCTGATATTCACATGAAATCAGCGTAAGACCTAATACTTTTTGTCTAAATACTTGCAATTTGCAAACTCCTCTAAAGTGTATAATTATAGTCAGTCGTGAGATGGAATAAATCTTCAAACTACTTTTGCCGTGTATATATATATATATATATATAATATATGTATTACAGTAATATAATCTTGTTTCAGGTTTCATGATTATGCTAAGAAACTAGGCTATGGTGGGGTTATCTAGCTATGTTGCTCAACATAATACTTAAATACTATTTAAAAATCGGTTGTGATGTCCGTTACAATAAGGAAAGCAATAAGAGAGAACTTTATAAATTTTAGACAATGAGGAAACCTGTAAACTGTAGAGAGACTTGCTTGGTAATATATACGATGCAGGCAAGAAGGAGGGGACAATCACGAATCTCCGAGACTACTGAAATTACACCTTTTTTGAGAAGACTGTGTAGTGTGTAAGATGCATGCGTGTATAGTAAGGAATATAGTGAGAAGCTCATGTTTGACAGTATGCTGGAGTGCTCACAGGGTAGACGAGACATGTAAAAAGGCCAGGTGAGGAGGACAGTGATGGGAGAAACAGGGTTCAGACACTTCCTGTCTCCTGTTGGAATGTCACATACAAACTTCTTATATATATATATATATATATATATATATATATATATATATATATATATATATATATATATATATTTAAATTCGACTCGTGTAAATATGCATGGCGGGTTATTTTGAGCCAGATGTTATAATGAGATCGATGTACAGTTTCCTCGAATGATCTGTTAAATAATTTTAAATTAAATGTTAGGGCTCACTTACGTCTTCGCAGAATCTAAGATCGCATGATGATACAACTTTCAGTTTTATGTTTTTAATTTAGTTGAAAAATCGTATGGTGCGTTCTATAAGTACAAATATTAGGATTGAAAGTATTTTTGTGGCCATTTGTACAGAAAATGATGTTTTTTATTCGAGATCTGATATCATAAAGTATTAAATTACAGCATTTTAAACGTTCTATAACGGTACGCTTCAGTTTGTAAAGACATGTTTGGTACAGCTAGTGACAAAAATAATAAGCATGTACATTCAGTGTGCTTCTTGTAAATACTGTGACTGACTGGTGTGAAAGAAAGGTGAAAACAAATACGTTTATTATGAGAATTATGAGGAATTGTGAACAGTCGATAAATTAGAGAAATGATAATTAAAGTAATGTGAATAGGCGCTAACTATGACTGCAACTAGAAAGGTTCTTGTTGAAAAATCTCTCAACTTCCAGTACCTATTTCCCACTGAATCTATTTAAAAATGCCAACTTCCACAAACTCGACATCCCGTTTTCTTTAATTGTATCTATTAAGAAAGTTTTTTTTTACCCGAACCTTCTTATTTGGATGTTGTGTTATATATGATAATAATAATAATAACATTAGTAGCAACTAATAGTCGTTAGAAGAAAGTTAAACTTAACTACTACTCTGAAAACAGTTACTGTGAGAAAAATATAGCAAGATTGGGGTAGGGTTGCCAGATGCTTTTATTATGAAGAGAATTGAAATCAATATATTTAATTTAAATACTCTTAACAAGTGTACATATATATATGTAATAATAACAATAAATCAATATTAGTAATAATATTTAAGTGGATGTTTAGAGGAGGAAAACAGCTTTGATGTTTAAGTTTTTAATCCGCATTATGCAACTTGATGTTCTTTTATAACGAAATTTGATGTGCAGTAAAATTAATATTTCGGAAACCAGAAGTTGTCATGTGAATGTGTTGATATATAGCGATGTAAACAACAGAAACTATATATTTAAAAGTAAATAAACAAATAAGCATATATTATGAATGTATAAAAAGTTCTTGTATTTGATTCAGAGCGGCTGAAAATATTCCAGTTTCCCTTAAAAAAGAGAGAAATTAATTCATTTAAATGAAAATAATAAACCTTCATTTTATTTTTCATAATACAAATATTAAACAAAGAATCTGCTTTTGAATTAAAATATGTTTAACCTGATTTTGATTCTTGTGATGTTCGCAGTTTGTTAACACATAAAAATGGAATTACATTTGAGTAGGTAATGTGGTATTAGAATATGATAATATGTTTTGAGGTTGTTTACACTCGTTATGTCTATTAAACCTTTTTTCAGATATTTTAAGTTTTAATTTCTAATGTTTAAGGGCATAGGTTGAAAACGAAGTGTCAACCTCTGTCTTTGTCTGTATTTGTTTGTTGGTTTTGTCTGTTTTTGCTTGTTTGATTTTGTCCGTCTCATGAAAGACCAAGAAGGTGGATTTTTTTTTTCCTCGTGAAGGAAGGCGAGGCTGATTTTTTTTCTTTTTTTAAAGGAAGGTGAAGACGAATCCTTTTTCTTTTTTTTTTCCAAGGAGGAGGCGAGGATTTCTTTTTTCTTTTTTCTTTTCTTTCTTGAAGGAAGGTGAAGACGAATCCCTTTTTTTTTTTTTAAGGACCATGAAAGACACCTCATAAAGGAGGGACCGTCATGAAGGACGGTGGAGGACCGCCATGAAGAAAATTCTCAAATTGATCCAATTCTGTCTCCCTTTTTGCGGTTATACTACTACTACTACTACTGGAGCAGATGGGTTGAAGCTCTCATTGAAGCTGGCATCACATCTTCTGGTAGAGCAGACTCATACCTACATGTGTCTCACATAACAAGAACAAGATATGCACATCAAGTGACAGTGTGTGCATTGTATTGTTTAAATAAGCAAGCCTACACGCAGTATGTTGAAGAGTATGATGGAAGCGATGGAGGCAACAAACCTCTTGCTTTTGAGGAGTGGTGTAAAAATCAGTGTGAAATGGTTTCACAGTTTACATTTTGGAGACAGCTATCCGTAGTTCCAATTTTGATTTGTATGTAAAATCTCTGACACGAATTGCACCTTGGTTATTTTCCTTTAATCACACCAACTACGCCAGATGGCTTCCTGTGCATCTACGAGACATGGCAAATTTTCCAAGATTACATCCCAAGATACAATCTGAAATTCACATCTAACATTAGCGGGAGAATATTTTCAGTGATGGCATTGGACCAAGCACATGAACAGTGCAATGCACATGTGAAGGGGGATGGAGGTGCTATTCGTTTAACGGAGAACCCAGATGCATTGAGAAGATGGATGGTGGCAGGACCTGAAGTAGCGCAGCTGATACATCGTTTTGAAACAGGATTTCGGAAAAAAGTGAATCTTCAACACAGCACCATGAATGCAAATCCAGCGTACAAGTTTCTTTCTTTAAACACGTCAAGGCTTTGATACATACAATTGACAATTTGGGCAACCCTTTAGAAGAAACCAGCCAAGACCTCATAAACATATATAATAAGGTAGTAGGTTCACAAACAGCACTTAAGGACTTAGCAAAACTCCGAGCACATGGAATGCATCAGTTTAAGGACTACGTGCACCAACGACTTGAAGAGCAAACTGTTCCAATTGAGTCAGCGGTGAAGCGAAATCAGTTGAAATTATTTAAGATCCAAAAGGCAGTGCAAAACAAAGACAGCTTACAAATGAAATCAATGAAAAATGAGGCCAGTTTATTTTCAAAACTGTACATTGGCTGTCATCATCGAGGTGCTGACTTGGATGATTTCTTCAGACATGAGAATCACCCATTTCCTCCATTACTATCAGAATATGGACACCTAAGAAAAACTAAAAAATCAGATCTCCTGCAATGCTTCAAAAATTTGGCAGATTATCCCAAGGAAAAGCCTGCACCGTCATGTGTCATACTTGATGGACCAGCTATAGCTCATATGCTACCTCCTGGAGAAGCAAAGATATTTCATGATTATTGTGAGAAGTTTGTGAATACAATTCTTCGGGAATGGGATGATGTTAAACGAATTGATGTTATCTGGGATGACTATCGCTCGGACAGTTTAAAGGCAGATACTCGAATGTATAGAGGTGCTGGCATAAGGCGACGTATTCTTAGTAACACACCTATTCCAAGAAACTGGAAAATTTTTTCGTCGAACAATGACAACAAAAGTGAGCTATTCGATTTACTTGCAGATAAATTTACAACTCGCCTTGGCAAAGAGATCGTAACTACAAACGGAAAAGAAATAAGATGCAATAGACATATGTGTATTCATGAGGAACTGCAACCATGTAGTCAAGAAAAGGCAGATACTAGAATTTTGTTACATGCGAAAGATGCCAGCCAAGATGGACACACGTCAGTTGTCATTTGGACAGTAGACACCGATGTCGTGGTGTTAGCATTGTCATGTTTCGATGATCTCCAAGCTGATTTCTTGTGGATTTCATTTGGTGTAGGGAAGAATTTGCATTACATTCCAGTACATTTACTTTTCAGTGTACTTGGTGCAGATAAAGCATTGGCTCTACCATTCTTCCATGCGTTCACTGGAAGTGATACGACATCTTCGTTTGCAGGTTACGGGAAAAAGTCTGCATGGGAAACATTTAACAGTCTTCCTGAAATTACCCAAACATTTAGGCTTTTGTCTCAACAACCCACAGATATTGAAGACTTTATGGAAGATTTGGAAACATTTGTTGTCTTACTGTATGACAAATCCTCATCAAGTTCTAATGTGAATGAGTGCAGAAAGGAGCTCTTCACCAAAAAAGGAAGATCCATTGATAGAGTACCACCAACCAAAGCAGCCTTAGTTCAACATGTATTGCGGTGTGCATATCAAGCTGGATACTGTTGGGGAGAGTGTTTGATAAAGCAACCTAACCTGCCTGATCCAGGAGCTTGGGGTTGGCACAAAATTCAATAGTCGACTTGGGAACCTACATGGACAACTCTTCCAGAAGCATTAGCAGCATGCAAAGAACTACTGAGCTGTTCGTGTAAGAACTGTAACACAAGCCGCTGCAAGTGTAAAAAAAGCGTTGCTAAAATGTACAATGCTCTGTACAAAACTGTATTATATATATACACACTATACTGTATAATATATATTATACATAACTGTATAATAACTTATATATTTTAATATTATAGATATTAAAACTGTATTATTAATACACTCAAAAATTCCATTTGTATTACTAAATAAACAAGATGCTAACATAATTATACAAATGCATGAAAGATAGATAAATGTTGCAATGATTTGATTATTCCAATTGATATTTTTGTTTTACGCATTTTGTCCGCCATTTTTAAAATGGCGGCCATTATCTTTGTGACCGACCAGCAGAATTACTCTCACATATTTATAGATAAATTATAAAATGTTTCATGCATTTTTTCAGATAAGCATAAATTAATTTCTTTAATGTTTTGATCATTTCTGGTGATTTTTTAACTTTTCTCACTAATGGCCGCCATTTTGAGAATGGCGGCCATAATCTTTGGCCCTACCTCAAAGATTATTCTCACATGTGTATAGATAAGCCACAGAAAGCTTCATGCTTTTTTCCAGAAATGCATGATTTCTATGGAAAAATCACTTTATCCGCTGTAGTAGAATGAGTAAGGAGCGTTATAACACATATCGTCGCTGTTTTCACAAACCGGCGAATCTGCAATTTTTCAGTTTTGAGAAAATCATCTTTGAAGATATCCCCTACATTCAATTGCATTTGCACTGTTTAATTTATAATGTCTGTATCTTGAAAAGTACTTGGAGTACAATCCTCAAAATTTTACAAGTTAAAGATCCATATCTGGTTTGTGAAAACAGTGGCGATATGTTCAAAATGTTTTCAAATGAGTTAATTTTGATGTTACCTTTCTTATTAGGTGGTGTTGTAAAAACATCTTTTTCCTTGGCTGGTGCTGCAGAAATGGGTACATACAATTGCTAAAATACTTTTACCGTTTGTAGTGTCATCTATCTGGCTTGCAGAGTTTGGTACCCTTTATTCTGTAGCTTTTTGTTATTACCATATCTTAGAGGTTGGAATTTTTCTTCGCTGAAATTCAAATTGTTGTCTTCTGCCCACTGGAACAATGTTTCAATGTCATTTTGTAATTTTTCTATGTCACCTTCGTTCAATATTTCCTTGCATATCTTTCTGTCATCTGCGAAACATGATACAATACTGTCATTGATATCTGCATCAATATCTGCAATCATTATTATGAACAGCAAGGGAGCTAATACTGTCCCTTGTGAGACAGAGTTCGCTACTTCCGAAACTTTCGACTTGACTCCATTTATCACCACTTTTTGTGTTCTTTGCATCAAGAAATTAACCCTTTCTGTCCAAATTATTGTTTTGAGCTAAAAAAAAAAAATTTAACACTTAAAAATGTTAAAAATAGGTATGGAAATATAAGCGAAACTTTGTTTAGAAATTTATTTAATTAATTACACTAGAGATTATATGATTCCATTGACGCTATCACGTAATAAGAAACTAACATAACTTTGGTACGTTGAATGAAAAATATAAAAGCAATATTTGTCCTTTGCTAAGCACAACGGTAGACCATACTACTTTGAATGGAATGCATTAAAGCAGTTTTTGTCCTTTGTTAAACATTATGGGACATCAAATTTTCTGCATTTTAGAAGAGAGTAACCATTCATTCAGTTTCTGAATCTCTTTTTGGGTTCTAAATACTCAGGCCAATGTTCAAAAAACTGCCAGAAATTGCTATACAGTTAATTGTTATATTCAAATGCCATAAGGCATCATTGACGCTAATCTGAGGAAATTACACGTACTTTTTGTTGATAATGTCATATGGTGTCGCTGGGACAGAAAGGGTTAAATATCCATCTTCCTAGCTTTCTAATAATTCCTGTATTCTTAAGCTTGTGTTCTATAATTCCATGGTCACATTTATCGAAGGCTTTAGCAAAGTCAGTATATATTACATCTATGTTTTGTCGTCGATACAGTGTTTCCAATGTTTTCTCCTGGTGGTCTAATAGCTGTGATAGGCATGATCTTCGAGCCCTGAAACCATGCTGATTTGGGTTGTATAAGTTCTTTTCTTATAATAGTAGGTAGTTTTGCCTCTAATTATACGTTCAAAGCACTTTATAAGGTGGAGGTCAGCGCTACCGGCCGATAATTCTTGGGCATTGCTCTGTTACCGCCTTTAAATACGGGGGCAATGTTCGCGTTCTTTAACCCTAGAATGTATAACCCGGATAAATATAACATCCGGCGGGCCTCAGAGGCCCGGGTTATGCAGTCTAGGGTTAATGGAAGTGGAATTTGTCCTGTGTCAAGTGATTTCCTCCATAATAATGTGATTTCCTCCATAGCGGTTTGGCAATACTCTCTTTATTCTTTACTCTCGGAAATGTGGCAACTCCATGAGTCTGGCCCCCGTGCCGAATTGTCTCGCATCTGTGATAAAGCCTTAATTACATCTGAAAACTCCAAGTCTGTTAATAAGTTTGTGCCAGAATTTGTTCTTGGCTGATTTGTATTAATGTCGAAATATTCGTCTGGGTTTTCTACTTTTATCTCGGACTTAGGGGTGCTAAACACAGAGTTAAATTGTTCCTTAAGCAGTTCGCTCATTTTTTGGGGGTCATTTGTGTGTTTGGCTTCCCCGTCTATCAACGGACAATACTCTCTTTCCAATGCATTTTCCTTTTCGCAAACGTGTAGAAGTATTTTGGGTTCTTTTTTGTTTTCTGCTACCTTGTTTTCTTCCTCGTTTGTCTTATGTATGAATGTTTGCTTTAAGTCCATTTCTATTTCGCCTATTTTCCTCTCTAGTTTGAGTCTCCTTGCATCAGTTCTGCATCTGTGGAGATGTTTTATGGTTAGCTTTCGTTTTTTAAATAGTGTCCTGATTTCTCTCTCGAGCTTGCTGTTTTCTTTTTTGTCTCTCTGGAACATGCTTCAGTAATATAGGTTTGGTTTGAGTCTCCATTATACATAGTATTTGTTCTGGAGTCTTCTCGTGAAGTAGCAATTCCCAATTTACTTCCTTTAAATCTTTATTTATACTTTCCCAATCTACTTTCTTTGAAGTTATGTTTAAGCCTTCAAATATTCCTTCTGCCTCTCTGAGATGCGTTTTCGGACCTCTGGGTGCTAACTTCAGTTGTATATCGATTAAGTTATGATCGGAGAAAGTTGTGTGCGTTACCTTTTTATTTATTATTATCTCATTGTTATTTGTCAAAATTAAATCCAAAACGTTCTCTTTTCTAGTGGCTTCACAGATTTCCTGGGTAAGTGCGTAATGTTCCACCATATCTAATAGCATTATTGCTTGGGTTTTATCATCTTTTGTAATGTTGCCATGAAACGTCTCAACATATATGACTTCGTCACTTTTCTTCCATGTTATGAGTGGGAAATTAAAAGCTGAGCAAATTAGAATATTTGTTGCTGGAATTTCAAGTAACTTTAACGTTTTCTATTTCATTTGTGGCAAGTTGGAATTCACTTTTTGTGGTGTTTGGTGGTCTGTAGACATCGATAATGGTTAGGTTCAGTTCTTTTACTTCGAAAATAATAATTTCGACTGTGATGTTTGATTTGCTTACCTTCACCTCACATGTGTATGTGTTTTTCACGTAGATACAACACCCTCCCCCTCGTCTAGCAACTCTATCTGCTCTGTATATGTTGTAGTTCACCATTGCTATTTCAGTATTCTCGAGGCAGTTTTCACAGCCTTTTGCGCATTTATGTGTTTCCGCTAGGCATATTGTAGTGAATACTCTTATTTTAGTTTCAAGATAAATGTTAATTTTACCGTCTTGAATTTCGGAATAGCTATAAATTCATTTTAAATTAGTTACCCATCATAATTCAATTGTAAACCACATTAATACTAATTTTATGTATACTGTATTATTTTATTGTATGTAAACATAATTAATTATATATCACAATTGTCAGTTAATTATTTATATTCAAATAATTATTGTAATCTAATACCATGTCCATTTTGCAAATATATAATAGAAATTATTATCAGTGCATATATTCCTTTCTTCTACTACTTCTTTCACCACCTTTCTCTACAAAAAAAAAAAAAAAAAATGGTGTCAATAATCCAGCAGGGTTGAAAGCACCTTAAACAGAAAAAACAAACAAACAATAGAAATCTAAGGGTTATATTTTCCATCCTTGGTACTGTCGCAGTTTCGCCTAACGGACTCAATACGGCTAGTGAGATAATCACTGGTTGGCACTTAACCAGCGGCAGTGCTTATGGCTACATCATCCAGGTTAACCTATACCGGATAGATGCGCTACGGTCCCAAGCCGTAGCTTGCCTAGGCCCAACGACAACGACGACGAAAACCAACAATTGGTGACCCCGGAGTTGGATTCCCCCCTTTTACCCGAACGACTAGGACTAGACTGTAACGTCGTTCGTGCCCATCACCCCCTTCACCCGAGCGACTAGGACCAGACTGTAACGTCGCTCGTGCCCTCTGCCCCTCACCCCTGCCCGTGCGCTCTGTGCCTGCGCTCGTCTCAACCTCCACTCCTTCGTTGGTAACTTGTCGTCTTGCTTGTACGTCAGCAAGCATAGGAGAAGATGCCTGACGACGCTGGTGCCATCTCCCACTTGAGAGTAAAGCTCCCCGTCTTCTGGCCGGGTGATCCATTTATTTGGTTCCACCAAGTGGAATCACAATTCAACTTGGGAAGGATCACCGCTAGCAGGACAAAATACGATCATGTTTTGTCCTCTCTACCAGCGAGCATCATCTCTGAAGTCCGTGACGTCATCGTGTCTACTTCCACAAGTGAGGACCCATACAATGATCTGAAGTCTGCCATCCTGTGCCGCACCACTGTCTCCGAGCGTGAGAAACTACATCAGTTAATCTCAAAAGAACTTGGAGACCGTAAGCCCACTCAAATGCGGAGGGCTATGCACTGCGCTCTAGGCGAACGCGCACAAACCTTCGATAAGGACATCTTTAGACAGTTGTTCTTGCAGAAACTTCCTCCATCAGCTCAGCGTGTCTTGGCCACTATGGATCCTGCTACTCCAGTTGATAAACTAGCAGAAACTGCCGACAAAGTAGTGGAGATTGATGTTCCGGTCAACAACGTGAACACACAATCGGAACTGGAGTTGAAAGTGGAAGAGTTAAGTCAACAACTCAACCACGTTTGTTCTCTGCTACAAAATCAACGGCAAAGAAGCCATTCTCGGTCAAGATTTACGAAGAGGCATCGTTCGAGTTCCGGGAAGATCTGCTTTTACCACTCTAAATTTGGAAAGAAGGCTAAGAAGTGCATCTCCCCTTGCAATTTTTCGTCGGAAAACCCCAGCAGCGAGTCCTAATGGCGTCTAGTACTCGCACTGCCAACCTGTTATTCATAAAGGACAGGAACTCTGGTGTCAATTTCTTGGTCGATACCGGAGCGTCAGTCAGTGTATTCCCTCAAAAATCTGGTTATACGCACTCGGAATCTCCGCCTCTATACGCTGCTAACGGTTCACGCATACCCACGTACGGTACTCAGTCGCGTGAACTAAACTTGGGCCTTCACCGATCCTTCAAGTGGATTTTCATCTGTGCTCAAGTGCAGCATCCCATAATCGGCGCTGACTTCCTCCAGCATTTCAAACTCCTGGTGGATCTTGACAAGCGACGCTTATGCGACCAGGACACACTGCTTTCTGTTCTTGCCAAACAGGTTGCCCTTCCGGACGCCTCGAACTCTGCACTTTCCCTCGTTCCCCCTAATTCCATGTACCAGTGCCTTTTCCAGCGATATCCAGGAATTCTTCAACCGATGCAGATGGGTGATACCATTAAGCACACCATTACCCATCACATTACAACAAAAGGTCCCCCTGTGTTTGCAAAACCCAGACGTCTTGCCCCGGACAAACTGAAAGCTGCCAAATCGGAATTCCAGCTTATGATAGATCTTGGGATAATAAGACCTTCCAAAAGCAGTTGGTCCTCTCCCCTACACCTGGTCCAGAAGAAGTCAGGAGACTGGAGACCATGTGGGGATTACCGGTTTTTGAATTCGACAACCATCCCGGACCGATATCCGGTACCAAATGTCCAAGACTTTACTTCTCTTCTCCACGGCAAATCTATCTTCAGTAAAATAGACATCGTTAAGGCTTTCCACCACATTCCCGTAGAGCCTTCGGATATTCCCAAGACTGCAGTTTGTACACCATTTGGGTTATTCGAATTTGTGAAGATGCCGTTCGGGCTACGGAATGCTGCGCAAACCTTTCAGAGGTTTATAGATGAGGTCACCAGAGGCTTAGACTTTGTTTATGCCTACATCGATGATTTGCTTGTGGCCAGCTCAACGGAAGAGGAACATAAGGAACATCTTTCACTCCTCTTTCAACGCTTAGAACAATACGGTGTTACTATTAATGCATCTAAGTGTGTGTTTGCACAGCCAACCTTGGAATTTCTTGGTCACACGATTTCGCAGCACGGAATTACCCCCCTTCAGGACAAGTGTGAAGTGATAAAAAATTACCCTATGCCAAATAATCAGCGTGAGTTACGTCGGTTTCTAGGTTTGGTAAATTATTACCACAAGTTCATTAAAAACTGTGCCAGTGTTCTTGCTCCTCTACACGCTATGATCACACACAAACGCAAGGTAACGAAATTGGTATGGTGTAGCGATAGTTTACAGGCGTTCGACAATGCCAAAAATGCTATCAATAGTGCATTGTCTCTGTCATTTCCTATCAGTGATGCCCCCCTAACTCTGACGGTTGATGCATCAGATGTTGCGATCGGTGGGGTGTTGGAACAAACCATTAACGGTCAACAAGCACCCATCGCGTTTTACTCGAAAAAGCTGCAGCCAGCCCAAACGCGTTATAGTGCTTTCGGACGTGAGCTTCTTGCTATTTACTTAAACGTGAAGCATTTTCAACATTTCCTTGAAGGCCGAGAGTTTTGTGTTTTTACCGACCACAAACCTTTGGTCACTGTCTTCAATAAAAACAGCTGTAACCACTCTCCCAGAGTCATCAGGCAACTTGATTATATCTCGCAATTTACCACAGATATCCGCCACATCAAAGGTGTCTTGAACACTCCAGCGGATGCACTTTCAAGAATAGAGATTACTTCTGTTACCCTCAGCTCTACACTGTGGAATGCTATTGCACAGGATCAAGATAAGGATACGGAACTACAAGACCTGCTCAGAGAAGACTCCACTCACTCACTTTCCCTCAAGAAAATGAGTATGCCAGGATTGTCTGTGCCCCTCTATTGCGACGTATCAACAGCTGCTATTCGCCCTTATGTCCCTCCATGTCACAGACAAGCAGTCTTCACGGATCTTCATAAGCCCTCCCATCCTGGTATCCGTGCTTCGCAACACCTGGTTACCTCTCGCTTTGTTTGGCCCTCGATGCGGAAGGATGTCAAACATTGGACCAAAACGTGCCTTGCCTGCCAGCGTGCCAAAGTCCAAAGGCACACCAGGTCCCCCTTTGACGCATTTCCGCCCCCATCCCAGCGATTTGAGGTAATTCATGTAGACATTGTTGGCCCTCTTGCAGTGATTCAAGGCCAACGTTATCTGCTCACCTGTCTCGACCGCTTTTCCAGATGGCCTGAAGCCATCCCACTTCCTGATATCCAAGCAGACACTGTTGCAAGAGCCTTTCTTCATGGATGGGTATCAAGATTTGGATTGCCGACAAAAGTCATCACTGACCAAGGTCGCCAATTTGAGTCTTCGCTTTGGAAGAAGTTTACCAGCTTGTTGGGTACAGTACATGCGCATACCTGTGCGTATCATCCGCAAGCTAACGGCCTCGTCGAACGCTTCCATCGCCAGCTGAAGTCATCCCTTATGTGTCACGAAGACTCCCATTGGATGGATAAGCTTCCACTCGTGTTGCTTGGTATTCGCTCTGCATTTAAGAGTGATCTGAAGACTACAGCGGCTGAACTAGTCTATGGAACAACACTGCGGCTACCAGGTGGCTACTTCACTGCAGGGGATAAGTCATGTGATCCTACGGAATTCGCTCAAACACTTTCCTCTCACATGCAGTCCCTTCAGCCTGTTCCCCCTCGATTGACTAGCCAACAGAACATCTTTGTTTCCCCAGCCCTCCAGTCTTGCACCCACGTTTTCGTTCGTGTACCTGTCCCAAAACGGCCTCTCCAATGTCCATATGACGGGCCCTATGAAGTTCTCCGACGTACGCGCAAATCATTTCTCATCCAGCGCGGTTCCAAGGTCGACAAGGTTTCTATCGATCGTCTTAAGCCTGCGTTTTTGGAATCAACCTTAAGCGAGGTACATGTAGCTACCAAAAAGGTCCAGGGGAAATCTGTGTCGTTCGGAACTCTTTGAACTTCCTCTCTGGTGGGGGAGTGTGTAGTGAATACTCTTATTTTAGTTTCAAGATAAATGTTAATTTTACCGTCTTGAATTTCGGAATAGCTATAAATTCATTTTAAATTAGTTACCCATCATAATTCAATTGTAAACCACATTAATACTAATTTTATGTATACTGTATTATTTTATTGTATGTAAACATAATTAATTATATATCACAATTGTCAGTTAATTATTTATATTCAAATAATTATTGTAATCTAATACCATGTCCATTTTGCAAATATATAATAGAAATCCAAGGGTTATATTTTCCATCCTTGGTACTGTCGCAGTTTCGCCTAACGGACTCAATACGGCTAGTGAGATAATCACTGGTTGGCACTTAACCAGCGGCAGTGCTTATGGCTACATCATCCAGGTTAACCTATACCGGATAGATGCGCTACGGTCCCAAGCCGTAGCTTGCCTAGGCCCAACGACAACGACGACGAAAACCAACAATATGATATCTATGCTGATTTCCGTAGCTAAATTTTGTAAGTATTGTAATTTGCAGCCTGCATGGTCAGTATAGAGGCCTTGTATATTTGCGTGCGTGTAATACATTTACAGGGTTTCTAATCTCCGTGTTCGGTTTTCTTATATACTGGTCGTTTCCTGGTCGATGTCGGTTCCTGTTTGGTGCTAATTGTTGGGCCGCTGCATTTGGGAGTATTGGGGTTACGGCCCTTGATACCACTGTGGTTGTTGTATTATTGGTGAGTGGTGTTGAATGGAAGGGTGATGTATGTAATGTTGTGGTGCATATATTTGCAGCGTTCTGTCTTTTCTTTCTAGAAGGGCAAGCTGTGCTTCTATTATCCTCATTTCCTCTAAAAAATATGTTTCATTGCTCTTGTTATTACTTCTATTTCGGATATGATCTGTTCTTTCCCATTCTCTTCTTTGCGTACACTCTATGTGAAAATACGGGCACTCTATATTTAGGCATTTTTTCCCCGTAATTGACTGTCTGCACATACGAGGGTGGTAAAAGTTGCAGTTTGGTCCGAACCTGCATCTTCCATTCCTCATCATATAGATGCATTTTGAGAGGTGATTGTACATGCAGTTTGAACCATATTTGCACGAACTTGTTTTATAATATTCACATATGGCCCGTTGTTTAAATTCTCTTCGAGTCTTATGTGATTCAATTTCCTTCTGCTCCGCCACCACTTCCTCCCAACTCAGTTTTTTTTTACTTCGGTGTGTATTTGGTGTCTCTCTTTTGCAGAGGGTATTTCTTCATCAGAGTCTGCTTTCGCACCTTCCTGTAGTGTGTTGTCCTTGATCTCGTTTTCGGTTGTCTCTGGGTTTTCTGTTATTTCCTTGTTTTCTGTCGGTAAAACTGCTGCACTTGGTTCTTCTATTTCATCATTTTCCATTCCCCTTTGTACTAATTTCCTATTGTTTACCATGCACTTGACGCACAGGAAACCATAAAGCCCTATGCTTTTGTTATTTATTCTATTTATCATTTTCCTGTCTTTTCTATCTAAGTTCACGCATTCGTAGTGTTTAAAGGTATTGCACAGAATGCATTTCAAGCCCGTGGTCCGGTCTGCTTCATTTCTGCAATCGCAGAACTGGTGCGCGGCGCATTCCTTTAAACATAATCAAGCTCTATTTAGGTTTCTGAATTTGCGGCAATTTACACATTTCGTCGTATTTTTTGCCAAATATCCTTTATTTTGCCTATTTTCTTCTCGCTTCTCAAATTTCGTCTCGAAAACTAGACCTTCCCATTTTATGGTTTTTCCAAATTTTGTCTGACCTTCTTCCCCTCTGTAGGCCAAATGTAAAAATCTCAGGAGCGATTTTTCCGTTCGAATTGTTTTCAACTTATGTTGCAATTGATGTTTTTTTCTTTGTGCACGCTATATGCCACCGGCTTTCAATTAATAAATTATTATCGCAAATTCACTGATATTTAATACACACAATGGTATAAGATAGAATTTACAGGTGAACTTATAAACACTAGCTATTTTGATATTATACACAGAGCGGAAACAAAACGTCCGTACACCACGAGGTAGAAATCCAACAGAACCACCTTCCTCTAGACCCATTACTTTACTATGCACACCTTCCAAAGTAACAGAAAGACTAATCTTACAAATCACCAACCCACACATACCACTATCGCCTATTCAACATGGATTCAGACCTCACCACTCAACCACGACTTTACTCACTAACCTCACGCAGCACATCATGGATGGCATCAACTCCAGACGACCAGCTCAACATACACTATTAGCAACAATAGACATTAGTAAAGCATTTGATGCTATCCCACGCTTCCCTCTCATAAACAAAATTCTCAACACAAACATGCACAATAACACCAAAAGGAGGCTGAGCAACTATCTTTCAGGAAGATACTCACATGTCACATTTAATGGCAAGTCATCCAAAAACAAACTTTTTCCGAACGGGGTCCCTCAAGGCTCTGTTCTCTCCCCAACACTGTTCAACTTATACATGCATGACATTCCAACACCCATAGATAACAAGCTTACCTTATCATCATATGCAGATGATATCACTTTAACATTCACCCACAACAATATCGACACCGCTACAAATAACCTACAAACATACCTAAACAGTATACAAGACTGGCTCACACACAATAGACTCAAAGTAGCACCCACAAAATCAACCATCACCTTGCTTACAAGCAACACAAAAGAACACCAGGTAACTCCACAGCTTACACTAAACAACACCAACATTCCACACACTCACAGACCAAAATACTTGGGGTCACATACAACACATAATTATCTTTTGCAAACCACATTCGGGACATTAAAAACAAATGTACGTCAAGACTTAACACGCTTAGGGTACTAACAGGCACAAACATTGGACACCAGTAGGAAACAACATCACTCATATACAAACAATATATTCGCTAGTTATGGACTATGCTAGCCCATGCTGGGCACCCATTATCTCAAACACACACATAAACACCTTACAGACAATACAAAACAACGCACTTCGTATCATTACAGGGTGCACTCAAACAACACCAATAGAACACCTGCACTCAGAAAAAAAAATACCCTTGCCACTACATGTACAATCATGCACCGACACCTGGCACCATTAAAGTAACACCAGAGAGACTTATAACCAAATACTCTATTCCATACCACGCCCCACAAACATCACACAATACAGAAAACACATACACACACACCTAACCCACAAAGCACTGACACGACTCGGTCCGAATGCGGTCCTAGGTGCGAAGCCGCCACCCATTAACAGGTCAGAGATCAACCTGAGCAGATCGGATCGAGTTAACTTAGCACGATTCCGATGTGGACATCACCCCAACTTACGGACATATAAACACAGACTAGACAACTCCACAGACGACACCTGCCACCTGTGCCAGGACACACCACAAACAAATGAACACATTATGACAGACTGTACCGCTCTAGCACAAAAACGAACACAACACAACATCACTAGTGCGCTGAACCTCTGGTCCACTCCGGAGAGGGCGATCGGTTACCTGCGTGCCGCCGGCATGATCGATCAGTGTGGGCTGATCGGCTAAACAACAACAACAACAACAACGAGGTAGAACCACACTATATCATCTATGTATATTGCAAGAGTGTGATTGGTATGGTAGGGTCATTGTGAAAGTTGAATGTGAGCGATAGGTGGAGTGTGAGACTAGAGCTTGGTGTGAATGATTTGAAAGTGAGCGAGGTGGAAGAGTGTAATGGAAATTTGGGGATGATTCGTGCTTGTGATCTGAACAATAAAGGTTGGAAGCGAGAAATTCAAGTTATAGAAATTTCAAGAAGAAAGTTGGATATTTAAAAGTTTGAGTTATCGGCATTAAATCTGTGGTCACTTCAGGTAATTTTCTTATGTATTTTCATGTTTCATGTGTGAATAACTTAATTATTTACTGTTAAATTATGTACTAGAGGCACTCAATATATTTTGCCCCACCCTTTTTTCTTAGTTAAATAATAGGCCGTGGGTTTGAAATATCTTTTGGGCCGTAAGTTTGAACTTTCTGTGCTTCACATAACCGGATTTTTCCAGTTTGAACCTCCCCTCCTTGTATAAAACCGCTTTTAAACACCTTTGTATAAAAACGATGGTTAACGCAGTTTCGAAAATGGCGTCTGACAGTGATGTGCGTCGTAAACAGAAATATGTTATCGAGTTCTTAACCGCAGAGAAGGAAACAGTTGGAAATATTCACAAACGTCAACAAAACGTTTACGGAGATACTGTTGTTGATCGAAGCACAGTTGGACGCTGGTCTAAACGTGTGAGATCATCGGAGAGAGGGAGAGCCAGCCTCGATGATGAGCCACGCAGCGGTCGCCTGGCATCGGCTCTGACATCTCACACTCTGCAACGTGCTAACAGCATCATTCGATCAAATCGGCGTGTCACATACAAGGAGCTATCATTGGAGCTAGGAATTAGTGAAGGAAGTGTGAATACGATAATTCAGCAACTGGGATACTCAAGAGTGTGTTCACGGTTTGTTCCTCGCAAACTGACTGAAGATTACAAAGCCCAAAGAAATGAAATTGCTTCCGAGTCGTTGGTTTGATACGAGACAGAAAGGGATGACTTCCTTTCACGAATTGTGACTAGGGATGAGACTTGGGTACACCACTTTGAACCTGAAACAAAACGCCAATCCATGGAGTGGCATCACGCAGACTCCCCACGCAAGAAAGAGTTCCAAATGGCCCCTTCTGTAGGAAAGGTTATGGCCACCAACTTTTGGGACACGAAAGGGGTGATTCTGGTGGACATTATGAAGAAAAACAAACAATCAACTGAGAGGCATATATTGCTACCCTACAGAGACTCCAGAGACGTATAAAGCGAGTTCGACCGGAGAGAAAACTGGAAGACGTCCTTCTTTTGTACGATAACGCAAGACCACACAACAGTTTGCAAACAAGAGAGGCCATCACAAAAATGCGCTGGACTGTGTTACCCCACCCTCCATACAGCCCGGATCTGGCACCTTCAGACTTCCATTTCTTTGGGCCAATGAAGGATGCTATTCGTGGAAGAAAGTTTCAGAATGACGATGAGGTTGTTGAGGAGGTCAAGAGGTGGCTCCAGCGGAACCCAGCGGACTTTTACCAGCAAGGAATAAAGGTCCTTGTTTCGAGATAGAGGAAAGACGTAGAAAAGGATGGAGACTATGTGGAAAAATAAAAACTTGTAAAAAAGGTATATAACTACTTGTGTACAAAATTTCTGGAACCTACACTACAAGGAAACTTGGAAAGAAAAAAAAGGTTGGGGCAAAATATATTGAGTGGCCCTCGTAGATTATGTTGAATTGTGATTAATATTTAGTTTGTTTTTCTTTTAATATAAGATAATTTGAAAATAATTATAATTTATAATTGTGATTATTGTACAGGGTACAGGGTACAGTGGTGTCTGACATTGCCTATGGTGCAAGTATTGAAGCCTCTATACGAGGTAAGGTCTGTTGGAATTATTTACTGAAAGAACTTGAAATATCGAATTGTACATGTATTTTTGGAATTTGTCTATCATTGTTCCGATACGTTTCAAATATCGAATGTGGAACTGCGCTTCGGTTCAGCTGGGAACCTGAATTCTTGGTAATTGAAACGGCCGTCTACAGTTGCTGAACGTGACGGTCAGAACGTTTGTGGCCCCAGTTCCGAGGGTAAGCGTCTTCAATTTGGAAGTCAAGGCAGGGTTGGAAACAAACCCTATCCTTTCCTGTCCGTCTAAAGCACTTGCAATAGCGGAAGTCAAGATTAATAGTTTGGGACGCCACTGCGACTGAGATAAGTGAAGTGATAGTTTACTTTAAGTAGGAACAGGACCTACTGTTTGTACATATTTTAAGTGCATGATTTCGGTGTTAATTTAAGTTCAGTGTTAATTTAAGTTTAGATTATAGGTTTTTGTAAATATATTTAACTTATTTAAATGTTTTCTTTTAATGGACCTTTAATGGGCCAATTGGATAAATTGTCCTGTGAATACCACGTTGCTTTTTGAACCCATAAGTGAGAAAGAAAGGAGTTCCGGTAACAAATATATATATATATATATATATATATATATATATATATATATATGGTTAATATTCGTTTTTTGACCCAGTCACACCCAGCTATAACAGCAATATATATTGAATAACCAATCAAAGCTGAATAAGAAAATATATATATTATCTTGTGCAAATTTGTATAAAATGTACGTTTTTAAAAAAAATATTTTCTACTTTCTAATATGTATGTATATAAATTTCGGTAGGTTTGTTTATTTGGGCTATCTTTTTTGGACTTTTTTGGAGATTTTTCTTGGCTTTTTTTGGCTACTTGGCTTTTTTTGGCTACTTTTTCTTGCTTTGGCTACTTCTTTCTGTTTCTGGTTAGTGTGGTGATTTTCGTTCTACTGGTATGACGTGTCAATCTTGTGAACTTGATTTCGAAGACCTAATCCGCCTTGTTGGCCTCGATGAAGATAAAAGTTTAGATGTTTTTTCCAATCACGGCATAATTCCGACATCCGTGATTTGCCCTAAATGTAATACTGCCCGTATTTTAAGACAAGACTCGAAGGTGTTTAGGTGCCGTAAAAAAAATGGAAGGATGTGAAATCGTGGGTTTTACGTGCTGGGAATAGACGTCCTCATTACCGGAAATATTTCGCACGATACTTGTTCCTGGCAGAACATCCTGACGATTCTACAGTTCTGCATCACTTCCTTACTGCAATTGCAGAACTATATCCTCCAAAATAAGGTGACTGGTTAGGTTAGGTGGTTAGGTTAAGTTAGGTTAGGTTAAGTTAGGTTAGGTTGTGTTTAGCACGAATGCAAACTTTTCTGGTCGATTTTGAGGTGTTTTGCACGAATCTGCCATCCGTTTCCTGTGCAAATGCGTAGTTTTCGAGATGACGATATCTCGAAAACTACGCATTTGCACAGGAAACGGATGGCAGATTCGTGCAGAGCACCTCCAAATTGACCAGAAACGTTTGCTCTCATTATAAAAAGAGACTGGGTCAAAAAACGAATAATTACCATATATATATATATATATATATATATATATATATATGAAGAAGGAAACCACTCTTCAAGAAGAAGACATAAATTTTTATTTCTTAACACCAATACAGTTTCGGCTCTTCGCAAGCTTTTGTAAGTTGCTAATGACCGCATAAACAGAGAACAGAGATTTATACACCTGGAAGTTAATATTTTTATGCAGGAAGGAGGGACCAAGGACAAATGCCGCAAAAGCACACCCCGATAGAATAAGAACAGAGTAAAAATCAAAGTCCGTGGTTTTCAAGATGCCTAGACACTCTGCGTTTGAAAGATGGGAGGTCATAGACAGGAAAAAAGATGGATTGAGGAAGATTGTTCCAGAGATGACCAGTAGAGTAGATGAAAGATTGAAAATACCGATTAACCCTTGTGTTAGATAGTTGGAGAGAAAAGGAATGAGAACGTGTAGAAAATCTGGTGCTGCATGCAGGTGAAGAAATCGCAAAGGCGGTACACCACACCTAACCTCTTAAAAGCTGTTTTGGAAAGAGAATATATGTGATCTTTCCAGGAAAGATCATAAGAAAAGGAAACGCCAATAATGTTAAGAGAAGAGGAAGGAATGAGTTGTGTGTTGTTGAAGGTAAGGGGATATTCGTGTGGAAGACTGTGACGAGTAGACAGATGGAGGAACTGAGTTTTTGAGGCATTGAAAGCACAAGGTTTTCTCTGCCCCAATCAGATATAGCAGAAAGATCAGAAATCAGGTGTCCTATAGCCGTCCTACGCGAATCATGAGGGTGACTGCTGTGAGGGACGCTTTGGAAAGCGGGTGAAGTGAAGAGTGGAATCCTCGCATAGGAGTGGATAGGGCAGGAAGTACGAATTAAAAGATCATTAATAAATAACAGGAAAAGAGAGGGTGGTAGGACGAACCCTAAGGAACACCACTGTTAATAGCTTTAGGAGAAGAACAGTGGCCATCTACAACTGCAGCTATTGATCGGCCACAAAGGGAATTAGAGAAGAAGGCACAGATAGAAGGATAGAAACCGAAGGAGGGC
Organism: Bathynomus jamesi; assembly: GCA_023014485.1. Classification (NCBI taxonomy): domain Eukaryota; kingdom Metazoa; phylum Arthropoda; class Malacostraca; order Isopoda; family Cirolanidae; genus Bathynomus; species Bathynomus jamesi. The sequence continues at coordinate 791,669 of JAJOZX010001024.1, read as the reverse complement.
AATTTGGAAATTAAGGATTTGTACCATACTCTATCAAAAGTTTTTGATATGTCTACCGGAATAACAAAAGTTTCACCGAATTCCGGAAAGGTGGATGACCAAGAGACAGAGAGATATGCAAGAAGAACGCCAGTAGAGCGTCCCTTGCGGAACCATTTTGTCGATCTTAAAGAAGATTGTGAGAAGAGAGATGTTTAAGAATCTTCCTATTAAGGATAGATTAAAAAACTTTGGAAAGGCCAAAAATCAAAGGACTTGGACCATAGTTGTAAGGTTGAGGGAGGTCACCCTTCTTTGGAACAGGCTGAATGAAAGCGAACTTCCAGAAGGAGGGAACAGTACCAGATGAAAGACAAAGACGAAAGAGTTTGCCTCAGCAGTGTCAGTACAGAAGCACAGTTCTTAAGGACAACAGGAGGAACACCATCAGGACCGTACGCCTTCCTAGAGTTGAACCCAGATACTGCAGAAAAAACATCTTTAGAAGAGATTCTAATTTTAGACAAAATTTCAGAGTGGGGATGAGATGAGATGGAGGAACAGCACCAGAATAGTTTATGGTTCAATTGAAAGCGAAAGTTTAAACAAAGAGTTCAGCTTTATCAGGAGAAGAGACGGCAAATGAGCCATGAGAATGGAAAAGGGGGTGGAAAGAACATGAAGTAAAGGTGTTGAAGGGGTTCTTAGCTAGATGCCAGAAAGTGCAAGAAGAATTAGAATTGGATTGAGTTACACATTTTTGTCGGATGAAGGAATTTTGGGGGAGTCGAAGAACAGATTTTGCGCGATTCCGGGCAGAAATATAAGCTAGGTGAGAGTCAGGAGTTGGAAAGCGACGGTACCTTGTGAAAGACGCCTCTATGTTGTAGGAATAGAATATGGAATGTATGTCTCCATGCCCGAATGAATCACCTCCGTGATGCGCTCAGCACACTCGGAAGAGCCCCGGCCACGGAAACATTCCATGAGAAATCACGAAAGTACTACCTTAGGGCCTCCAAATTAGCGGCGTTGAAGTGCGAAAGGCGCCTCCTCTTGGGAGGATCCAAAGGCCGAATTGGAGCGATAGGACAGGAAACAGATATAAGATTGTGGTCAGAGGAGCCCAACGGAGAAAAAAGTGTGACAGAGTAAAAAGGATGAGAAGTAAGAAATAAATCCAGAATGTTGGGCCTATTTCGAAGGCGATCGGGGATACGAGTAGCGTGCTGAATCTGCTCCAGTCATTTAGGATAGAAAAGTTGTAAGCTTGTTCACCAGGGATGTCAGTGAAATGTGAGGAAAGCCAAAGGTGGTGGTACCATACACCTTTGTAGTAAAATTGAGTATAGAGAAAGTAAGATGGTACAGAAAAGGGGTTGCTGTCAGTCGTCCTATCCACCGAAGTTTCAGTGAGGAAAAGATGAGGTTTAGAGGAGGAGAGGTGATGTTTGTCTAAAATATTTAGACAGTGGGTTCAGGGAGTCTTGAAATATACTCCTGACGGCATAAGTGATCGAAGTATATAAGAAATCAATTAAAAACTATTGGAACGTAACCACAAAATCAACCAAAATCGACGAGAATGAATAATTGATTCATGTTCGATCATGGTAATTATGTATTCTATTAAAAGTATATATATATATATATCCATAATATATATTCTATTATTTCATACCAAAATCGTACGCTCGCCAGAGTACTGACACTCAATTCTTTCCAGCATCTGGAAATCCTGGGCGACAATGTTATACTTCTCCTTTGGCGCGCTCTGACGCGCTTTGATGCCGGCGAAAGGAGCTTGAGTCGCCATCTTAGTTCGTTCGAAGCTCTCATACGAGTAATACGTATCGGTTTTGACTCCGTAATTTTAGCCGGTTATCATTTCAATTAACTTCGCTTTATAATAAAATGCCAAGATTTAACATCATTCACTAATGATTCTAATAAATCGAATTCTTTTAAGATTTAGAATTCCTTTTAAGCTCTTTATTCTGAGTCAGCGGAACCTTTATCATATCTCTCGCTGATTCACTTGTACTCGTATATGGAGGCTAAGCTTCACGCCTCACTCTAATTTCCACTCGTTGTAACACACATATATGTTTATATCCGGGTGTTAATCGTTGACCCAAGTGTTTGAGAACGCCATTTGTGGATTGTCTTACACGAGGAGAACCATCCAGGGGTAGCTATTTAGATTGGTTTGGAATTTCATTAACGATCGTCAAATTGAACCTCCGACAGGTTGACTGGGGTTATCAGCTTCAAACGAGTTAATTACGATTCACGAGCTTAATCTGACTAGCGATATATACTGTGGAATAACCATTTGCATAACATTACAACCTAAATCGATACATTATAGTTAGGCTTGTTAAAGACTAACTTTTTTATCAATTTAAATTAAACAAATTTAAATGTATCCAACTTAGTCTAAACTAAACAAAGTTAAATCTATCACATAAAGAGTTAAGCTTCCCTTAAGAATTATTTCCTTCAAGTGAATATGCTTAAACAATTAACAGCGTCCAAGTTTTGTGAGCCCTAAGTTTAATTTAAACAATACCTTTTCGAACCTGAGGTAAGGATGGACGCGGGTAGCCGTAAAGATAACCCCCCTTTTAGGCTGCTTAATTTTCCACAGTGTTCAACAGATTAAAAATTTGAGAAAAGGCCTCGAATGTTACAGAAGTTTAAAGAAAATTAATCAGACAGAGGCCCAGAACATCTCGAATGGGCGGTAGCAGATCCGGGACTGCATGAGTTTAGCGAATACACATTGAGCGAGTGCACTTTGAGCGAAGGAAATTGAGCGAGTACAAATTGAGCGACTTGACGCATTGAGCGATTAGGCTAACTGAGCGAGTACAAGTTGAGCGAGTGCAAACTGAGCGCAAACTGACGCCAAAATAAACATTCACCTTGTAAAAATATTTATTTAAAAAAGATATATTTAATTAAAATGTATATTTATTCAAAACAGATTTAAAAATATAATATGGTAAGCAGTGAATTATATATGTAATTCCAAATTGTAGGAAACATTATGCAGAAAGTCGAGAATATTTTCATTATCACCTTCGATCAGACGTTGCAAGCGAACGTTTACTTGTTCGTATTTCTTATAGGGTTAATTCCCATTTAACCGTCCGAAACTCAAGTCGGAAACCGAGTCCGAGTGGGATATAATCTAGTCCTAGATTAGGTTAGGGGTACTACTTACCTTTCCTGGTCCAGAATTCATTATTGGGTACCCATGCCCGGTTAGGTCAATTGTATGCCCTTAACAATTGATTAGGTTAAGTTGTCAAGTTTGCGCTCGCTCAATTTGTACTCGGTCAGTTAGCCTAATCGCTTAATGCATCAAGTTGCTCAATTTGTACTCGCTTAATTTCCTTCGCTCAAACTGCACTTGCTCAATGTTTACTCGCTCAATTGTCGCACACTCAGCAAATCCAGCCCCGCTGACCGGGTCTGCGTTCCCGGCATCGGCAGCGGGAAAGGCAGAAGTGGTTGCATTTATGGTCCCCTCCACAGGAACTCCGAGGCCTTTGAAGTTGACGCCATTTTTTTTTTAAATTTTGAATTATCAAAGTTTAGCTGATTGAACCTTCCCATCTTCTTATCGGATGTTAAGTGATTCCTCGGACCCAGCTTTGACTTTATGGATGTATCTGTGTTGTCTAGGGATTTCTGGATGATAATGTTATAAAATTTTTAATTTTATTATATAATTTTATAATTTTGTTAAAAGAGGATTGACCATCAGATAGATTCAAATTTTGTATAGAGCCTATAAGACTAGATTCAACAATTCTACGCTTAACATAATTATTAACGTTGAAAACAAAGTTGCAATTATTGTAATCTATTACATGGTTATAGTCACTGACATGACAGAATACAGCACTTTTTAAATTCTCCACCCTCACATCCCTCCTGTGTTCATAAATTCTTTTACTGAGGCAACACAGGCAACACAACTACATCCATCAGGTTAAAGCTGGTTCGGAGGGATCACTTAACTATCCCCTGATAAGAGGATGGGAAGGTTCAGTCAGCTAATCCCTGATAATTAACTTCCAGGTGTACATAAACTCTGTTCTCTGTTTGTGCAGTTATTACCAACTGACAACGGCTCGCGAGGAGCTGAAACTGTATTGGTGTTAAGAAATAAAAATTTACGTCTTTCTGAAGAGTTGTTTCCTTCTTTATACTTCGTCGCGACAGTGCGTTATTTTACATCATATATATATATATATATATATATATTATATATATTATATATATATACATATTATACACAGGGTGTTTCAGAAGGAAAGGTCAATACTTCGGGAGGTGATAGTATAGGACATTGTGAGAAAAAAGTTCATATGAACATGTGTCTAATTCTGAATGATTACGGAGATAGAGCTGTTTGAATCTACAAATATAAAAGCATTCTTAATGGTAATCAAAAAAGAGAAACCAATTACTGTTTCTAACATTTAATGTTTAAACATTGGCATTTTGAATGGTATCAGATACAAAAATGACAAATTTGTTACAGTTTACAATACGTTTTCGAAAATCCCACCGTCAACCTCAATGCATTTTACAACTCGTGTGCGAAGATCGCGTGTTGTTCGTCTGAGTTGATCATGACGTTTCTTTATGCGGGCAGCGGCATTCAAAATGCGCTCGAGCAATTCGTCTCGTGTATCCACCTTTCTTTTGTAAACTTGACTTTTCGTCCACCCCCACAAACAATAATCTAACGGAGAGAGATCTGGAGACCTTGGTGGCCATTGAATGGGGACCACCGTTGCGGGGAGGAAGAGCTGCGCGCGCATCAGATTCAAACAGCTCTCTCTCCATAACCATTCAGAATTAGACACATGTTCATATGAACATTTTTTATCACAATGACCGATACTATCATCTCCCGAAGTATTGACCTTTCCTCCTGAAACACCATATATATATATATATATATATATATATATATATATATATATATGATGCAAACCCAGAAGGAAAAAGAAAAATGATTCCAAGTCCTTTCGTGTATTCGGAAGTAAACCTCGTCAGGGAATATATATATATATATATATATTATATATATATATATATATATATATATGTGTGTTGTTGTTGTTGTTTAGCCGATCAGCCCACCCTGATCGAGCAAGCCGGCGGCACGCAGGTAACCGATCGCCCTCTCCGGAGTGGACCAGAGGTTCAGCGCACTAGTGATGTTGTGTTGTGTTCGTTGTTGTGCTACAGCGGTACAGTCCGTCATAATGTGTTCAATTGTTTGTGGTGTGTCTTGGCACAGGTGGCAGGTGTCGTCTATGGAGTTGTCTAGTCTGTGTTTATATGTCCGTAAGTTGGGGTGATGTCCACATCGGAATCGTGCTAAGTTAACTCGATCCGATCTGCTCAGGCTGATCTCTGACCTGTTAGTGGGTGGCGGCTTCGCACCTAGGACGGCATTCGGACCGAGTCGTGTCAGTGCTTTGTGGGTTAGGTGTGTGTGTATGTGTTTTCTGTACTGTGTGATGTCTGTGGGGCGTGGTATGGAATGGAGTATTTGGTTATAATGTTTCTCTGGTGTTACCTTTATGGTGCGAGGTGTTGGTGCATGATTGTACATGTGGTGGCAATGGTGTTGTGGGTTAGTTGTCGCTGCTGCCATGAATTGTGTTCCCCTCATGTCTAAATGTTCCCTAACTTTTAGTATTTTTGTTTCTGTGTGCAGGTGTTCTATTGGTGTTGTTTGAGTGCATCCTGTAATGATACGAAGTGCGTTGTTTTGTATTGTTTGTAAGGTGTTTATGTGTGTGTTTGAGATAATGGGTGCCCAGCATGGGCTAGCATAATCCATAACTGAGCGAATATATTGTTTGTATATGAGTGATGTTGTTTCCTGCTGGTGTCCAAAGTTTGTGCCTGTTAGTACCCTAAGCGTGTTAAGTCTTGACGTACATTTGTTTTCAATGTCCTGAATGTGGTTTGCAAAAGATAATGATGTGTTGTATGTGACACCAAGTATTTTGGTTCTGTGAGTGTGTGGCATGTTGATGTTGTTTAGTGTAAGCTGTGGAATTACCTGGTGTTCTTTTGTGTTGCTTGTAAGCAAGGTGATGGTTGATTTTGTGGGCGGTACTTTGAGTCTATTGTGTGTGAGCCAGTCTTGTATACTGTTTATGTATGTTTGTAGGTTATTTGTAGCGGTGTCGATGTTGTTGTGGGTGGATGTTAGAGTGATATCATCTGCATATGACGATAAGGTAAGCTTGTTATCTATGGGTGTTGGAATGTCATGCATGTATAAGTTGAAGAGTGTTGGTGAGAGAACAGAGCCTTGAGGGACCCCCCCCCGTTCGGAAAAAGCTTGTTTTTGGATGACTTGCCATTAAATGTGACATGTGAGTATCTTCCTGATAGATAGTTGCTCAGCCACCTTTTGGTGTTATTGTGCATGTTTGTGTTGAGTATTTTGTTTATGAGAGGGAAGCGTGGGATAGCATCAAATGCTTTACTAATGTCTATTGTTGCTAATAGTGTACGTTGAGCTGGTCTTCTGGAGTTGATGCCATCCATGATGTGCTGCGTGAGGTTAGTGAGTAATGTCGTGGTTGAGTGGTGAGGTCTGAATCCATGTTGAGTAGGCGATAGTGGTATGTGTGGGTTGGTGATTTGTAAGATTATTCTTTCTGTTACTTTGGAAGGTGTGCATAGTAAAGTAATGGGTCTATAGCAGTGGTCGGGGAACAGGGGTAAATTACTCCAAATGGGGTAAATTTAAAGATTTTGGGGGTAATGCGTGCGGTATGAGAGTCTTGAGAGACACTTCCCTCAGAGCCTCAGTCGTGTGTATGGTATCATGAAACGAAGAGGTGCTTTTAGTGCTTGACACTTTGTGCTGATATTTTTTTCGTATAGTTTTATTTTATTTTGTTACATAAATGTGGCGTTATTCTAAATTTTAGAATATTACGAATTTACGTCCTGATTTTGATGCTGTATCAAAAATGAAACAGCATCATTTTTCCAAAACCTGAAGTGGAGATGTTTTGAATGAAATTCTTCAGTTCTTCAATCCTTTTTACTAATTTTGTTTGTGTGCTATTCTTATGCCAGCATGTGTGGCTTTTTTTTATTTCTCCATAATAATGGATCCAATAAACATTTTTTTTATTTGAATTTTTTGTATACCATATGCAACAATTTTAAGAGCAATTGGCTTGTTTTTGTTTACTTTGAAGTCTGGGGGTAATTTCATTTTACTCAAATAGATTTTTGGGTAATACCCAAAAAAGTTCCCCGACCCATGGTCTATACTCTATAGGAAGCTGGTTCTGTTGGATTTTTGTTTGGTTTGAGTAGTGTAATAATTTTAATAATAATAATTTTAGTGTAATAATTTTACCTATTGTCAACCTATTCATTTACTTATATATGTGTGTGTGTGTGTGTGTGAAAATGAACAATGAATAATTCATATATAGTCATTATATAATTCTAATATGGATCCTTATATTCATTTTTTCATACAGTACTTATGTTTGTATGGTTTTTATGTTCGAATGTTCATTTTTACATGAGGAACCAAAGGCGCCTGATGCGAGTTTGGATAGAATTTCGATTTTTGCTATCTATTTTTTTTTCAGTTTCACAACCATGCGACTTACCATTTCTATGGTTTAGTCGTATCCATATTTCCATTTTTCATTTGTTAGAGAATTTACATAATTAATTATGGTTGTCTTGCATCTAACCCTCATTCCTAAATTTTATTAGATTATGCATGCACATTGAATGTGGTATAATTTGAACCCTTGTTTGTGCTTTATTCATTTACTTAATTCTTCCCAAATGTACCAATTCCTTAATATTTACTGTATACTCGTATAAGTATACTTATTTAATTAATAGTTTCAATCATTCTTTATACAATGGCTATAAACCTTTCCATACTGTACTGCTCTAATTCATCTCTTCTAAATTCTCCCAATATGACTTGTACTGTACGTACGAATTAAACAACTATGGCGTATTAATTATGAATTGACGTATGGCATAATTTGAATAACTATGACATCATAAAGTAGCTTAATTCCCTTCACATTTTCCCGTCATTAATTTTCCTTCATCATATCTCTAGTATTCAATGTATGGTAAATTCTTTAACATCATAATAAAACCTTTACACTCTATACGTCATTATTTATATGTTGTTCATTCATACATCCATATCTTATCTTGACCGTTATCTTTTATTACTTGTATTAATTACACTGGTCAACACTCATTTTATTGCCAATCATATTAGAGTGATTTTGGGGTAACTTTGTGGTGCTGATTCCGAATATGACATCGGTTTTGCTAGATTGGCTCTAATTTATGAGATAATTGGTACCCCATTGAAACACGTAAAAATGCAAAAAATTTAATGTTCAGGCGGAGCCTTCTTACAAATCGCATTGAAATTGTCTCAAATCATACAAAAGTAAACACATGAAATACATAATGGCATTTTATTCGGTCTCACCATCTAGAATGTTCCGGTAGTTTCCCATATGCACGCGTTATGGTTACGTTTCCTATTAATTGAGGGTATTCATTATCTCAAGAACTATTGCCAAATCGGAAAAACTACTTTCATTTTGGATTTCAGCAACCCCAAAATACCCTAAATTCGTAGGAATTTCCTTGGCAACGAAAAAAAAATGTTTTTTTGTTGACCTGTGTTATTCATTCATCGACATACCTATTGTCTACTTATTGTCAACCTATTGTGCGACTACCAATATGTGTACAATACATTGTGCATTCGTACATGTCCCCTGATGATCATGATTACGTACATAGTCACGTACATGTAAATACGACCACATGTATTCTTTTTACTTTTTCTTTTAATTATTTCACTTCTCGAAAGATATTCATAAATGCTTATACGAGTGTTCGAATTCCGCTGACAGCAGAAAAAGCGAGTTCTTCTGAGGTGAAAATCTTCTCTCTTGTTGCTTCTAATCATAAAACATTATTGTGTGTGTCATGTTATATATATATATATATATATATACACACACATACCGTATGGGCCCATGTACTTTGTGTTTACTCTAAACATCCTGAGTGTCTATAAATATATAACACTGTAAAAAACTATAGTTAACTGATTAATTGTAATTAATTAATAATTTAATATAATGTAATTAATGTACTTTATTGAAACTGTAATTAACGATAATAATTTAATATAATGTAATTAATGTACTTTAATGAAACTGTAATTAATGATAATCATTTAATATAATGTAATTAATGTACTTTAATGAAACTGTAATTAACGATAATAACGAATGTGAATTAATTGGTAATTATAATCATAGTTGTAATAAAACAAAATTACAATGTACTTAATGATGTACTTAGATTGTACTCAATGTACTATTCCGAAATCGTCGCCATTTAGTAATGTATACTCGGCGATATTACGATTATTATTTTTTTTATTTATTTTTTTCGTTTTATTTTGGAATCTTTCAAAATTCTGATCATGTGTTTAAAATTAGGCTTAACGTAGATCTCTATTAAACGTGGAGGAACTTAACCTTCAACTGCACTCCCCCAACATTTAGACTTATATGATGCTTGTATTTGTAAAATAAGAGACACTACCGTGTTAGCAGCTTTTCAGCGAGGAGGAGCCCTCCTTGAGGAGGCCCTCGCCTCCTCACTTTTAAATTGCGGCCTGAACCATGGTCGAAAGAGGTCGAACCTCTCCCCATGTAAAAGTCTAATCTAACTTAGAGGCTGAGTATTACCTGTACATTTTAGCAGTAAATTACAGTAAAATAAAGTTTTTTATCTTTTCCTTCGAGCCGTGCTCTCGTCCGAGAACTCAGTCAATAAAGTAGAGAAAAATAATTTCCCGTTACTTTATAAGAAGAATCGGTGAACCGTCAGATAATTTAATTACGTTTTCACAGAATCCTCCGATCCACTATAAGAAGAAATCGGAGAGTAGTATAGATGAAACTATTGTGAGTAACAAATCCGTTGCTGCCTCCTAATCAGAACCCCCTTCGACTTCGAACCAACCAAGGCCATAGAAGAGGGGGTTAACTAAACTGTCGAACTTTGCCAGGGTAACAAAAATGTGGGTACCCTGCATCAGGATTCTTCCAGTCTTCCAGACCCTGGAAATCGAAACAACCCAAGACTATAGAAAGAGAAGAATTAACAAAACTGTCGGACCCTGCCCCAGGATAAAAAAGTGGCGACCTTCAACAGGATCTTCCAGACTCTTGAAATAGAAAAACTGGTCAGCAAGACACGTCTTCAGGACACGTCTCCAAGGATTTCGCTGTAGGAATCTTGTTAGGTACAGAACTCTTTTTTATTAAAAGTAGTAATCTTTAAACATTTGAGAAGTCAGTATTATTAACAGTTAATAATTAGTATCAAGTCAGGATTTACAAGAAACACAGTGAACATTCACTACACCAGTGATACATTTCTTTGTGTTGAAACAGTTATTTTCACTATTATAGTTAGTATAGAATAATTTTATTTTATGTAACAAACATAATATTACCGTTACTTCGCGTACATTATTGAATTAAATTGACTTGCATTATTGTGCACTTATTGTGCATTATTATAATAGAGAAAAAGATAGTTTATAGAGATAGCTTATAGTTTATAGATACACTTGATAGCAGTTCAGGTCAGTAGGTACCATCCTGAGGGACAACCGCCCCAAAGATTATAGAAATACTTGATAGCAGTTCAAGTCAGTAGGTTGCATCCAGAGGGACAACCGCTCCAGATATTTGTAGAAATAGTTAATAGCAGTTCAAGTCAGTAAGTCAGTTCATGTCAGTTTAAGTCAGTCAGTCAGTTAGTTTAAGTTAGTCAGTCAGTTAGTTTAAGTCAGTCAGTCATTCAGTTTCAACTCAGTTTCAAGTCAGTTGTAGTCAGTCACCAGTCAGTTGTAGCCAGTCCACAGTCAGTTGTAGTCAGTTGTAAGTCAGTTTCAGTTGCAAATCAGTTGTAGTCAGTTGCAAATCAGTTGTAGTCAGTTGCAAATCAGTTGTAGTCAGTTCCAAATCAGTTGTAGTCAGTCCCAAGACAGTTGTAGTCAGTCCCAAGACAGTTGTAGTCAGTCCCAAGACAGTTTTAGTCAGTCCCAAGACAATTGTAGTCAGTCCCAAGTCAGTTGTAGTCAGTCCCAAGTCAGTTGTAGTCAGTCCCAAGTCAGTTGTAGTCAGTCCCAGGTCAGTTGTAGTTCAAGTCAAGTTCAAGTCAATTTCAAGTCAGTTCAGTACAGTCAATTTAATTCAACCTTTTTTTGTTGTAAAAGAGAATTTAATTCAACCTGAATTTAAGAGAATTTAATTTAAGAAAATTTAATTTAAGAGAATTTAATTTAAGAAAATTTAATTTAAGAGAATTTAATTTAACCTCTTTTGGACCACTGGGTCGAATTTGTACCGTTTCCCATACACGCATTCATAACTTAACCCAACAAAAATTGCAGGCGTTAAGAGGTTAAGAGAATTTAATTCAACCTGTATTGGCAGGTTTGTGTCTTTAATTCAACCTTCTTTTTTTTGTTGTAAGAAGAAGGAAATTGACAGATTTGTCTCTTTTTGCATGCAGTAATTGCGTATATAAATATATAGGTAAAATTATATATTTTATTATTTGTAACCAAAACAGTTTTTACAAATGTTTGTAACGATACTGATAATTATTGTGATGTATATGATGACAGTAATAGTGTAGTAACTAATCCATCATGTCCCAATGAGTTTTAAATTACTATGGGGAGGAACATGCCGTCCCTCCGTTTTTTTAAAACTCCTTTAAATTGTTTTTTAAATTACTATGGGGAGGAACATGCCGTCCCTCCGTTTTTTTAAACTCCTTTAAATTGTGTTATAAGCAGTGTGACAAGCAATTTTTTTTTTAAAGAGCAAGTGCTCACGAAAAAACGTATTATCAATTTCAAACATCATGACTCCCCGATAAGCAACCTCTTTTTGAGTGAGCAAGGCTCGCGTGGTCAGTCCACTGTTTTCCGGGCAGATTGCGAATCCCCTGTAACCATATGACCCACATGCCCTATAGTATGACCACCTAACCATGCACCTAATTTATCTAGATCTGTATGTTCGTGAAATTTACCCGTATGACCGCACATACTCTAAATTTATGTTAAGTTATGTTTTTTATTTTTAAGAGTATTATATGGAACCTATAACCCTATGATCAGTTCATTATAGTTCATAATTGATTTCTATTATCAATTTCTATTTATTTTTTTTATTCAATTAATCTTGAGTAATTGTCGTTAAATTGTTATTATACCATTTGTAAGGTGTCAAACACAATTATAGCCAATTTGGACACTATACCAGAACACCATTTTTTCCCCTTCTAATAATTTTGCTACACCATTCTACACCATTGCTATACCATTACTAATTACATAATTGTACTCTCCCCATGAATTTCACTAAACACTGTTATCTCCTATGCAGCGTCAAATCGTCAAATGAAAATTCAATTGTCGTATTGATACTTCTGGTTAATGTTAATGGTTATATACTGTTCACATATGGCTATAAATGTTACTAGTTGAATACATTCTCATTAATGATACCTGTATTAGAATTTAATAATAATCGGCCTTGAACTTAAAGGATTTTATGAAAATAATAATAATAATAATAATAATAATAATAATAATAACTGACTTAAACTTAAAGGATTTTATAACCCTACTCCCATTTTAAATTATTATACATTATTTTTAAACTTTCTTAATTCGAAAACCTTCCGAATCCCTACACACTTTATTTAATTGCGTGTAAGTGCTATCTATGCTATTTACTCTAGATTATTTAAATTTATTTAATCTTAATAATTGTTGCTTACTATATATAATCTTGCTCATGCATTTATTAAGTTATTTTAACCAACCATCTACACTCTGTACCTAATACAAATAGATACACACTTGACCACAGGTCTATACATCATCCATTACGTAATTCTGTTTTTCTTCTCCCTGTATATTCTTAATGGCTAACAATATCTAAGTATCTAAAACTGTAACTAAATAAATTTTAATGTTTTTCCTTCATTAATTTTACTTTTTTAACTAAATTTTAATATCATGCTATACCAACTTATTCGTACTTGCAATAAGATTACATTTCTGCGAACGTTCTCCCACTGCTGAAGACTCTATCCAACAATAAAATTAAGTAAATTTTTACCTACACTAGTCCACCAAATTAGTTTATTAAATGTACGATCATGGTAACTTGGGAAATCCCTGAACCTTAAAATTTAAATTTCCCTTTTACCTACTATTCATTAGGTATGTATTTTTTTCCACAGGAAAATACATTTTTTTTTTAAATTTAACAATATCATTGGTTGTCTAACTTAATTGTTTGTCTAAATTAACGTATTAATCCTTTTATTCTGTTGCATAAATTAAAGTATTAATCTTTGAATTTTTTGTATTTTATAATGACTCTCTAAGCAAGTGTCATGTTAAAAATTTGATTACTGTGCATTGTACTTAACCACCCCAACTCATGTGTTGTATATAAATTTGTAATTATAAAAACTATTAATCATCATCTAGTTTGAATTAGTTGGGATGTTATATTATTGTATTGTATTAATTGTATTGTATTGTATTAATTGTATTGTATTGTATTAATTGTACTGTATTAATTAATATCATTCTAGAGGAAAGAGCCCTGTAAAAATGAAAAATGAATAATTTCAATATAATCATTATATAATTCATATACGGATTCCTTATATTCATTGTCTTCATAGAGTATTTATGTTTGTATGGTTTTTATGTTCGAACGTTCATTTTTACATGAGGAACCAAAGTCACCTGATGCGAGTTTGGATAGAATTTCGATTTTTGCTTTCTATTTTTTTTTCAGTGTCACAACCATGCGACCTACCATTGCTATGATTTAGTCGTATCCATATTTCCATTTTTCATTTGTTAGAGAATTTATTATAATTAATTATGGTTGTCTTGCATCTAACCCTCATCCCTAAATTTTATTATATTATGCATGCATATTGAATTTGGTATGATTTGAACCCTTGTTTGTGCTTTAATCATTTACTTAATTCATCCCAAATGTACCAATTCCCTAATATTTACTGTATACTCGTATAGGTATACTTGTTTAATTAATAGTTTCAATCACTCTTTTTACAATGGCTATAAACCTTTCATTACTGTATTGCTCTAATTCATCTCTTCTAAATTCTCCCAATAATGACTTGTACTGTACGTACGAATTAAATAACCATGGCGTATTAATTATGAATTGACGTATGGCATAATTTGAATAACTATGACGTCATAAAGTAGCTTAATTCCCTTCACATTTACCCGTCATTAATTTCCCTTCATCATATCTCTAGTATTCAATGTATGGTAAATTCTTTAACATCATAATAAAAACTTTACACTCTATACGTCATTATTTATATGTTGTTCATTCATACATCCATATCTTAACTTGACCGTTATCTTTTATTACTCGTATTAATTATTCATTCATTGACCTACCTATTGTCTACCTATTGTCAACCTATTGTGTGACTACCAATATGTGTACAATACTTTGTGCATTCGTACGTTCCTTGATGATCATGATTACGTACATAGTTAGGTATATGTAAATACGTCCACATGTTTTCTTTTTACTTTTTCTTTTAATTACACCAGTACACATTTGAAAACTTGTCGATCGATTTTTACAAACTAGTTGGTGATTCTATATAATTTGAGTGAGCTGATCTCAAAAATATAGTTAGTTTTTCCCTATCAAGTATGGTTTTCTTACTACAGGGTGTGTCATAAATCCCCTATTTATCCCCAAATGTGAACCATCTTATCGAGACCAACATTGGATTGCACATGCTAAACCACAAATTTTGTTGTTATAGACTACAGTAACGCTTACATAATAATGTAGGGTAAATATATATCAACCAGTCCCGTTCCCAGCAAAATACTCTCTCCCCTCCCATCAATGGGTGGTTAACATTTGGGGACAGATGAGACAACACCCCTTGTAGCACGAAATCTTTAGGTGATAGAGTAAAACCTAATTAAAGCAGAATTAAAAGCTCCTAGCTCTTGGACAAGCATATTGCTTGTTTATGAAAGAATAAAAAAATAACTGAAAGAAACAAAATATATTTACCTTCTTTACTTGCAAAAGTCTTTCTCCCGATTTCTGTACCAAGCGAAGTATGTGTCGGATGCCAATAAATTGTTCTCCTGCAATCTAGACCCCAAAAGTTCTGCAGAGTCCTTAGGCAGATTCAAATCCCTGACTAAGTCATTTAGTTCGGCTTGGGTTAATGGTTTAGGAAGATCTCGGTCAGCTGTTGGCTGTTCATAAACATCATCATTGTCTGGATTTGGAGCTGAATCAGAATCTGAATTGTATTGATCCAGACTCTCGGGTGGGCGGGGAATAGGAACTTCTGGACCATGGGGTACAGGCCTTATTGCAGATGGAAGACTTGGGTGTTGAAGGCTCTCTTTATTCTTTGCATTATAACCTTTAACATTGCAAGAACAGAAGTAGCAGTCGTCGGTATGGTTTCTAGACTCACGCCATACCATAGGGATCCCAAATAGCAAACTTTTCTTTTTACCTTTGCTCCAATTCCTTAGTGCCGCAACACACGTAAGACAAACCTTGTGTGGAGCCCAACTTTTGTCTTGATCTCCTAATTTAATTCCAAAATCAGCATGATAAGCTCTCTCAATGAAGGTCGTTACATTTGTCCTTTGTTTTACCGACCACAAATATAACAAAATATGTCTGGACTATGGGTACATCCTCTAGAAGCCATTATTGAAATTTTAAAGACGTAATGTTAGAATTATCTATCTGAAAAATATGAAAAAACGAAATTAATTAAAGATAAAAAAGGTAAAAAATTACAAAACGCCCCAAAATTGTTTTGCTAATAACTTTAAAACTGTGGGCGATTGAAAACAACTGGTAGCAGTTTTTAATTCAGCACAGCCAACTGCTTCAGAATCACAACTCCAAATAAAGAAATCGATTTTCATGCAGACTGGTGTTATTTCACTTCTCGCAAGATATTCATAATTGCCTATACGAGTGTTCGAATTCCGCTGACAGCAGCAAAAGCGAGTTCTTCTGAGGTGAAAATCTTCTCTCTTGTTGCTTCTTAAAAAACCATTATGAAATGTGTCATGTTATATTATATATATATGTGTATATATATATATTATATATTATATATATATATATATATATATATCGTATGGGCCCATGTACTTTGTGTTATACTCCTAACATCCTAAGGTTCTATAAAGTGTCTATAAGTGTCTGTTATTTTCCAGTGCCAGTGACTCTTCTAAGTTTTGTGCTCCGTCTTACTATCAAATTAACAGGGTTTAAAGTCAGTGAACCGGTATGTTACCTATACAATAAAATTTTTAAATGTGCCAAGATTACCCAGTTACAATCTTATTAGATGGTCCACAATACTTAATTAATACTAATACATATAATATATCCTCAAAATTTTCTAACGACATCCGGCACTACCTTCTTGGACCTATGAGGAGGGAGGTAAACAGTGACCTTGAAATAGCGGGCATACGAACGAACGAGCGGGTGAGCCCTTTGAAAAATTACGAACGAATGAACGAACTAAACGAATGAACGAGTGAATTTTAACTACATAAACGGTTCAAAATATTTTCAAAAGGCCAGGAAAAGGCTCTGAAATCTTAAATAAAAGACCAAGCAAATAAATAGGTTTTATTACTTTAGATATATTTACAAACTTACACGCTTACATGTTTTAAAGGGACAAGGAGAGGGCACCCCTTTTAGCATCCCCATCCCGTTCCCCTCTCCCGCCCTACCCCCATCATATACACTGCGAATTTTCCTTTTAATAGTAAAAGTTTTGACGGTGATCGCGGAAAATGTATGTTTCATTATGATATAATCGTACTGTGACTCCGCGTGTATACTTTTTGTGTCATAGAAATAGTTACATAATTAATGTGAAAAGATGCCTGAACATCGAACCGTTGGTATCCCGAGCATGATTTAAAGGGACGAAAACGTGGGACCCCTTTCGGCGTTCCCCCCATCACCACCCCAACCAGCCCCAACCAGCTACGCTCCCCCACAAGCCGTTACAGATACAATGGGGTCGTCTGCTGTAAATCTTGTAGAAAATCCTCTGTTATGTTTTATATTCGACAAAGTAGATCATATTAGGTCAGACCTTCTTGTATCTGTCTGTCATGAATTTTATGATTCAGAAGAAATAGAACATGCGAGGGTACAATTAAACACCCTGTTCGGTGCTTCCCTCCCAACTCGTAGAGGTAATTCTAAAAACGAGAATACCCTGAAAGACATTATAAATAAAGTGTCGACCCTCCGGGATAATGAGAATAATATCACCTTTTACGTTACTAACTTCCATAGAATATCGGTAATCTCTATGGGTGACGTAAACGTCTCGGTGCTCCTCAAACAGTATAATGAGGTACAAAAGTCGATAGTTGAACTGAAACACCAACACGTGGTGTCAAATCAGAAAAACGCGATTTCGATAGAACAGTTCCGGTCAGAGTTAGATGCGTTGAAAGAGACGCTCCTCCCAAAGCCCAGTTACTCGGAAGTAGTTCAGCAAGCCAGATCTCCAAGAAGCGCGTCGGGCAGCGAGGGAAACGAAATCCCCGCCTCCAACTCCCCCCTGAAGGTGGGGTGGAAACGCAGCATGCAAGAGTAGCGGTCAACCCCCCTCCCAGAAAAGGACCCCTGCTCCCGATCTCACAATGAGGAACAGGGACGGTCCAATGCCGAGAGTCGAGGCATCATTGCCCTCTTCCCTGCCTCCCACTGCAGAGGAGAGGTGTTCGATTACGCCTCGCTCGGTGCGCAGTTCCCCCCCTCCCACCGAAGAAGGAGAGGCACGCGCGGCCGTCAGGGTATAAACACCGCGAACAGACCCTCACCAAGCCACAGAGTAAGGGAGGGGCCTCCTCTTCCCCAAAGGTTGTGCCACCCATCCCCCAGGCAGGCGAACCCTGCCTCAGGGAGATCGAGGGAGCAGGACGGGTGGGTAACTGTTAATAGGCGCCCGTCCCAAAGGTCTCCTCAACCGGTCTCCGCGGCGACGCCACCGATGGAGAATCTCACCCTCTTTGTGTCGGGAATTCAGCTCTCGAATGAGGCAAGCGATATTCGACACATGATAGAAGAAATCATAGGTGAACACAGTATAGTGATAGTTAATAAACTAAACACGAGATCTCCGTATTATAACTCTTTTAAAGTAATAATTAAAGGTGTAAATGCGCAGTTCAACCCGTATAATATGAGTCAATGGCCAGACGGTATTATTGTTAAGGGGTTTATTCACTTTTCCAGGAGATTTGATAACACACAAAATAATAATAATAATAATAATAATAATAATAGGCGCCCTGACGGTAATGCCTGAAAGTTGTACTGTGTACAGTAATAATAATAATCTTACTAATAATAATAATAATCTTACTAATAATAATTTCTCTATCAGTCATGGAGGATAACTTGTTGAAAATAGTCTCTCATAATGTAAGTCAGTGATGAATTCAACTGCAGATGTTCATAAAATCTGCGACAGTGCAGATTTGATACTCCTGCAGGAGCACTGGCTACCTAAGCAAGAGCTAAAATTCCTCTCTACCATCCATGATGACTTTATGTACCATGCGTCATCAGCAGTAGACTTGTCAGATAAATTAATGTACGGTAGGCCTTTTGGTGGTGTTGCTTTCTTATTAAGGAAAAATTTGTCAAAACATATAAGATTTTTAACCAGCGATAATGTAAGGTTGTTAGGCATTGAATTACAAGTGAACAATGATTGCATATTAATTGTAAACTGCTATTTACCATACAACAACGGCAGTAATCTAGATGAATACATTGATTTGCTGTACAAAATTAAGTCATTATCAGATAACCCCAAATATTCTCACTGTATAATAATGGGGGACTTTAACGCACATGTGGACTCGGAATTCTTTGTACAATTGGGTAACATGTGCGAGTCGGCCAAGTGATCTAAGTGATGTAGATGTATTAGGGGTAGCCAGTGGTAATTTTACATACGTTAGCGATATGAGTGGTACCACCAGGTGGATTGATCATTGTCTCACTAGTAATAATCTAAAGGATCGAATTGTTAGAGTTCATATTTTGCATGATTTCCTTCTTTCTGATCATAGACCATTATAAATATTAATTAACGTTACTAATTTATGCGCAACACGACTTAACAAGAACTCAATAGGTAAGAATAATCGCGTCGATTGGTCCAATGTTAACATGCAGCAGAGAATAGAATACAAAGACAGAACAAGTCACATCTTTAATAATTTAGAAATTTTGCACCTTGCCTGTAATAATCCTTGCTGAAATGATTCTCACTGTAAACTCATAGATAGATATTATAGTAAGATAATATCCCTGTTAAGAGAAGCAGGAAGCCCCCTGATTAAATCTTACAACTATCATACTAAGGTTATTCCTGGATGGAATGATTTTATTGCCCCCCTGAAGAGGGAATCAAAAGACGCCTATGATTTGTGGTGCTTTCATGGTAGACCCAGATTAGGACCAGTATACATGAATATGTGTAGAAGTCGGAGTCAGTATAAGGCGGCCATAAGGCGATGTAAACAGGAAGAAGAGTCTATTCGAGCATCAAAAGCCTGTGAAGCTCGCATAAATAACGATAATAACAAATTTTGGAAATTTGTTAAGAATCAAACGGGTGTCAAAAATGTCCTCCCTCCGACAATCGATGGGGTGTCGGGGGAGGATGAAATTGCAAAGCTGTGGAAAAACCACTACTCTAAAATTCTTAACAGTGTGAGTAGGGATAATCTTAAAATAGATTGCAGCGAAACGATTGTGGGAGGGACAAGGGAAAATATTTTGATATCATTTTCTGAAGTAAAGAGGTTAATTAAAGAGTTAAAGACTGGTTCTGCGTCAGGGGTAGATGACTTATCGAATGAGCACTTAAAATATGCAAATGACGTAGTATGTCTGCATATATCATTGCTCCTATCAGCCATGCTTGCTCATAGCTATATCCCTGCAGAGTTCATGAGGGTATATATCTTGCCCCTGGTCAAAAATAAGTACGGAGACATTCTGTCCAGCAATAATTACAGGCCTATTGCAGTCGCTTCCTGCTTCTCGAAACTACTAGAGAAACTCTTGTTACTCCGATTAAATGATTTCCTATGGACATCTAATCAGTTTGGCTGTAAAAGGTCCCACTCAAATTATCTCTGTATCTATGTACTTAAAGAAACAATATCTAAATACATTGACAGTAATTCAACCATTTATAGCTGTTTCCTTGATATAAGTAAAGCATATGATACGGTGAACCACAAGATTTTATTTGCAAAACTAGAAGACAAGAAGGTTCCCATGTACATATTAAATTTATTGAAATTTTGGTATTCCCACCAATCTTTCACTGTTAGGTGGGGCAATGTACTATGCGAGTGTTTTGGCTCCTCTTGCGGGGTGAGACAAGGCTCCTTGCTCTCCCCTATGCTGTTTAAAGTGTATATTGACGGATTAATTGCTTCACTTAATGAGGCAACAGTGGGATATTGTATAGATAACACAAGGATAAATAACTTAGTTTATGCCGATGATATGGTGTTAATAAGTCCCTCTGTTAAAGGTCTGGATCGGCTACTAAATGTCTGCGAAGTGTATTCGCAGAAACATGATATTCTTTTTAATGTTACAAAAACTAAGGTTATGCAATTTCATCCTAAAAGCTGTAATCAGCTAGCTGATATGAGGTTTAAAATGAATGGTGAAGTAATTGTGGAAGTACAAGAGTTTAAGTATTTGGGTCAAACTATTACCAGCTCCTTGAGTGATGACTCGGATATAAGAAAACAATCTCGAAGCCTGTGTGCTAAAGCGAATATGACCATTAGGAACTTCCGTTTCTGTACAAGTGAAGCAAAAGACACACTCTTTCGTACTTTCTGCAGTAATATATACGGTCAGCAACTCTGGGTGAATTATAAAAAAGGTTCTGGCAGGACCCTAAATTTGCTGTACAACAGGTCTTTTAGACTCTTACATAAATTACCACCGAGATGCTCAGCTTCGCAAATGTTTTCTACCCGCAATGTCCCGAGCTTACCGGAGGTAACAAGACGTGCTCAATACAGTCTAATGCAAGGAATTAAAAAATCAACCGATCATCCAAGCTATCCATGAGTCCTGCCATTTATCCTCTAAGCTATGGACTTCTTGGTACGAAAACGTCTGTCTGTAGCTCCACTTAACTTCGACAGTGCAGTATTATTTCTAGTCAATTGTGTATATTTCTATCCTTAGTATATGAACTCTCATTGTATTAATAATATTTGTCATATGGACAATAGTCTGCCAATAAACCTTTTCATTTTCATTTTCAAATATATAACACTCTAAACAACTATAGTTAACTGTTTAATTGTAGTAATTAACTAATAATTTAATATAATGTAATTAATGTACTTTAATTAATGTACTTGCAATAAGCTTACATTTCTGCGAACGTTCTCCCACTGCTGAAGAATCTATCCAACAATAAAATTAAGTAAATTTTTACCTACACTAGTCCACCAAATTAGTTTATTAAATGTACGATCATGGTAACTTTAGAAATCCCTGAACCTTAAAATTTAAATTTCCCTTTTACCTACTATTCATTAGGTATGTATTTTTTTCCACATGAAAATAATTTTTTTTTTTAAATTTAACAATATCATTGGTTGTCTAACTTAATTGTTTGTCTAAATTAACGTATTAATCCTTTTATTCTGTTGCATAACTTAAAGTATTAATCTTTGAATTTTTTATATTTTATAATAACTCTCAAAGCAAGTTTCATGTTAAAGATTTGATTACTGTACATTGCACTTAACCACCCTAACTCATGTGTTTTATATAAATTTGTAATTATAAAAACCATTAATCATCATCTAGTTTCAATTAGTTGGGATGTTATATTATTGTATTGTATTGTATTAATTGTATTGTATTAATTAATATCATTCTAGAGGGAAGAGCCCTGTAAAAATAAACAATGAATAATTCCTATATAGTAATTATATAATTCTTATAAGGATCCTCATATTCATTGTCTTCATAGAGTACTTATGTTTGTATGGTTTTTATGTTCGAATGTTCAATTTTACATGAGGAACCAAAGTCGCCTGATGCGAGTTTGGATAGAATTTCGATATTTGTTTTCTATTTTTTTTTCAGTGTCACAACCATGCGACCTACCATTTCTATGGTTTAGTCGTATCCATATTTCCATTTTTCATTTGTTAGAGGATTTATTATAACTAATTATGGTTGCCTTGCATCTAACCCTCATCCCTAAATTTTATTAGATTACACTGGTATGCATCAATTTTGCTGTCAAGGGTTTTGTAAGTGATGCTTATCGAGTATTTCCTGCTGATTTCGAATCTGCAATCCGTTTTTCTCAATCAGCTCAGGTTATCCGGCTATGGCCTCATAAGTAAAATAGAATTTTTCGTGATTTTGTCAAAGCGGAATTGGAACAGTAACATCTATCATCACTTGTTTCACTTGTATAATATCATTTTTTACTTTTCAGGCATATAGATAAAATATTTCATAATGAATAGAGCGTGTAAAAATGATCCCAATAGATTTTGCTACATATGTGGGACGGTTACCATGCCAAATAACCAGTCCCAACTCACTAAATTTGTGAAGACAATGTATAGAGCATACTTTGGAATTAAGCTAGGGGACCAGGACAAAAATTTCGCCCCTCATATGTGCTGCAAGACGTGCATTGAAAATTTGAGAAGATGGAGCAAAGGCAGAGCGAAATCTTTGCCTTTTGGAATTCCCATGATTTGGAGAGAAGGAAAGGATCACGTGACAGATTGCTATTTCTGCTTGACAAACCTCCAAGGTGGGCTTATAAATTTATTTTTCTTAAATATTTTGAAATCCTCGTATGAAACTTGACATAATATTCACCATAATGTAATATTCACCATATATAGCATAATATTCACCATAATGGTAATCATACATTTACATATACATATTGTTATAGAAAATACATTTACACATACATATTGTTATACAAGTTACATTTACATATACAATGATTGTATATTTTCTTTCTTTTTCATTCATATTGTCCCTGAAGGGACAATATGAATGAAAAAGAAAGAAAATATACAGACTCCATCGACCTATTTCATATCTTACAGCCCGCAGCCTTCCCTCACGAGCCGCCACTGTCTGAATGCTTCTTCTATTTCATATGCAAGTTTTATATCCATGTTTCTGTGTTTCTATTTTCAGGAGTTAACAAGAAGAATAAACACATTGTTGTATACCCTGACATTCCTTCTGCTATGAGACCTGTACCCCATGGTCCTGGAATTCCAATACCCGACCCACCTCAAACCCTGGACTTCGATGATTCTGATGATGAATCAATGACCAATGCCAATGACCAGTCCCAGTCGTATATACCTCAAAATACCTCTTCAAATGAGCCGAGGCCTCTCAACCAGGCCAAACTTAATGATCTTACCAGGGATTTAGGACTTTCCAAATTAGCTGCCGAGATCTTGGGCTCACGACTTCGAGAGGACAACTTGCTGGCTCCGGGAACAACATTCTCCTGGTATAGGAAACGAGAGGAAGAATTCCGCAAGTTTTTTGCAGTGCACGAAAATACCTCTTCCTTAGTGTACTGCTGCAATGTTGAGGGGCTAATCGAATCCTTGGGCCTGCCATATAACGCATCAGAATGGAGGCTATTTATAGACTCGTCTAAACGAAGTTTGAAAGCAGTACTTCTCAACATTGGGAATAGGGTTGCATCAGTCCCTGTAGCACATTCCGTACAACTTACTGAGAGCTACGATAACATGAAAATTTTATGGATGCTCTCGTATACGACCAACATAACTGGAGGATCTGTGGAGATTTGAAGGTAATACTAATATCATAAGTAAACTATTGCTATTGACTATGTTGTTTTTCCAAAGGTTATTTGAGAGCGTATAAGAACACTTAACTTCCCCACAGAAGTGATACAGTCCAATGCATAGATTTTTTTATCTGATAGAACAAATTCTCTAAATTCTTTAAATATTTTCATTTTTTTTCAGATTGTGGCATATGTATTGGGAATGCAAGGGGGATACACGAAATACCCATGTTTCCTCTGAAAATGGGATAGCCGAGCGGATGAGAAGCACTATGCACAGCGTGAATGGGCATCCAGAGAGAATTTTGAACCTGGGTCGCATAATGTCGTTTCAGTGCCCCTTGTACCACCAACAAAAATTTTGCTCCCACCACTTCATATTAAGCTGGGCTTGATGAAAAATTTCATCAAATCAATGAATAAGGAGGGTTCAGCATTCCGATATCTCGAGAGTAAATTTCCTCATATATCTGATGCTAAACTAAATGCTGGGGTTTTTGATGGTCCTCAAATTCGAACTTTGATCAAGGATACTCAGTTCGAAAACGCAATGACTCCAACTGAGAAGAATGCCTGGCAGGCATTCAAATCAGTTGTCACTGATTTTCTTGGCAAGCGTAGAAGTCCAGAATACGAGTCCGTTGTCGAAAACTTGATG
Source organism: Bathynomus jamesi (assembly GCA_023014485.1). NCBI lineage: Eukaryota > Metazoa > Arthropoda > Malacostraca > Isopoda > Cirolanidae > Bathynomus > Bathynomus jamesi. Next base: position 766,885 of record JAJOZX010001024.1, on the reverse strand, counting down.
GAAGCTTTCAAAGCTCATGGGTCGCGCATGTCCATAAAAATGCACTTTTTGTGGTCCCACTTTTTGTGGTCCCCTGCGGGGAATTTGTGATCAAGAAACATCAAAGAAACGTAACAAATTTTATTAGGCAAGTGTACCATGCCTACTTTGGAATGAAACTAGGAGACCAAGACAAACCATGGGCACCACACAAAGTTTGTTTTATTTGCGTAGAGGATCTAAGGAAATGGTGTAAAGGCAAAAAGAAAGCATTCAGATTTGGTGTGCCAATGGTATGGAGGGAGCCAAAAAATCACTGTGATGACTGCTATTTTTGCTCTTGTGATGTTAAAGGCTATAACTCAAAAAATAAGAAAGCCATATTCTATCCAAATCTTCCATCAGCTTTTCGACCTGTTCCTCATGGGCCAGAAGTTCCAGTTCCGCTTCCACCAGAAACATTGGAAGATTTGCCTAGTAATTCTGGTTCAGATACTGATCATGAAGAATTTCAGTGTGATATAGGAAGTCAAGACCCCCAGTTGTTCACTCAATCTGAACTAAACGATTTAGTGAGAGATTTGGGATTATCCAAGGAATCGGCTGAACTCTTAGGCTCCAGATTAAAAGAAAGAAATTTATTATCAGCTGGAACATCGATATATTTGTATAGAAGAAGAGAAAAGGAGTTTATTCACTACTTCTCACATGAGGGCAATTTAGTTTACTGTAGTGATATTGATGGTTTGGTACAGGCATTTGGCATTGAGTACAAAGCGGATGAATGGAGACTTTTCATCGACTCTTCTAAAAGAAGTCTAAAAGCTGTTCTTTTGCACAATGGGAACAAGTATGCCTCTGTACCTGTTGGTCACTCGGTACATCTCCAAGAAAGTTATGAGAATTTGGAATTGGTTCTTACAAAGATAAAATATTATGATCATCACTGGATGATTTGTGGAGACCTTAAGGTATTGTGCATGTTTCTGGGGCAGCAGGGAGGATATACTAAGTTCCCATGTTTCCTGTGTGAATGGGATAGCAGAGCAAAGAGTCAACACTGGGAGCAAAAACACTGGCCACAAAGAAGATCTCTAGAACCTGGAAGCAAGAATATTTTGCGTAAAAATCTTGTTGACCCACAGAAAGTACTTCTACCACCTCTTCATATAAAACTAGGCCTTATGAAACAGTTTGTTAAGGCATTAGAAAAAAGTGGAGAATGCTTTAAGTACCTCTGCAAGAAGTTCCCTAACCTATCAGAAGCAAAATTAAGAGAAGGTATTTTTGTAGGCCCAGACATTAGAAGACTGCTGTCAGATGAAAACTTCTTGTCTACGATGACTGAAGTAGAAAAAGAGGCTTGGAATTCCTTCAAAAGTGTGGTTACTAAGTTCCTTGGGAATAATAAGGACCCTGAATATGCACTCATTGTTGAAAACATGCTGGAGAAATTCAAAGCTTTGGGATGCTCAATGAGTATCAAAATTCATTTCTTGAATGCACACGGACTTTTTCCGAGAAAATCTAGGTGCAGTAAGTGAGGAACAGGGAGAACGTTTCCATCAAGACATTAAGCAGATGGAAAAGAGATACCAAGGCCGGTGGAACGTTAATATGATGGGGGATTATTGCTGGATGCTGCATCGTGAAAATCCGGAAGCAGCGCACAAAAGGAAATGCAACAGGCGCAGCTTCACTGGCAAAAAAAAACGGGACTACTAAGCCATTCCACTAAGTAAAGATGTAAGTATCCAAGTTTTATAGTTTTTTAAAATAAATATATTAAGAAATGGTCAGGAAATAGGTTTCATGTGGTAATTCTTCACTACTTATTTTATTCAGTAACATATTACAACATAAAAACGTCATAGCAAATTGTGAAAAAACTATACGTGATGCAGCAAATCTGAGGCCGTTTTTGGATTTAGCACCCCAAATTCCTATAAAACCAGCATACAATTTCAAAAAAGTTTTTAGGACCCTCAATTTTGCAGGCCTGTGTTATGAATTGACATATTGCATAATTTGAATAACTATGACGTAATACAGTAACTTAATTCTCTTCACATTTTCCCGCCATTAATTTCCCTTCATCATATCTCTAGTATTCAATGTATGGTAAATTCTTTAACATCACAATAAAAACTTTACACTCTATACGTCATTATTTGTATGTTGTTCATTCATACATCCACATCTTATCTTGACCGTTATCTTTTATTACTTGTATTAATTATTCATTCATCGACCTACCTATTGTCTACCTATTGTCAACCTATTGTGTGACTACCAGTATGTGTACAATAATTTGTGCATTCGTACATGTCCCCTGATGATCACGATTACGTACATAGTTACGTATATGTAAATACGTCCAAATGTATTATTTTTACTTTTTCTTTTAATTAATTAACTTCTCGCAAGATATTCATAAATGGTTATACGAGTGTTCGAATTCCGATGACAGCAGAAAAAGCGAGTTCTTCTGAGGTGAAAATCTTCTCTCTTGTTGCTTCTAATCATAAAACATTATGTGTGTCATGTTATATAATATATATATATATATATATACCGTATGGGCCCATTTACTTTGTGTTATACTCCTAACATCCTAAGTGTCTATAAATATATGACACTGTAGAAAACTATAGTTAACTGTTTAATTGTAATTAACTAATAATTTAATATAATGTAATTAATGTACTTTAATGAAACTGTAATTAACGATAATAACGAATGTGAATTAATTGGTAATTATAATCATAGTTGTAATAAACCAAAATTACAATGTACCTAATAATGTGCTTAGATTGTACTCAATGTACTACTCGGAAATCGTCACCATTTAGGAATGTATACTCGGTGATATTATGATTATTATTTTTTTATTTATTTTTTTCGTTTTATTTTGGAATCTTTCAAAATTCTGATCGTGTTTAAAATTAGGCTTAACGTAGGTCTGTATTAAACGGGGAGGAACTTAACCTTCAACTGCACTCCCCCAACATTTAGACTTATATAATGCTTGTATTTGTAAAATAAGAGACACTCCCTTGTTAGCAGCCTTTCAGTGAGGAGGAGCCCTCCTTGAGGAGGCCCTCGCTTCCTCACTTTTAAATTGCGGCCTGAGACATGGTCGAAAGAGGTCGAACCTCTCCCCCTGTAAAAGTCTAATGTAACTTAGAGGCTGAGTATTACCTGTACATTTTAGCAGTAAATTGCAATAAAAGAAAGTTTTTTTATCTTTTCCTTCGAGCCGCGCTCTCGTTCGAGAACTCAGTCAATAAAGTAGAGAAAAATAATTTTCCGATACGTTATAAGAAGAATCGGTGAACCGTCAGATAATTTAGTGAGTTTTCACAGAATCCTCCGATCCACTGTAAGAAGAAATCGGAGAGTAGTATAGAAGAAACTATTGTGAGTAACAAATCCGTTGCTGCCTCCTTACCAGAACCCCCTTCGACTTCGAACCAGCCAAGGCCATAGAAGAGGGGGTTAACATATATATTATATATATATATATACACACCTTGCCTTACAACCTTACAAAGGTCCCGCGCGATGATTCCTCATTTCACGAAGGTCAAGCTTGTCGCCCCTCCTCTCGAGTTGGCCTGGTGAATTAGTGAATTGGTTTCTTGTGCTCTCCACCTCATATAGCAAGGTACGCCCGGCTCATCGGGGATTGTTCTGAGCCTGTCGTCTAGTCTTCTTTTGAAGATGTCCACTGCAACGCCCTTCGTGTTCCTTAGGTCTTTTGGCAGCTGATTAAGCAGTTTTGGTCCATTTACCACAAAACTATTTTCTTTCAGGCTTAAGGATGTTATAGGGTTCAGAGTAAGATTAGGGACTAGTTTCTCCAATATTTTCCAAGTGTAAATAATGGTGTATCTCTCTCTTCTCCTTTCTAGTGAATATAGGTCTAGTTCACGTAACCTTTCCCAGTAATTTAGTTCTTTGCATCCGTTGATATTGGCTGTGAAGCTTCTCTGGATCCCTTCCAGCTGTCTTATGTCTTCTTTTTTATATGGGGATGTTAGGACAGAGCAGTATACCAATTTTGGTAAGATCAGGGTTTTCAGTAGAGGAATCATTACATTCCTATCCCTTCGTTTAAAGGTTCTCAATATCTGCCTGTTATTCACTTTGCTCTATTTACTGCTATCTTTTTTTGTGTTTCAAATTTCGCATCATCTGTCATTACAACCCCTAAATCTTTTGCTCTAGAATTTCTCAGAATTACCTGTCCAACTGGGGTATATTATTTCATGGATTTTACGTCTTCTCTTTTTCCGTACCGTAACAGCTGAAATTTCTCGGTGTTACACTTCATACTGTTGTCTTCCGTCCACTTGTAGATTCTGTTTATGTCGGTTTCTTATTTTCTGCTGATCTTTGTGTCATCCGCTAAGGATGTTACTGTGCTGTCTCTGGTAACGTCCTCATCTATGTCAGTTAGCATGATTATGAAGAGTAGTGGAGCTAATACTGTTCTTTGTGGTACTGAGCAGAGGCCCTCTGATTCTAATGAAGCTACTCCTTGTACTGTAACGACTTGCAGCCGCTCACTAAGGAAATTATTTATACATTTCCCTACTTTTCCTGTTATTCCCATATATTTCAGTTTATGTATTATGATTCCATGGTCACACTTGACAAACGCTTTAGCAAAGTCTGTGTATAGTACAACATAGTTTTCATTACTTTCAAGTGAATCAATAATGTTGTTCTAGTGTTCCATTAGTTGTGATAGGCATGATCTGCTTGACCGAAACCCATGTTGGTTATCAGTGAATTTTTTCAGTTTCTAAAAATCATCGATTTTCTGTCTAACTATTCTTCAACTGTATATATATAACGGGTGTGCTATAAAAAAAGGGTACATTTTAAAAAGGCTATAAAATCAACATTTGTCATTTAATTTTAATAAAACTTCTACACAATAAATCGTATGTATTTATCTAAAAGCAAACAAGTTTTCAGACAAAAATATCAAATAATTCAAATTTTATCAACATTTAACGAAAGAGTATGATTTTTCTACTTAACATGCAAAAATTATCAAACTTTTTTAATATTTTTTTTATAAAAATAATTTTTAACTTAAAATTTACCTGAAATTATTAAAATTGTTAAATTGTTCGAAATGCTTTCCTTCCATTTCAATAACTTTTTTATTCTTCTCAATGTATCCTTAAAAGTCATAAAGGAAGGTGGGTAGGCAGTCTTTCAGTATTCACCACATCTTCCGACTTTACCGAATACCACTTCATAAACGTCGAACACGCATTATCAAAAGTAGCCATCACTATTTTTCGTCTACGTGAGAAAATACGCGTCTCAGCTCCAGGGTTTGCAGCAGCCAACTGAGCCCACAGGGATAGAGATATGCTCAGGTAGTGGCAGGAGTCAAGTGACCGATCTTACAGTGTGTATTGTTAACATATCGTTAACAATACACACACACACACACACACACACACACACACACATGGTGGTGTAGTGGTTAGCGTCGCTGACTACAAATCCATCGGCCCCGGGTTCGAGACCCGATGGCAGCCGGCGCGCATCAAAACCCAGCTGTTCACCCTTCCACACAATAAAGAAAGTGGTTGGTAGATAAATGGGTACCCTAGGTGGCCTAGTGGTTAAGACGCTGGGCTGCTGATGGGGCGTGGTTCGGATTCCACGTTAAACTGTAGGTCTAAAATGGAGTGAAAAGCTTGACCTTCGTCAGAATGAACAATTCGGGCGGAAGCTAACGAAAGGCTAACCAAAGGTGTGTGTGTGTATGTATATATATATATATAAACCATCAAGGATTAAGGTATCCAAAGGGTACGGTATCATAGGTACCAGGCCCCTGGTAACGTTTCCTATAGGTGTTACAGCATACCTTCGTGCCCCTAATTCCTTCACACACCCCAGTTTCTGCGCCCGAAAATTGTGGGTCCCAACAGTCAATTGGAGTTGATGGTTACCCTCAGCTTCCAAGCACACTAGATCCTTCAACGAGTCAAAGTTAACGACTCGTCGGTTCGCATGGTTAAGCGTGAAACCCTTATCCTTCACGATATATTTCATATCCTCCTCCACCCTCAGTCGTACCCCATAAGTTTTTGGCCCTGTTCATACAAATGAGCCAGCGTATGCACCATCACCATGCTCATCCTTGATCTCGTCAGTTAACTCTCCAAGGAATTCCCCAATAGCAGGCATGTATTCACCTTCCCTCGCTCTGAATATTACTGCACTCCCGCCTAGGAGAGTGCAGTAGTCCCCAAAGCTTGATGCGGTCGGAGGCCGTTGTGAAGCTGGTTACAGGTATGTTTGTAACCCGTGAGTTATCGGTGGCCAGTTCGGTGATGTTGTAATTTATTATGTAAGTATTACCTACATTCACGATCTCCATATAATCCCAGACTTCACTATAACTTTGTGCCAAATGAACGTTCCCTTTGCCAGTATTCTGTGCAAATTTTCCCCAAAAACTGTTTAGACACAACTTTGCACTAAGGCGCTTGCCAGGATTTTTAACAATTTGGGAGCGGTCAAGCTGTATACCTTCATGGGCACGGTAACGCTGAATATAAGCCGTTTTTTCATCTTCGGTATCAACTCTTTGCGGATACCCCGATGCTTCTACCTTATCCTTCAAAAAAGCGTTTATATACTGTATAATGTGAAAAGGTTGGGTAGCTTCTGAAACCTCCATACCTCATGTATCTTCAATATTCTCTATCCATGGTGAACGGCTAGATCCAGCTCAGAGCATATATATACACCTCTGATCTTACGCTCATTGGTTGTATGATTACAATCCCCATTTTTCTCCTCTCCGCACTTCAGGCACAGGGGAAACATGAGCTTGTGATCTATAACGACGGGTAAGATCGGCATCCATAAATCGCGAGGGGGGAGCACGTCTACGAAAAAAAGTCAAAAGTAGCGCTCACTCAAGTTAGCTGAGAACTCCTCGATGGGTGGCATGGCGGGGCCTACTAGTTTTTCAGGTGCACCTAAGGGGTACGGATTGTTCTTCATCACGTAGGGATATAAAGAATGAAGTCGTAGTAATGGAGTTTCACGCCCTCCGTAGTGGAAAGTATAGCTTGAATGGGTTTGTACGCCAGTCAAACAAGCTCTCACCGCATTTGAGGGGGTCCAACACCATTGAATGTTTGATGGCCCTTATTTCTTCACGGTACTGGCCATCTGTTTCCATCCGTGCATCATATTCATGCTCCCACACGATCTTTTGAGATTTTTAAAGTTAGTGCTATGAGACCTAAAGGCGAGGTAATGATGTATTACTTTGAAGATTTGAATGGGGAAGAAATCCCTGGAGGCTTTTACCGCGAGGAGTTGCAGAAAGTGACATTTAATTTAGGAAAAAGTGTGTTTAAAATTGAAAAAATTTTATGCAGCAAAGGTTCAGGAAAGAGAAAAATGTACCTGGTGAAATGGCTTGGGTACCAGAAAGCTTCAACACCTATATAAAAGCTGCTGCAATAATGAAGCTTAAATAGTATGCAAAATGGCGCCTATCCACTTCTATGTCACACTCCCGTCCTCTTCTTCTCTCTCTATACATTCTAAAAACACCCTGGCCAACTTTGTAACAGAACAGAACTCCGTAGGCCCATTGAGTTGGAACGTGATTCGCACGAAATTGGTGTTTGTGAATTCCAGCTAGCTACCACATTTTTAACTCTTGAAAATGAACAAATCATATTTCTGACCCTTAGAAGAGTCGATGAGTGTGAAAAATTAGGCATAACCTTCGACAATACTATGCGGTCAGTCCTGTTCGGTGAGGTACAGTACTATAGTACAAATGTAACACTATGAATCGGTCATTATGACAGAGCCACGGACATTGTGACGGGGTTAAATAAGAGTCTTGAAAAGTCGTACCTGACAAACGATTTACCTTTTGAAGTCGTAAACATAGACACGCCTGCATGCACGTTGAAGTTAAAATCAACGCTTTGTAGAAATATTAAAGACAAAGAGCTGTTCACAGTTGTTGCCGAGGGTCGATATGGTGCAGTTCTCCAAAGAAATACCTTTCACGAGGCACAACATGACTTGTCCAGCTTAATGTGTCAGTTGAAATTGGAAAAGTTGGGTGAAAGCTACCCATCCCCAGACATGTGCTATATTCACAGCAATATCGTGGAGCATCAATTTGTTGGGAACACCCAGGCGCGCCTGCTGCGCATTGTACAAATTCCCAACCATAGAAGGTAGAGTTTGAGCATTAGATATGAAAAGCCACATTATGTGAATGTTGCGACTAATCTATTAACTAATATTTCAATATATATATAAGAACAATTGAGGGAAAAATTTCCCATTCAATGATGGGAGTTTAACAGTGAAGCTAGACTTTCGTCGCATTCAGTTATAACGACTCGAAGGCCATTCACAGTCTAACGATGGGTGAGATATCAGCGTGGGAGTGGGCTTGGCTCCATTTTTTCAACCATACTCTGCACGGCTGTCCCATTGTTGAAGAAGGGTGCTAGATATCTCGGGAGGAATGCGTTTCAGTCAGGTTTTAACGTGGTTGAAGACATAATGAGTGGAACTAAACCTAAAGAAGCTCTAAAAAAACATTTAAAACGTACACGGGACGAAATCTTCAAAGATGGAAAGAGAAAAATGGGTGGTGGTGGAAAGAAGAAGAGGGCTGTCTGGAAGAAGGGGTCACCAACACGTGGCGGTAAAAGTAAAAGGACAACAAAAAGGAAGTGTTCTAAGCGTATGAAGCATAAGGCTGATCAAATTTTTAACTGATATAAGCTGAGGACACTACTCTCACGAATCATAGGCTGATTGCTACTTGTCGAGAGAAGTGGCACTATTTCTGACTCGTCATGGCGCGTTTCATCCATCCGTGTAGCTCACAATGTTGTAAATCGGAACTGTCCCTCTTTGATATGCCCCCTACACAGGTTTCTATTGAGCATAGCGACTTTATTACAATTAACGCATTAAACACAATTAGTTCACCGAGTGCTCCTATAGAATTCGTGATACCCAGCTCAGCGCCATACTTTTTTGATCCAAGCTGCATCCACATGTATGCTAAGCTGCGCATAGCCCATTCAGATGGAACGGACTGCGATGATGGTTACTCTGCATAACCTGAAACCAACTTTCTACACCCCATATTCAGCCAGTGTGAGGTGTGTTTAAATCAAATTAACATCTCGGCAGGAACGGGTTATTATCACCTACGAGCCTATCTGGAAAATGTCTTCAACTTTTCAAAAGAAACGAAGGATACCTCTTTAATTAAACGCCGAGGGCTATTATCAGACTAAAGACGAAAGTAGTATAAATAATAAATTTAAAAATTCTAAAAAAAAGATATATGAATGTTTTGGACGTCTTCATACAGACTTCACATTCCAGGAGAAACTGCTTATGAACGACATCGATATGAAGCTAAAACTCAACCGCACGAATCCTGAGATCTGCATAAATCTTGGACATGATCAAGAAGAGGGCACAAAAACCGTTGTGATTCACATCATGGAAACATATCTGCGTGTACGCCGAGTGAAATTAAGTTCCCGAAATATGTAGAAATTGAAAAAAATTTAATACACGCAACAGTAAAATACCCGATTAACAGAGTACAGATCAAGCTATACCCGGTGCCCACCGGGTTGGCCTCGAAGCAGCTAGAAAACGTGGCCTGGGAGTTCTACCCAAAAGGATATTAATTGGAATGCATGATCACGCATCGACGAATGGAAAATATAAAAAGAGCGCCTTTAAATTCGAGAATTTCGGCTTTAAAAATATAACTCTATACGTAAATGGCGTTGCATTGGGCGGGACTATGGTTACGGACTACTCATCAGACGCGGTGTTCCCGCTTTGCGCGAGAGCTTATAGTAGTCTGGTCCATATTGGCGGTTGCTGTGACGAGCTTGGGTTTGGCGTAACGCAGAAATAATTTCTCAAGCAATTTAACCTTTACTCATTTGATATTACCCCCGACTTTTCTGCTAATGTAAATACACACTTAAGTCCACAACAAAATTGGAACATCTCAGTCAGATTGGAATTCGCCGACCCTGTAGACGCGCCTATTAGCTTACTAGTGTACCACGAATCACAAGCTCTAATAGAAATTGACTGCTTCCGGAACGTTGTCACAAACTTTTAAAATGGAGGCGAATACACTCCAGAGAGTATTGAAAAGCGACCGAATCACACGCTCAAAATTTATCGGTGTGTTTGCGAAGAATGAAACAATGAAACTGCCAACTACAAGAGATTGGTATAGCCTTATTTTCAACACAGATGTTATTGGTAGTGTGGGGATTTATTGGTTTGCAATCTATTTTAAAAAGAGGGAAAGAATGGACTATTTTGATTCACTCGGCACTCAGCCCTGGAGTGACCCTGTGGTTGTACAATTTATCGAACAGATACGTCTTTGAAATTGTCTGGAATCCTTACCGTTTCCAAGGATATTTTAGTAATACTTGTGGCATGTATTGCCTTTCATTTCTCCTGCACATGTCACGTGGGAAGGAATTTATAAATTTTTCAAAATTATTCGATTTTGTGCAACACTGAGATGAATGGCGAAATGGCATGCGGACAGATAAAAATAGGTTCTCATTTGTACGCACTCGTTGTATTTGGAAGCTGATGATCCTGTTGAAAGATTTTTAACATTCATGGACCATCGTGGTCACACTGGTCAGAAGTCAGCGTCATCACTTTTTGATTTCTTTGAAGTGATCGGCATTGATATAGAAAACTGCCGTGGTCAATCCTATGATAATGCAACTGACATGAGTGGGCGATACTATCGGATGCACACTCCTGTTACACAGAAAAGTCCGCTGGTGATTTTCATTCCTTGTTCTGTTCATTTATTCGTTCTGTACATTGGGCAGGCTGCTGTTGATTGTTGTGGTGGAGTAGTGGCTTTTTTCGATTTTGTGTATAGGCTTTACACTTTTTCAAAATCAACAGACCATTGGCCACTTTTGAAAGATAAACTTAAAGTTAAAGGCCTCCTGATGCCAAAGGAGTTATCAAACACTAGATGGTTTGTTCAGGCAGATGCCACAAATCCATTACAGGCTGGCTATGCTGAGATTATGGATGTCCTTGAGGCTATTTCCAGCGATGAGGATGAGAAAGTGAGAATAGAAACAGAGTATCATGTTTGGTGGATATACGTAATGTGTAAATTGGAAACTGGGATTTTCATTGATGTGTGGCATACCATTCTTCAAAGGTTTAACATGACTAACAAGCAATTACAAGACGCAAAAATGGATGCTAATGCAGCTGTCATTCTGCTGAAATCATTGGTAACATTTGTGCAAGTGCTGCGAGACCGTTTCGATGATTTTGAACAATCATGAATTGAAAAAAGTGGCACATCAGAATACACTGCACAACATAGAAATGTAAAATTAGATCCATTAGATTATGAAAGAGGTAAAGAAGTGCAACACAGTCCAAGAGACTACTTCAAAATTTCCGATTTCATACCTGTCATCAATTGTCTTATGCAAGTATTTGAAAAGAGAATTGAGGCTTATTCCCATACATCTGAAAAATTTGGTTTCTTGAATGATCTGGTCTCTCTAAATGATGATAAAATTCAGGAAATGTCATCTAGATTAGTCCAACTTTATTTTGCTGATCTGGAAGAGTGTCTCGATAATGAACTTGTCCAATTCCGCACGGTTGTGGAATTGTTTTTGGAGAAGAATTATTATGATGGCATCAGCAATGCACACTTTATGTATCTCCTTATTCAGAACAAGAATCTCAGATCAACCTTTTCAAATGTAGAAATTTTTCTTCAGATGTATCTTTCACTCATGATATCCACTTGTTCAGGTGAAAGGTCTTTTTCAAAGCTGAAGTACATCAAGAACGATTTGCGAACAACAATGACCCCAAAAAATGACTGAATTCGCTTTCTTTAATGTGTATTGAAAATGATGTCCTTCGTGATTTCTCATATATAATAAATGAATTTCCAGTTATCAAAGCACGAAATCTTACATTTAAGATTGTTTTTATTTTTCTAGTGTGAAGTAAACATGCATAATAAAATCTGCAGCTAAAACTTCTTTTTTTTTTCAATATATTCTAAGTTTGAACAGAGATAGGGCCTCCCACATTCTGAGTTGCCTCAGTAGTATGACCGCAAAATTTTACAGTGCACTGCAATTGCAAATGTTGCAATGAGTGCCAGTGCCAACCACAGTGCCAACCCCCTTGTTGCAATACCCCCAGTGCCAACCACAGGGTGCCAAAAAAATGAAAGAAAGGGGGGAGGGGAACTCCCCCAGCAAGCTGGGGGAATCCACCTAACCTCTTTGGGGGGAGAGGGTGGTACGGTCTCACCCTCCAAAGGGGTATACCTAACCTTAGAGAGAAAGGAGATGGAGAGAGGAGTGCTCGCGTGGCTGCTGCCAAGCGCATATTTAGAGTTCATCCGAGCGCCCGCTGTCTTATAAAATTCTAATCCGCCAGTTGGCGAAGAAGCCAGTGCCTCCAGGCATTATCAGCCACTTGGCACAGTGTATACAACGTTTGGACAGCCAAGAAACGCACACAAACGCACGTACACTCCTGACTACACGCCCATAAAGCCCCTATTATTACACACACAAGTATATGCACGTTCACATTATATGCACCGGGTTCGAGACCCGTTGATGGCAACGGTGTGCAGCAATAGTTCATCTTTCCACACAAATGGTTGGTCGATAAATGGGAACCCTGGGTATCCTGGTGGCTAAGACGCTGGGACTGCTGGATTCCGCGTTAAACAGTAGGTCCAAGGAGGAGTGACAAGCTTGAACTTCGTCAGAATGAACAATTTGGGTGGAAGCTAACGAAAGGTTAGCCAAAGGAAAGCCTATATATGTACAGTTCCGGATAAAAGTTCTAAAAAATTCTGAAAACTATAAAAAATTACTAATTACTACAAGAAGGGTACACAATCGCATGTCTCATTCTAAAGCTGTAGGGCGGGATACCTTTCGGCACACACACACACACACACACATAATATATATATTATCACAGGTAATAAAGTTTGACATAAACTTTAAACCGATACGATCTCCCTGTCACGGCCAGTTATTTTTTTTAAAAACTATTTTCCAGGTTTATGGCGATTTATTTTTCAGAGGAACTAGTCACAGATATCTAGAGATGGGTGTAAATCCTTTCATATATATTCAGTCTTGTTAAAATTAATTGAAAGACAAGGTGACAAAGACATTATTTGAGATTTGAACCATTTGTTGGACATAAAAGCAACATATTTAAGATTTAATACTTGCTATGGCCTCCTTTAGCTTTCAGAACACATTTTACACGTTGGGGCATGGAATCGACAAGGTTTGCGCAAATTTTTATAACTTCGTCATGATACCATATTTTAATTATTGCTCTGATGAGCTTTTGTTTCGTTGTGCATTCATGTTTTCGCAGGCGTTGCTTAAATTATATATATATATATATATATATATATATATATATATATATATATTTATTTATTTTAATATATATTATATATATATATATAAACTATAGCCCACATGTTTTCTATTAGATTTAAATCCAGTGAGTTCCCTGGCCATTTGAATACTTGAATATTCTCATCTTGCAATGCTTTCATTGATTTCTTTGATGCATGACAAGGTGCAAGGTCATGTTGGAATACCCCTTCACCATCTGGAAAAGCTTTGATAAGGTCGGGAGCCACTTTTGTATGAATTATATCTACGTATTTTTCGGAATTCATCATTCTTGTAATTGGCAAAAGTCTTATAGGTCCAGAAAAAAAAAGAACCCCAAAACACAACCTTTTCGGGATGTTTGACGTGTTGTTCAATGTGGCCCTGGCGAATCGGTTCATTAAGTGATCTTCTTACATACTGGGATCTTTGTCCCTGTACTTCAAAATGTGATTCATCGGAGAACATGACGGTTCTCCATTCCTCCTTTGTCCAGTGCCGGTATTGTTTAGCCCAAGAAACACGTTTCTTTTTCAGTATATATATATATATATATATTTTCACAGTTGAGGCAATAAATGGATATTTATCATAAGCGATCTCTGGATACCATAAAATTTAAAGCGATGCGATCTGTTCCCGAGTTCCAATTTTAATATATATATATATATATATATATATATATATATATTACAGGTAAGGTGGTAAAACAGATGTTTATAATGCACCAGCCCTCTCCGTCACGGCCAGTTAATTTAAAAAAAATATATTTTCCAGGTTTATGGCGATTGTATTTCACTCATATATATAATATATATATATATATATACACCCGCCGCAAAATGACTTCGGACCTTCGTACGATATTCCACTGAGAAAGCGGTCTGAAATCGATTTGCATTTCTCACGCTACCGAGTAAAATATTTTGTCTGGAAGTATCTGGCATGTTGTTAGTCGATCCCTTTATGCTACCGCAGAGGCAAAACTCGTCAGTGTTTAGATAGAGGTGACGTGGGGGTGTTCTGTTTCTGTCGTACCGCGTCCAGAATTCTTGGATTTTTGTGTGCAGTCGTTTGTGTTCTTTATTTTTCTTAAAGTGCAGTGGACATGCCTGGGAAGTATTGTTCTGTTGAGGAGAAGGCCCGTATTCTTGCGTGGAGGCAAGAAAACGTCCCGATATAGACGATATGCGAGCGTACTGGTCGGGCGAAGTCGACGATCATGAAGCTGCTGGCGGCGGCTAGAGGCCTACCACCCAACGTCGTACCGAAGCACAATTTCGGTGGTGGAAGGCGAAGGAAGACGTCTAAGGCCACGGATAACCTCATAAAGAGAGAAGTGTTGAAGAACCCTCGACTTACAGCGTCTCAATTGAAAAAGAACCATCCCAAGCTGCTGGAAGCCATGTCTGTTCGAACGATCCAGCACCGGCTGCAGAAGGACTTGGGGTTACCAAGCCGTACCGCCGCCAAGAAGCCACTTATCACCGACCGCATGAAGAAGCAGCGTGTTGCCTTTGCAAAGAAATACGTTCATTGGACATCGGCACAGTGGGGGAAGGTGATGTTTTCAGATGAAAGCATGTTCCAGGTGTTCCAGATTCGATCTGCCAAGGTGCGACGCCCGTCATCTGCTAGTCGGTACCACCCGGCCTACACGGTACCGACTGTTAAACACCCTGAGTCAGTGATGGTGTGGGGGTGTTTTTCTGGTGAGAAGGGAAATGGGGGTCTGTACTTCCTTCCCAAGAATGTGATGATGAACGGTGACCGTTATATTGACGTTCTTAACGACCATTTGTTGAACCACTTCGCCATTCACGGCAGTGAGATTTTTATGCACGACAGTGCCCCCTGTCACAAGGTCAAGAAGGTGACGAAGTGGCTTAATGAGCGGAAGATTAAGGTGTTAGAGTGGCCTGGTAATAGCCCCGATATCAACCCCATCGAGAACTGTTGGCATTACATGAAGAAGATCATGGCAGAGAAGAAGACTCCTAACCTCGCGAACCTCAAGACGGAGCTGATAAAGGTGTGGTGCATGGAGATGACATTGGACTACTTCAGGAAGCTCAGTGATTCCATACCCAAACGGATGCAGGGGGTCCTCAAGAACAAGGGAGCCATGACTTCATATTGATGTAACTAAGTTTTTAAATATATTTGGTTTTTTATAATGATGTATGTGCTTTTCCTCCAAAATGGTAGATGGTCCGAAGTCATTTTGCGGCGGGTATATATATATATATATATATATATTAACGCAGGTAAGGTAATAAAAGGGTGTTTAATATACAGTACCTTCAAATTTCTCTCCCCCCACCCATCTCATCGGTGCCCCAGAAAAACAAGTTATTTTCCAAACAAAGCATTTGTTTCTCTCTACGATTCTGGAAGAAATCTACGGATTGGGTATGTTATATCTGACACGCCCCAGAATTCACGGATCAGCCAACTACAACCCAGTGGGAGGAGACTCATGACCTCTGGTTGGTGGATGGCAGTACTCACACGTTAAGCCCTACCAAAATTTCACCGACGGCCAATAGGAAACTCGTGATTCGACTATTAGTACTACAGAAATATATCGCCATCATCCATTCTCAGCAGCTTTACATCTCCCCGAAAGTGTTTGAAGTCGGGGATGCCGCAGCACTATCTACAATTCATCTTTTCGGGGCGACTGACCGGAACGCTCTACTTTCAACGCAAACTGTTGCAGAAATTTGTGACGGCGAGAAAGATTTTACCGTTGATGACGTCATTGAGATGTAAGTATTAATTAATTTGTGAAGAATGTGATGCGCATCCAGCTAATCTTACTTTTGAAAACTGTCAGGATATCTGCTTTGTGATTATAATTTGCCCATGAAGGTATACATGCCCATGAAGGTATACAGCTTGACCGATCCCAAATTGTTAAGAATCCTGGCAAGCGCTTTAGTGAAAAGTTGTGTCTAAACAGTCTTTGGGGGAAATTTGCACAGAATACCAGCAAAGGGAACGTTCATTTGGCACAAAATTACAGTGAAGTCTTGGATTATGCCAACGCTCCCGATAAAGAGGTTATGGAGATTGTGAATGTAGGTAATACTTACATAATAAAGAACAAAATCACCGAACTGGCCACACATGGCTCACGGGTTACAAACATACCTGTAGTCAGCTTCACAACAGACTACGCCCGCATCAAACTTTGGGGTCTACTGCACTCTCCTAGGCGGAGGGTGCTGTACGCTGACAAAGATAGCGTAATATTCACAGCGAAGGAGGGTGAATACATGACTTCTATTGGGGAATTCCTCAGAGAGTTAACTGACTGTGGGGACGCACAATTTTGGGGCGCAGAAACTGGGGTGTGTGAAGGAACTTAGGGGCACTAAGGAATGCCGTAACACCTATAGGAAGCGTTACCATGCCTCGTACCTATGATACCGTACCCTTTGGCTACTTTAACCCTTGATTGTATTATATATATATGTGTAGTGATAATGATATATTTATTTATCACGTATATTTGCATCAATTAAGGTTTCATTTTCTCATTTGCATGCGTGGTTTTGTGTGTACAGTAAAAAGATAAGCTCCGCCCACTGTAAGATCGGTCACGTGACTCCTGCCACTGCCTGAGCATATCTCTATCCCTGCGTGCTCAGTTGTCCTCTGCATACCCTTGAGCTCAGACGGGTATTCTCCCACATAGACGAAAAATAGTAATGGCTACCTTTAATATTGCGTGGTCAACGTTTGTGAAGTGGTATTCGGCAAAGTGCCAAGATTTGGTGGATACTGTAAAACTCCCTAGTCCCCCCTCTAATACTTTTAAGGCTACGTTGAGCCGGGCGAAGGACCAAGATGTTCAAATACTCTACGGGTATCTGGCGAGGGCATTCTAGGATTTCGTAGTACAAACGATGTACTGAAGTATATTGTAGACCTAACCTTTATAAAAGCTCACATATACCGCGAAGTAGAAGAAACAACACGTTCAGAAGATAAGCAACGGTTATGGATAGTGAGTCTTGTTGATGAATGTTGTGACAATCGATATTATGTCATGTTACATCATATCGAACTACTCGTACCCTACGGTTGAGAATATAAATCTTGTCATCATAGAGAATCTTAAGTATTTTTACCACTATATTAATATATATCATGACGATATATATGGGCATAAATATGCGCATAGGTTTCTCTGAAATAGTGCACGATTGTGAAGATGTTTAGTTTGTGGAAAGGAAAGTCTGGTGAGTGATAAAACACTAAAGCCGGTATTGCTTCATGTGGCGGAAAAATCTATTTGCCCAGGGTCACAAGTGTTCGAACAAGCCTGTACACGCTTCAGCAGTTTATGGTGTGACTCACTCCACCCATCGAGCCGCCCACCCGTGTACCTCACCCCTCCGAAACACACGAGTTCGAACAAACCCATACACGTTTCATCAGCGTGACTCACTCCGCCCGTCGAGACGATCTGTCCCACCTGTGGTTCATAGTCATCTCAGAGCTTGAACTCATTAGACGTGAGAATACGATGGAACTTCCTTTGAGAAGCATTCTCAACGACGCGTTACGATGTGTCCATGACGAAGTCGTTGCGCGTGTTCAGGCGTGAAACCGGCACCAATAACTATGCACTTGAAACGATTTTCAGGCAAGCAAACTCTGGTAAACGGAATGTTATTTATTTAAGTGTAGGTGTAGGTACAAGAAGAGAACAGATTAGTGATGCCCCCTCATATGCCGTTGTTTGCACGTTGTGTATAAATAAAGAACAACCATGCATTGATATAAGACTGATGTGGAAGAATGCATCCGATAATAACGGATATGATTTATTTTGACGCGGTTCTTGAATACGCATACACAGCTCTGCTCTACGGATTTATCGAATGTAGCAATGAACAAGGCGAGAATGGTCTAAAGCTGGATGCATATTTAAAAGGTTTAGACTCTTCGAAATATCCCGAACTTTGGTACAAAGCACTTGAGTGGTACAGGGCAGAGCTTGCCTACACTGTTCAGCCCGAAGAACTGTACCTCTATATAATGAATAGCTGTCGTTATGACTTCGAAGACTATTTCAATTGCCGCTATGCGTTGTGAAGAAGAGTTCACGATTGAAAAGCTCAGGACAGTAAGAAAAAACCTTCGAATAGAAAGGAGTGTTTACAAACTCGTATTTAATAATGATGTTTTGATTAACGATGACCTCTTTGTACGTGCTTTTGATTGCGTTCTATCCGTGTTTAAAGATAACTTGCCAACCGAATGTAAAGTGGGCACAAAAATAGTATTGAACGATATGAAAGCCATTTATGTCGAGTATAGGCATTCATATAACTTGAGCGGTGAAGTAATGCTTCTACGGTTTTAACGTGTAGTGCAAAGTAATAATGATGTGAATGTAGACTCGATTACGTGTGAGTTTAGCGTTTTGCGCAGTAGAACGTAAAGTATTTTGATGTATATTTATTTATTTAATTATTTAATTATATATATATATATAATATATATATATATAATTTCCTGTACTAATATGCAATTGATTGGCGCTAGGACAGTTTGCCTACGGACAATTTGCCTACGGACAGTTTGCCTACGGACAGTTTGCCTACGGACAGTTTGCCTACTGGACAGTTTGCCTACTGGACATTATGCCTATGGACACCATGCCTATGTGGTATATTTATCCTTACCTTATTTAACTTATTTAACTTATTTAACTTCAGATTCATGCAAAAGAATTAATTCAAAATTAAAATGTGTTGTTGCCCTTAATAGCATAAATGTCTGAAAATATATCAAGTAAGAAAGGGAAACAGAAGTTTTCACATAATGGATATTTGTATGTGTTTGATAAATGTAGCAAGCGCGACCCTTCGTTACTTTTTTGGCGGTGCGAGCAAAAGAGTCAGTGTATTATAAGGTGTGTATATATAATATGGGTACTTTTCCGTTATCTGCCCCTTGACGATTGGTTAGGTTAAGTCGTGATATTTTCGTTAAAACTAACGAAAATATCATGACTTAACCTAACCAATCGTCAAGGGCGTACAGTTGACCTAACCGGGCAGTGACGATTGGTTAGGTTAAGTTGTGATATTTTTGATAGTTTTAATGAAAATATCATGACTGAACCTAACCAATCGTCAATGGGGCAGATAACGGAAAAGTACCCATATTATATATACACCTTATAATACACTGACTCTTTTGCTCGCACCGCCAAAAAAGTAACGAAGGGTCGCGCTTGCTACATTTATCAAACACATACAAATATCCATTATGTGAAAACTTCTGTTTTCCTTTCTTACTTGATATATTTTCAGACATTTATGCTATTAAGGGCAACAACACATTTTAATTTTGAATTAATTCTTTTGCATGAATCTGAAGTTAAATAAGTTAAATAAGTTAAATAAGGTAAGGATAAATATACCACATAGGCATGGTGTCCATAGGCATAATGTCCAGTAGGCAAACTGTCCAGTGGCAAACTGTCCGTAGGCAAACTGTCCGTAGGCAAACTGTCCGTAGGCAAACTGTCCGGCCACGGCAATTGATTATACATTTTGTATATTATTATTTTCAGTATATTTAATTAGTTAATATAACTGTGTATGTATATATATTTTTTTCTTCTACTAATATATTGATGGTTATACTACAACGTTTTGTATATTTTTTATTATATATTTTTCATTCGTATTTCTTATGCTTTTATTATTTTTTATCATATATATTTCATTGTATATTTATTTTCATTATATATTCATCGTTCGTATTTCTTACGCTATTATTATTTTTTATCATATATATTCCATTGTATATTTATTTTCTAAATATTTCGTGAAATTGAATCCATTAATTCGTCTAAATAAACAGAATGATGTAATGATGTTTTATTTAATTCTTTTGGTTGTACACGACATTTCATTACAGCAAGTAGCTGCCTTCTAAAATGGATTTCTAAACCAACTGCCAAATATATCTGGATAGCACAATCTGGCAAACCTAATAATGTGCAACTGAACAAGCCAATTACGCCTTCTAAGTCAACTGGCTGGTTAAGCCAGAATATATGTTTTAATTAAATAAATAGCGCAATCTGGCAACTATATAATGTACACCTGAACCAGCCATTTTCGCCTTCTAAGTCAACTGGCTGGTTAAACCAGAATATATGTCTTAATTAAATAAATAGCGCAATCTGGCAGCTCAGCCAGATAAGCCAACTGGCTGATTAAGCCAGCTGCCTGATTATGAACATATTAAGACAACGGGCGCTCGGCTGAAGACTTAATATGCGCTTGGCTCCTGCCAGCGAACACCTCTCTTCCTGTCTCTCCTTCTCCTCTCTTTCTCTTGGGGGATAACTCCGCCTCCAGGTTGCATAACCCTTGTTGCTCTTGCAACATTCCCCCTTTGTTGCATAACATCTTTCAACATCCCCCCCTTTGTTGCATAACTTATGCAACATTTCCTTTGCAACACTGATCAACATTTCCACTTGCATTGCACTCTCTCCTTTTCCGCCCATACTACTAACGCATAAATCTCCTGTATCCGGCAGGTGAAAACGCTGTAAAAAGGATTTAAAAAGGGGAGTCTCGGGACAGAATTTGATTTACAAGTGCATCAATGTAAAAATTTCTTGTCATTATTGAAATTGACAATATTTTAAGTTAAGAAATATTCAGTTAATCGCCTTTCATCTTTCTCTTTTATATGTAAATGAAGAGCCTAAATATCAATGTTAATTGAATAACACCGGTCTGCATGAAAACCGATTTTTTATTTTGAGTTGTGATTCTGAAGCAGTTCGCTGCGCTGAATTAAAAAATGCTACCAGTTATTATCATGTTGATAGACGACGGGGATAGGATTGTTAGTACCGTCGTCTATCAACATGATGGTGCTCCTTGTCACTATGCCAAAATTGTTCAGGATTATCTAAATGGACGTTTTCCAAATCGCTGGATCGGACGCGGAAGCAACAGACCTTGGCGAGCGAGATCACCAGATTTAACCCCTTTAGATTTCTTTGCATGGGGCTTTATCAAATCGCACGTTTATCAGACGAAGATTACGAGTCTTGAAAACTTACGTACACGTATACGAACTGCTGCAGATAACATAACCCCGCAAATGCTCCAGAATGTGTTTAGAAATGCTGCGGAACGATTTGAACTGTGCAGGGATACTGATGGGCGTCACGTCGAATCCTACTCTTAATTATTTAATAAATGTTACCACTTTATCATTTTATGATTGAATTCCATATAATTTCCAAGTGCTTCACAAAAATAGATCCTGACTTTATGTACACCCGGTATATGTTATACATGAACAATCGCCCGACTATAATATCCCACTCACGAACCAGGATTCGAGAAGCGAAATGTCATTCGCCTCCATTTCGCGTACAGCTCTGAGGAGTCGAGTGCATTCGCACGCCCGCCAACCCTAAGTAGCTCGTTGTTTTCCCACGTCCGCCTGGGAACTCGGCTCGCCAGGATGCCACACAGGCACTCTGGCCTTGAGAACCTTGCGCGCTCCTGCGTCTCACGTGGGTGATCGCCCTTCTGACGCCTGGCGAAATAGGATTCCGCCGTATATAAGGAGGGTCCAGAGCTTAGAAACTCAGATTCAGAACGGGCTAAGCTGAATGCCCAAGAACGGGTCTCCGAAGATGATGGGCGCATTTCACCCCGTAGGAAATTGCTTTGTATTGGAAATTCGGGTTTGAGGATCTGACTGAAGGAAATGGTAGTAGACCCAAACAATATTTAACGTAATTTTAAATCAATCTTAGAATAAAGAACTAAACCATTATAAACTTTATTACTTTTAATGGAGAAATCATTTTATGAACTTTTGTGAAGAAAGTTTGATTTGCTGAAATTGTTTAATCACCGTCTTGCCTGAATTCAATTCAATAAAATTAATAACCTCCGACGTATGTTTTATTGTTCTTTGACTGTTGGGGACTTGTGATAAGAAATTTCTACCCAGCTACTCTTAAACGGATTTATTTCCGGCGTGCTCTGTGGCAAGGGTTCCACCAGACATTGAGAGGGTGATTCCCATCCAGGAGTACATAATATTATACCCTCTTGGTGTAGGTCAATTTTACAAGTCGACGTGGTGTATAAGTCGACCCAAGATTTTGGTTAAGAAATTCGTGTTTCAAGATATATCCTTTGTATAAGTCGATCCCCCACTCCTCCACTAACCAACCAACCAACCAAGTTTACAAGTTTAGTTTACCGTTGCTGCTGCATCAGTTTACCGCCACCGCCTTACCGCATTAGTTTACCCATAATTTTACCGCTATGGAGCTTCCGTCAAAGCGAATGAAGTATGATGCTGGCTTTAAACTGAAAGTAATTGCTTATGCATGCGAGACAAATAACAGTGCCTTAGCAAGAAAATTTGGAATTAATGAAAAGTTAGTGCGAGACTGGAAAAAGAATCAATGTGTTTTAAGTGAAATGCCAAAGTCTAAATGTGCGTTACGAGGGAAAGCTTGTCAATGGCCTGCATTAGAGGATTACTTAGCAGATTGGATAAATGAAAATCGTGAAATTGGGTTAGCTGTAACGCGACCTAGCATACGTATGCAGGCACTTAAGTGGGCCCGATCACACCCAGATGAAAGTGAAGACTTTAGGGCAACAGTGAGTTGGTGTGATCGTTTTATGAATAGGAAGAATTTAGTATTACGGCAGAAAACTAAGATTGCACAAAAATTACCTAGTGACCTAGAGAATAAAATTGTAAATTTCCACAGGTTTATTATTGGACTGAGAAAACAGCAAAATTTCCAGCTAAGTCAGATTGGTAACATGGATAAGACTCCATGCTTTTTTGATATGCTATCAAATAGACCAGTATACTCTAAAGGTTCCAAGACAGTTTTAATAAAAAGTACAGGACATGAGAAAACAAAATTTACTGTGGTATTAAGTTGCCTTGCTGATGGCACAAAGTTGAAACCAATGGTGATTTTTAAAAGAAAGACAATGCCACCATTGAAGTTTCCAGCAGGCGTGTTTGTTTACGTTCATGAAAAAGGATGGATGGATGAAAATGGAATTCATTTATGGATTGAAAATGTATGGAATCGGCGCCCAGGCGGATTGCGTGAAAAATCAATGTTAGTATGGGATGCATTTCGAAGCCATTTAACAGATAGTGTTAAAAAACATTTACAGAGCAATAAAACTGAATCTGTTGTTATTCCTGGAGGTCTAACGTCTGTGCTTCAACCTCTTCATGTATGCATCAATAAGCCATTTAAGGACAAAATGCGTATGCAATGGAATAACTGGATGGCTGAGGGCGAAAAGTCTTTCACAAAAGGTGGTAATATGCGTGCCCCATCGCTAGATGCTTTATGCAGATTTGTGATAAATTCTTGGGAAGCCATTGGAATTGAAATTGTTCAAAAATCATTCAAAAAATGTTGGATTAGTAATCAAATGGATGGGATGGAAGATGATTTGTTGTGGAGAGATAGTGATAACGAAGAAGATGCAGTAAACAATTTAAGCGATTCCAATTCAGATTCAGATACATATGGCGACCTTGATCCTAATCCTAACTAAAGTTTTAAAGTTTTTTATTGTCTTTTAACCTTTTAACTGTTTTTAATAAATAAAGTGTAATTCAATATCTGTATTTGAGCTCATCCTTGATCATGTGCACCAGTTTACCTCTCTTGGATTAAGGTTCTGATTTCATACTTGTTGTATAAGTCGACCCTAAAATTTAAAGATATTTTTAAGGCTTTAAACATCGACTTATACACGGAATTTTACGGTATATATATATATATATGAAGTTTAAATTATCTCAATTCTAAAATTCTGTAAGTTTTTATACGCAATTATTATCAGAAATATAGAAGTCACTTCTGGCCCATGTGCCACGACCAATCCCCTTGCCACTCGCTAGTATTATTATCGCAAAAATGTAGAGTGCAATGCAACTGCATGCAACGCTGCAACACTGCATGCAATATGATGAGAATGGTTTACCCCCTCAGCCCCCGCATCAGGCCCCCTCCCCAAAATTTATATATATATATATATGAGTTGTATGTGTGTGAACTTCAAGGGGTACCTTAACGTGACTGCTGAGGCCCACAAATATATATATATGTGGGTGTGTATGCATGTATAGAAAAGCTTCATATATATATATATATATATATATATATATATAATATACACACACACTTTCATTGCACTTACCGCAACAATATAATATCACGGTGTTTAAAAAAAGGCTAATTAATTTCGGCCCGACACAACCAAGCCCTTTTCAAACCCATAAACTAGTTAAAATGTCTAAAAATATTATAAAACTTCCGTCCTGCAGAAGAGCTGAAGTTAAAATGACTGTTAAGGCATAATCACGGACAGAGAGATGGTGGCTGTCGTACATCTGGCAGTTGACAAAGGCAAAATATTGCCCAGATTTCAAACATTTAAGATGAGAAAGCTTTAAGTAAAAATCAATTCTGTACATCTGGCAGCCGGTCACGACCCGAAATTACACTAAAATGTTGTAAATGTTAAAAAGAAAGCTATCCATACTGTAGGACAGCTTAATATTTGAAATGGTGTTTTCTCCTAAAATGTAAAATGCCTCGTATATTTGTCTCTCTTCCTGGTCCCTGACCTTCATGATAGGTTTAAAATCCTGGAAGTTAAAAATATGATTATGATGTTCCCTATGCTGAAAGAAGCTACTATAAGTATTACCTGAGCTCGGACTTAGCTCACGTTTGTTGGAATTAATCCTTCTCTGAAAATTAATTTTCTTTCCGATGTATTTTTGAGGGTAGCCTCCACATGGGATTTCATAAACTACGCCATAATTGTTGGAGGCTTTTTTAATAGGATGGCGAATGAACGAAGACAATTTATTTGGCACAGCGGAGACCAACTTAATCTGCTGTGGCAAGAGTGAGGAAAGCCCTTTGTTAACCTCCAAGAGCACTTTCAGGGATGAAACGCCTTTATCCTGGTTCCTAGTTTTGGGAGAAAAGAAAGATCTCCTAGCGGCGAAATAAGCTTTATCAATGAACAATTTGGAATAACCCAAACCTATAAATATACTTTAATATGTAAAACTTCATCGTCAAGATAAATTGGGTCACAAATCCTGAAAGCTCTCAAAAAGAGACCCGAAATAACGCCTTTTTTAGTACAGAGAGAATGATTGGAAAAAACATGAGCGTAGCTGTCTGAATGCGTAGGCTTTCTAAATACTTTGAAAGAAGGTCTTTGGTTGGGATCTCTTAAAATAAGAACATCGAAAAACGAGAGAGATCCACTAATTTCAACTTCATACGTAAACTGTATTGAAGGTACAAAACTGTTAAATAGTCCCACCAGCTCATCCAAATCCACATGAGATTCGATTCCAAAATAACACATATGTCATCAACGTAACGGAACCAATTAACCCCCAGCACCAAAGATTCTGGCAAAAAATGAACTTCAAAAAATTCCATAAAAATGTTAGCTAAAATTGGAGAGAGCGAAGAGCCCATCGGTAAACCTGTCTTTTGTCTAAAAAATGACCCGTTGAAAGAAAAATAGTTATGTTTCGAGCAAAGTCTAACAAGTTCCAAAATAATTCCATAATCAAACGGAATGGCCTCAGGATGATCATGAAGCCACTCTTCTACGAACTGCAAGGTTAAATCCAAAGGGACTCTGGTAAACAAAGATACCACATCAAAACTCACCAATCTTTTTCCTGATAAGTCTGTACCTCGAAGTTTGTAAACAAACTCTGCAGAATTTTTAAGATGTGCTGCAGAGATTTGGCTTACTAATGGCGAAAGGAGGCTCGAAAGCCATTTAACAGCTGTTTAGTAGAACTTCCCACATTAGAAATAATAGGGCACAAAGGTACTGAGGGTTTATGTAGCTTTGGAAGCCCATATATATATAAGGAAGATGGGGCAAATAAGATTTAAATCTTTGAAAAAGTTCGGGAGAGTCCTTATGGATTCTTCCCAACTCCTTATTAAAAGAAGCCTGGGAAGTTTTTAGTGGATCATTGCTGACTTTCGAATAAACCCACTTAAATGTGGGTGTATAAATGTGGGTAGCCTAAAATAAAACACCAGAAAGATTAGAGAGAACCTTTCACTGCGGCGTCTCGAAGCATTTTGAATTCTTCACTGGGCGGCGGTCGTATTTGACGTACACAGCTATTTACGTACATATAAATGTGAATTACCATCGCTTTGCTTCACACACACACACACACACACACACACACACACACATGCTGTATCGTTTATATATACTGTATATATGCCCTTCATTTCCATTAATGTTTGTTTAAAAGGTGTAAATAAAGTACAAATGCAGCGTTCTGCCTATTTAATATATATCGAAATACAAAATATGTATATTATTATGGGCAAAACAGGGATAATACATACATTATTTATATATATATATATATATATATATATATATATATATATATATATATATATATATATATATTTAAATAAAAACAATAGAGCCAGTAGAGGAGAATTACATTTGACGCAAAAACAGGAATAAATGGTGTTATTTAACATATGTTTTGATACGTATTAAAACAAAAAAATACAGCTAGAACAGAAAAATTCTATGGAAGTACATGCTTTAAGGTCAGTTTCTACCAAGCTTAAATAAAATAGTAAACTCGCACGTAATCGAGTCCAAATTTACATCCTCATTGCTCTCTACTACACAATAAATGCGATTCAACATTAATTCACTACTCAAAGTATGCGGGTAGCTATATTCAATATAAAGGGCTTTCAACTCGTTTAACACTATTTTTGTACCCACTTTACAATTGGGAGTGAAACTATCACGCACTTTAAACGTGGATAGAATACAGTCAAAATCACGCACAAAGAATGACATCGTTTGCTACAACATCATTAAATTCAAGTTTATAAACACTCCTTTCCAAACGGGTGTTTATTCTTTCAGCGCTGACCTTTTCAACTGTAAATCTTCACAACTCATATCAGCAACTGTGTCTTATATAAAGAAATAATTATTCAGGGTGAACAGTGAAGGTGACTTCAGCCCTATACCGTTCTAGCCCTTTGTACTAAAGTTCATGATATTTCAAAGATTCTGCACATTCTAAATACGCAGCCAATTCCAAACCATTCTCGCCTTGTTCGGTTCTACACTTGGTAAAATTATCGAGCAGTACGGTGTACCCGTATTCAAGCACCGTATTAAAATAACGCACATCAGCAACACGAGCGTCTAATGTAGGTATGTAGATTTCAGTTTACGGAAGCCGACGACTTCAAACATTCTCTCTGTTTGTTATTGTCAGCAGCATTCTTCCACATCAACCGTATATCAACGCAGGGTTGGTTTGTATCACGATTTACTCATAGCGCACAAATAATGGCGTATGAGGGTGCATCGTTAATCTGTTCTCTTTTTGTGCCTACACCCAGGGTCGCATTTATGGGGTGGCGCACCGGGCAAATGTCCAAGGCCCCGCGCCCGATGGGCCCCCCAAATTTCAATTGAAAAAATTAAACGTCACGTATTTGCCATCTGCGACGAGTTTTACTTTTTCCGGCAGGCGGCATGGCATCAGGCATTCTAATATCCGCTTTGATGGTGTTTACTTTGTTGTTCTTGTTAGTGTTACTCATTTCTAATGTTGTTACTAACTTACTTCTTGTTGTTTCTGTTGCAGATTCATGATTTAAGTTCTTATTGTTGGCATTGTAATACGTACAACATGGAAACGAGCCGTGACCGGGATCGAAGGAGGAAATATAAACCCAGTAGTGAAAAGCGTAAGGATAAGAAGCGCAGAGAAGAGTTTCTTGCGACGGTGCCGAAACTGACTAATTGGCCCACCAGCTGCCTCCGCTACTTCAGCAGCTGCGTTTTCAGAAGACGCGTCTACGTCAGTGCGTTCAGCAAGCCCACCAGCTTCAGGACATGCAATTAATGACATTGGTTTGTGGCCACAAGTGCTGACCGATGACTTTAGAGAGTTCTGGATAAAGCGGGGAACATCAGATTGCCGAAATTATGACAGCGACTTCAGTATCTCTTCAACTATTGAAAGTGGTACAACACGCCGATGTACGAAGACATTATTTGTTAAAAAACATAGCCTGACGAATGAGAGGATTGAGGTGTCATGGCTGTGCTATTCTGAGTCTACAGGCTGTGTTTACTGTTTTGTCTGTAAATTAATGTTGAGGGCGGACAGCAAGTTCACAATCGGGTTCAACGACTGGAAGCATGGTAGACAATCGGTCGGAGCACACGGAAAATGTGAGCAACATGTGGAGTCGATGAGATTTTTGTTGGTTAGAAAGTCTGTCTCCGGCCGTGTTGATTCGAAACTGGTGAACCAGTTTGAAAAGGAGTGCAACTACTGGCAGGAAGTTTTGCGGCGCTGTGTCGACGTTATCAAGTATATCACGTCACGAGGACTAGCAATTCGTGGACACGACTCCCGTTTTCGTTCACCAAACAACGGCAACTATTACGGATTTTGGAACTTTTAAGTAAGTATAACAGTTTTCTGGCTGCGCATATAAGCGAGCATACCAACAAAGTTTAGCGGACACACCTCGTATCTCTCATTTCATTTGCGAGGAACTCATACTGTTGATGGCCGATAAAGTACTTCAGACGATTACCCGAGAAATCCAGCAGTCAAAATACTACTCTCTATCCGTCGACTCTACGCCTGATGTTTCCCACACCGATCAACTGCGCTTCACCGTCCGATATTTGGTTGAGTCTGGGTCCGTCGAGCGATTTCTACAGTTCATACCTATGAACACACATACAGGTAAAGGAATCGCCGACGTGGTCCTCAACTTTCTGAAGACTCATGGCATTCGAATTGGAGACTGCAGAGGACAGTCTTATGATAACGCAAGCAATATGGCAAGGAAATACAACGGCGTAAAGAGCCACATCAATTCAAAATCTCCATATGCTGAATTTGTGCCATGCATGTGCCATTCACTAAATCTTGTGGGTAAATCAGCAGTGGACAGTTGCACAGCAGCCGTTGAATTGTTTATGCTCATTCAGAATGTCTACACGTTTCTCGTGCGTCGACATGTAGAGGTTCTCGACAGTAGTTCCCGTAGTGAGAAACTAAAGGTCGACAAAGGTCTCTCCGATACCCGCTGGTCAGCCAGATCAGATGCCGTCCAATCTTTAACCGAAGGCTACGCCGAGAATATCGTGGTACTGGATGAGCTACCAGCAGATACCAGCCGAACTGCGGAAACCAGTCTGTCTGTATGAAACCTTGTCTGTATTCTGAGCAAATTTCCCCCAAAACCTATTTAGGAACAACTTTATATTAAAGCGCTTGCCTGGGTTCTTCGCAATTTGGTTCCATTCAAGTTGTATCCCTTCACGATCACGGTAGCGCTGAATATACGCCCATTTTTCATTTTCGGTCTCAACTCCTCGCGGGTACCCTGATGCTTCTACCTTATGACAGATAACTTGTATGTTCGCATACTTGCCTTTGTTCGCATGTTTCTGTATATGTTTTGTCAGCAAGGTATCAAACTCGGCTATAACTTCCATCATACCCAAGAAATTTCCATTCTTTGTAGAACTCACTTTTTCACCATCAGCACGGAAAGGAAGCCCACGCTCACCAAGGAACCTGATTACACTTGTTACTCTTTGAAGTATATTTTTCCAATAATTTGCTAGTTTGTCAGCTTGTTCTAAGAATTGTTTATCAATTCTCCTATTGGCTTTCATTAGTTTTACCACTTCTACGGTTGCATCACAGTGGAACTTTTATTTTTCATAACTGTCTGGGGAACGCCCAATATTTTTCCAGTCATGGAACGCGTCAGTCACTAATAGATCTTGGGCAAAATGCAATAGTTTACAATGGAAACAATAAATCTTGTCAGTACTAGGTGAATAACAACCAGCCTCGATAAATTTTTTCACCATTTGGATGAACACGTTCAAGCATTTGTCTTGTGCAAGAACTACTGTATTACTATTGCCAGACTTGATAAAATCATTACTCTTGTTTTGTAACTCAGTTGAACCTCTTCTTACCCAATAACTGACCATTTCATTTGTTGATTTGAAAGGCCAAGGCCAATGTCCAACTCAAGTCCTAGAAGTTTCTGCTGTACTTCTTCAGCTGACTGAGATGGTTCTTGAGGTGCCACTTCTGAGTTTGAGTAGTAGCTGAGCCTTCAGTATTATCTTCACGATCAGATGTTGATAGCTGTGACTGAGGAAAGAATTCAGCAATTTTTTTACAGTGCTTGACAACTTCCTGATGTTTCTTCTCTTTTTTCGTGTGCTAATTTCCTCTTCTGGGAACTACTAATATATCATAGAATTTTATGTCGCTCACTCATCCCTTGCTGACTGACTCATCTACAATACTGGTACAAGAGAAATTAATTTTAGATATATCTCAGAAATCAGGCAATTGTGAAATGTGATACTATATGTTGGAGTTTTGTGGGCTTAAGCTTCACTTCCAATAATTAATAAGGCCAAGGTACTTCGAGCCACGGTTTGACTGGGTCTTCCCTACCGACACAACTTGACGGTCTATATATAATTTTTCCTCGTCAGGGCCTGACTAAAGGGAAACGACTAAGTTTCAAGACTTAGTTAGAACTAACTTATAAAATCGAGGGACCAGACCACTTTCGTAGCCGATGTATATTAAACGAGTTGATGCCTGTTTACGTTAAATGTAAGACGCCATTATTATAGGACGTAACCGTGAGGGAATCTTACATAAAATTCCAAACAACATAAACTAAACTAAATGTGTGCAGGGAATACTGCTGTCCGTAGTCAGTTGCGCGGAGTTGGTAGAATAAGAGATTGGTGTACAAAATATACTCGTACATATACTGTAATTCTAGTATGCATATGGGATAAATGTAGCGATTGAACTTAGTAATTTTGTTAGAACTAAGTAATTTGATTTGAATAGTCGAATCAGGTTTAATTTAGCATGATTAGTTGCGAAATAATAGTTTATTGAAGTTAATGGAGAAATTCGACTTGCACTCGTTTGAGACAAGATGGTCGTCGTCGACCGGCCACGAGTGAAGACGATAAATGTTAAGCAATCGAAATTATGAATTCTATTTGGTGTAGAATTCTGGAATAATGCGTTCGCTGCTCCGTTGAAAAATGGATATAACATATAATTTTCCGACCAGAAAGCGAAAATTATTTATTAATTGAAAATAAAGAAATCTGCGGTGCACGACGATCTTGAGAAAGCTGGACTGACTCTGGCCTTTTGCGTCGGCGGCAGCAAAGATAAATCTTCATTTTTGTTTCAGTTGTTCCTGAAATCGGGCGCATTTTACAAAGCTCCTTAAAAACGATTAAGTTTATTTTTTTATGTGTGTATCTGATTGATCTGATTGATTGCAGTGTTTGATTGTCTAATTTGTCACTTTACTAACATTTTGCTACTAAGTGATTTAAATTATTGGATCTTTTAAACTATTTCTCCCCGAGCTTCAGAGAGGGGAACATAGTTTAAAAGGTCAGTATTAGGGGGAGATAATTCAACAGGTTTTACTTATCTTATTTACATAATAGAATTTTTACGATATGTATATAAGATACATATCTTGAAAATTCTATATTCTATCATATTTCCGGTTTATAGAGAACCATTATTTACATGGGATAAAATTTGAATGCCCGGTTAGGTCAACTGTACGCCCTTGACGATTGGTTAGGTTTAGTCGTGATATTTTCGTTAGTTTTAACGAAAATATCACGACTAAACCTAACCAACCGTCAAGGGAGTACAGTTGTACAGTTGACCTAACCGGGCATTCAATGAACCTAACAGGGTATTCAGTTGACCTAACTTGGCATTCAATTAACCTAACCGGGCATTCAGTTATTTTTGCTACTCTTCATGCGCGTAGCAAAAATATCCCGCGTTTTAACGAAAATATCACGACTTAACCTAACCAATCGCCAAGGGCGTACAATTGACCTAACCGGGCATTCAATAATTTTACCGTAGGTTTCTATATACATATATATATATATATATACACATGAAAAATATTTCATATTTATGATGAATAAAACCACGAAGGAAAGGAAACACAGAGTGGTGCTCAAGCGCTTTCGTCTAATGACATCCTCAGGAACACTGAAGTAAATAAAGAGTTCGAGACTATATATAGGTTACAAAAAAAAAAAATATATATATATAGTAAATATAGAAATAAAAATTGTGGGAGGAGCATACAAATTTTTAAGGAAAACTAACAATTTTAGCACTTTGCCCGAATTCAACACAAGATCAAATGGATTGTTTACGACCAATTTTATAGATAATGCCTGAATGATATATAGGTCACCAAAAAAAAAATAAAGAAATAAAAAGTAAAAATGCATTGAAAAATAAAAATTGTAAGAGGAGCATACAAATTTATAAGGGAAAATTACCAAAGGTTTAGCACTCTGCCCTTCTTGTCTAAATCTGTTCTGAACGAATTCAAAACAACGGGATCGAGTTGAAAAAGACCTTTGCCCATGTTAAAGTTATTTGTAAGTTGAATAATAGCAGACTCAAGAATATTTATATTAACAATGTTGCTAGAGTGAAACAAAACTGAAGCATTATTCCAATAAATACAATGGGATAACTCTGACAAATGGACAAAAAGGCACTGGACGACTGTCCCGTTCTAACGGAATATTGATGCTGTTTTACACGCGTGTGCAAATCCTTTCCCGTCTGACCAGTGTAAAAGGAATCACATTGTTTACAACCAATTTTATAGATAATGCTGCATTATTGGTAGGGCTATTTTTTACTATGATATTTTTCACAATATTGTTATATGAAAATACTACATTAATATCCAAAAGTTTAAGTACATTAGCATTGCCTAAAAAGCCTGGGAAAAATGGAAGTACTAAAATATTGTTTGACAAAGTGCGAGTGTTATTATTCACACGACAGAAGGTTCGTTTTGCCTTGTTAAGACAAGATTCCATAAACGCAGGTGGGTAGCACAGATCACTTCCAGTGCCGTTGATTTTTTCCAATTCGGCATCGATATACTCCGGACTGACGATCCTAAGAGCGCGGAGAAACATTGAAAAAAACGTGGCCTTCTTAATGGGGGTGTCATGTCCAGAGTAAAAGTGTACGTAGGACAAATTGTTTGTTTTTTCCGATAGACACTAAACTTAAAACCTGGGCTTCCCCTATGTATACGCACATCCAAAAACGGGATTGAGTTGTCTTGTTCCACTTCTAAAGTAAACTTAATGGAGGGGACTTGGTCATTTAACTGAAGGAGGATGTCATCCTGGTCACGATTCATGGGCCAGATACACAAAATATCGTCGACGTACCGCAACCATGGGATGCCAACCCCCAGGATTCTCGGAATGTAAGTAATTTCGAAAAACTACATATAAATATTGGAGAGGAGGGGCGACAAGGGGTTACCCATACCCATGGCCATCCCAAAAACCTGTCGATAATATTCGCTATTGAAAGTGAGTATTATCGTTGCATGTGAGTACACAAATTGTTGCCGTTTATTATTATAGCTATTTCTGTTCTATTGTTATTGTTTATTATTATTATTATTATTATTTCTGTTTTATTTGCATGTTTAATAATTGTTTCACAGGAAAGTTATTTTTTAATTTTAATACATCCTCCACGTGACTGTTGTTTGTCGTTTCTAATCTGCTAGAGACTCTACACCTCTGAATTCTCTCAATTACCTGCTTAAAAAAAAAAATCCTTCGTTTTGTATTTCCAGACTCTTGTTTCCTGTTTTCAGGTCACTAATCCATAATTCTTTCCAGA
The DNA here is from genome assembly GCA_023014485.1 of Bathynomus jamesi. Classification (NCBI taxonomy): domain Eukaryota; kingdom Metazoa; phylum Arthropoda; class Malacostraca; order Isopoda; family Cirolanidae; genus Bathynomus; species Bathynomus jamesi. The sequence continues at coordinate 732,464 of JAJOZX010001024.1, read as the reverse complement.
CTCTTCTACCTACCTGTTAGATTGGAAAATTAATTTTAGATATTGTCCCTAACCTACGGGAGTGTTCCAGCTGCGGTGGATAATTTCCTCAGTGCATTCTTACCGATCTCTCTTCTAACCTTTAGTGTGCAGATTTTGCGTAAACCGACAAGCACTACGAAATGAGGTGATTTCAGCAAGAGACGAACTTCGAAGGAGTAGGAGGAAGGCGATGCGCGCGTTCTCACACAGAATGGAGATCGCGCGAAGACTCTACGACGAATCCACAACCACTCGTCATTCCCACTCCCCTTTCACATTCGGGGGATCGACCGTTTGAGCCAGTTCGAAATGGGGCCCGACCTAGGCAGCATAAATCTTGCTTAAGAGTAGTTACAACTAATCGATTTTCTGTTTTAGAGCCAGAGCAGAATGACACGCAAGAATTTAAGCTGGTTGGCGATTCCATTATTCGATGGCAATTATAAGAGTCCAGCAGCAGGAACTCAACTTGGAGAAGAAGGTATTGCTTTCCTGGAGCCCGTGTTGACGACCTCACGGTCTCCATAGACGAGTTTGGTAAAGTTGCTGATGATAGTACGATATTTATGGTGTATATTGGGACTAACGATGTTAAGAGTTCCAGTCAGAGGAGCTAGTAGAGAAATAGAAGTGGCTGATGCGGACTCTAAAGGATAGGACTAATAAATTAATTTCTTCAGGAATTCTCCCAAGAATAGCAGGATTCGACAGCTTTTTCAGCAGTACCAACATGAATAATATTCTTAAGTCCCTTTGCCAACAGGAAAATGTTGAATTCGTCAATTTGTGGAGTCATTTTTCTAATGAAAAGGATTTATTTTTGCGTGATGGTCTTCACCTGAGTGGTGTAGGAGCAGCCCACCTTAGTAAACTATTGCATGGCTCTGCGATGACTTTTCAGGCGAAAAACGGCATAACTCCTACGAAAGCAACCAGTCTAACATAACTTACAGCGAACGATTGCTTCCACGAAGAACCTCGAGATTCTACTGCGGTACTCAAGATTTTATAAATGTATTTTATATTAATGCTCGAATTTTAAGTTTTAAATTTAAATGAACTATTAAGTATTGTCCTTGACCAAAAATTTGAGGTTGTAGCAGTTACTGAATCCTAGTTAAATACAGAGAGTAGAGATTTTCTCGGAGACTATCATATCCCATAATTAAAAACATTGCAGAAATTGATAATATAAATGCGACGTTTTTTGAAATTAAAGACAACTCACGAAAGAAATTAATTATAGGTTTAGTACATATATAGGCCTCCCTCTCAGACTGTCGATGGTGATAATTAGAGTTAGGATTGATAGGCACTAAAAAATCAATAATAGGTAGGCAAAAAGGCACTAAAGAAGCCCTAAAAAAGTCGCTTAAATAGGCACTAAAAGCTAAAAAAGGCACTTAATAGGCATTTCTATTTTCCCACTATTCTCTTATTATTGTTGACTTACAGTAAACCCATTTGCAGTTCTGATGAATATCAGGATTTTTATTGTAAAAAATAAACTAAACATCTCAAAAACCATCAAACATTTTATTTGAATCAAAGTAAAATCCAAACATTTAAACTATCTTCTTACAAAAACTCAACTAAACTATAAATTGAAATGGCAATTGATGATTAAAAATTTTTCAAGGTTCTGTGGCTTAAATTGATATCGCCTGTCACTCAATACATTTTTATATCGAGAAAACGACCTTCCGACATCGCAAGACGTAATTGGTGCGAACTTCAAAGATGCTAATTCGCTTGGCTCAAAGTCCAGAACCTCCTGACACTCTCCTTTGAACACTATTGAAACGTTCACGTTTGCCAACCAGGATTGCGTCGGAGAACATTTTCAAATTTTGCTACCACTTCTTTCCCTACGTTACCAGGAACCTGGCTCAGCTCCTTCCTTAAATTTTGAACTATTTCCACTGCTTCAACAAACGGCAGGCCTCTCTCCTCCAGCTTGGTTATGGTCCCTGGCACCCGTCCGAAATTGGCCATGATGTAGGCAGAGCTGGGCAATAAATACATTGAATGTATTTAAATACTAAATACTAAATACATGGGAGAAATGTATTTAAATACTAAATACTAAATACATTTTACGAATGTATTTAGATACTAAATACAAAATACATCAATTGTATTTAAATACATTTGTAAATACATTTTAAATACATACAAATTTTAACATATGCATTCACTAATTCATGTTTTGATAAATTTCTACTTTAGGGGACACGGTGAATTTCGAAATAAATACACCACTCGATAGATCAGACGATTTTAAAAGCTTTTTCATCAATGAATTTTCCATCACAAATTGGATTGATTGCAACGAGTTAGTTACACAGGCCCACTTAAGGCAGAGCCGTTTTGTACGATTATTCGGTCAATTTCAAGATATTTTTTGATGTCTAAAAAACACTTACCTTCAGATGAGTGTACAGATTCGTTGTAGCATTGCTTGCAGCAGAGACTTCGTGTTTACACAGCAAGCAGGTGCACTTTACCTTATTACCGTCTTTAGATTTAATTTTAAAGTATTTTCCATCAAACAGAGGGTGCACTAAATTGTTATCTGCAGATATATCACTGTTTGATTCACCGGATTTGCTTGTTGAAGCCATGACACGCACACGATAAAGAAATCAACCGCTTTCGACTAAGAGTGGCACACAACTGATTGAACTGACACGTTGAAACATGAACCATGCTGTACTACACTGTCGACGCGTCGTACTGTGCTAGTACAGAATGTGTATTAAACCAGTAAAAGTATTTACATTTTTATATTTTGAGTATTTAAATACATTGTATTTAAATACTCATTAAAGCATTTAAATACTATATTTAAATACATGAAAAACAATGTATTTATAAATACAGTTCTAAATACACAAATGTATTTAAATACGTATTTAAATACAAATGTATTTAAATACTGCCCAGCTCTGGATGTAGGCCAGGTCTCCTCGAAGGGTTAGACACGATAAGGCCTCCTTCGCTTCTCCTATCACGACTGCCTCATGCTCGTCTAAGTTTTCAACGACCTGCAACAAAAAAAGAATTAAGATGAAATGTGCTTTGCTGCTTTTGAAATGGCTGTAGAAGAATGTACTAATTAAACTGAATATGTTTCGTACCTTGGCAATTTCGCTGATATTTTCAGCATAATACATGGCAGCTTGAAGCCAGGAAACCCATCGAGTCAAAACTGGCTGAGGTGGCAAGGGTGTTTCTGGAAGAGCTGCCTTGAAAGCAGCAATTCGTGAAGGTGCCTTGAGAAAGACCTTCACCGACGATACAAGTGCATTTACGTTCCGAAAATGTCCCCGGATGTTTTCTGCCACCCGATGGAGAGCATGAGCCAGGCAAGTCACATGCTGAAAAACATTACTGAAAAACAAACTTAATTACTGCGCCATGCATTAAAATAAATCAAATTAACAACAAACAAAAAGCTATTATTCTCTATTCATTATAAGAACCCAACTTAACTTAATAATTTCTTTAGATACCAATCTTTTTTTTTTTCAGAAACTACAGAAAACGACAATTTTTAGGGTAACTAAATTATAAAATGCATTAGTTGAACGTCGAAGTTGGTTGTTCGATTAATTAAATTAATATTAAAATAATTTAAAACAATTTGTTTTTCACCACTCTTTACCAATTTATCTTTAGGATGCTATTAAATTCGAAAAAGCTCACATTATTACTCATTGTTGGAGCGTCAAATTCCCTCGCATGCATTTGTTTACATCGAGTGGGTTTGTTATTTTGGATAGAGAATAAAAAATGTTGCAACGTACCTCTTTGGAACAAGGTTGGCAGAAAATAACTCTACCATCCGTAGTGAAGTTTGAGTCCTTCTTGATCCACTGCCTGAACAGAACACTTTTGGCTGTCTTGTCCTTAGGCATTTTTTCTCACTTATAAAAAAAGCTGTAAGCACAAACGTGAGATTTTATTTAGCAAAAGCACTTTGAACAAAGACACCACGTTGCACGCACCAAACAAAATGATCGAGGCCGAACGCTTCACAATGACGTATTGTGATCTGATTGGCTGTGCTGGTTGCCTCAGGACTAGCCTCGGTTTTTCTATCCCCTGCCCTATTTAGGCCTACAAGTTTAAAAAAAATGCGAGTTATTTTGCTTTACTTAGTACAATAAAATTAAAAAAGGCATATATAGGCACGTATTTTAAAATTAGGCACTAACCATCAAAATAGGCGTTTATAGGCACTATAACATTTAATTATATACATCCCACAGTCCCGAAATGGATTTCTCTAAAAGAAGCCTATGAATCTATAAACGGGAATAAAAAAGGCAAAAAGGGCAAAATCCGGTCTCTAGTTAATTAGAGACCGGATTTTGCCCTTTTTGCCTTTTTTATTCCCGTTTATAGATTCATAGGCTTCTTTTAGAGAAATCCATTTCGGGACTGTGGGATGTATATAATTAAATGTTATAGTGCCTATAAACGCCTATTTTGATGGTTAGTGCCTAATTTTAAAATACGTGCCTATATATGCCTTTTTTAATTTTATTGTACTAAGTAAAGCAAAATAACTCGCATTTTTTTTAAACTTGTAGGCCTAAATAGGGCAGGGGATAGAAAAACCGAGGCTAGTCCTGAGGCAACCAGCACAGCCAATCAGATCACAATACGTCATTGTGAAGCGTTCGGCCTCGATCATTTTGTTTGGTGCGTGCAACGTGGTGTCTTTGTTCAAAGTGCTTTTGCTAAATAAAATCTCACGTTTGTGCTTACAGCTTTTTTTATAAGTGAGAAAAAATGCCTAAGGACAAGACAGCCAAAAGTGTTCTGTTCAGGCAGTGGATCAAGAAGGACTCAAACTTCACTACGGATGGTAGAGTTATTTTCTGCCAACCTTGTTCCAAAGAGGTACGTTGCAACATTTTTTATTCTCTATCCAAAATAACAAACCCACTCGATGTAAACAAATGCATGCGAGGGAATTTGACGCTCCAACAATGAGTAATAATGTGAGCTTTTTCGAATTTAATAGCATCCTAAAGATAAATTGGTAAAGAGTGGTGAAAAACAAATTGTTTTAAATTATTTTAATATTAATTTAATTAATCGAACAACCAACTTCGACGTTCAACTAATGCATTTTATAATTTAGTTACCCTAAAAATTGTCGTTTTCTGTAGTTTCTGAAAAAAAAAAAGATTGGTATCTAAAGAAATTATTAAGTTAAGTTGGGTTCTTATAATGAATAGAGAATAATAGCTTTTTGTTTGTTGTTAATTTGATTTATTTTAATGCATGGCGCAGTAATTAAGTTTGTTTTTCAGTAATGTTTTTCAGCATGTGACTTGCCTGGCTCATGCTCTCCATCGGGTGGCAGAAAACATCCGGGGACATTTTCGGAACGTAAATGCACTTGTATCGTCGGTGAAGGTCTTTCTCAAGGCACCTTCACGAATTGCTGCTTTCAAGGCAGCTCTTCCAGAAACACCCTTGCCACCTCAGCCAGTTTTGACTCGATGGGTTTCCTGGCTTCAAGCTGCCATGTATTATGCTGAAAATATCAGCGAAATTGCCAAGGTACGAAACATATTCAGTTTAATTAGTACATTCTTCTACAGCCATTTCAAAAGCAGCAAAGCACATTTCATCTTAATTCTGTTTTTTGTTGCAGGTCGTTGAAAACTTAGACGAGCATGAGGCAGTCGTGATAGGAGAAGCGAAGGAGGCCTTATCGTGTCTAACCCTTCGAGGAGACCTGGCCTACATCCAGAGCTGGGCAGTATTTAAATACATTTGTATTTAAATACGTATTTAAATACATTTGTGTATTTAGAACTGTATTTATAAATACATTGTTTTTCATGTATTTAAATATAGTATTTAAATGCTTTAATGAGTATTTAAATACAATGTATTTAAATACTCAAAATATAAAAATGTAAATACTTTTACTGGTTTAATACACATTCTGTACTAGCACAGTACGACGCGTCGACAGTGTAGTACAGCATGGTTCATGTTTCAACGTGTCAGTTCAATCAGTTGTGTGCCACTCTTAGTCGAAAGCGGTTGATTTCTTTATCGTGTGCGTGTCATGGCTTCAACAAGCAAATCCGGTGAATCAAACAGTGATATATCTGCAGATAACAATTTAGTGCACCCTCTGTTTGATGGAAAATACTTTAAAATTAAATCTAAAGACGGTAATAAGGTAAAGTGCACCTGCTTGCTGTGTAAACACGAAGTCTCTGCTGCAAGCAATGCTACAACGAATCTGTACACTCATCTGAAGGTAAGTGTTTTTTTAGACATCAAAAAATATCTTGAAATTGACCGAATAATCGTACAAAACGGCTCTGCCTTAAGTGGGCCTGTGTAACTAACTCGTTGCAATCAATCCAATTTGTGATGGAAAATTCATTGATGAAAAAGCTTTTAAAATCGTCTGATCTATCGAGTGGTGTATTTATTTCGAAATTCACCGTGTCCCCTAAAGTAGAAATTTATCAAAACATGAATTAGTGAATGCATATGTTAAAATTTGTATGTATTTAAAATGTATTTACAAATGTATTTAAATACAATTGATGTATTTTGTATTTAGTATCTAAATACATTCGTAAAATGTATTTAGTATTTAGTATTTAAATACATTTCTCCCATGTATTTAGTATTTAGTATTTAAATACATTCAATGTATTTATTGCCCAGCTCTGCCTACATCATGGCCAATTTCGGACGGGTGCCAGGGACCATAACCAAGCTGGAGGAGAGAGGCCTGCCGTTTGTTGAAGCAGTGGAAATAGTTCAAAATTTAAGGAAGGAGCTGAGCCAGGTTCCTGGTAACGTAGGGAAAGAAGTGGTAGCAAAATTTGAAAATGTTCTCCGACGCAATCCTGGTTGGCAAACGTGAACGTTTCAATAGTGTTCAAAGGAGAGTGTCAGGAGGTTCTGGACTTTGAGCCAAGCGAATTAGCATCTTTGAAGTTCGCACCAATTACGTCTTGCGATGTCGGAAGGTCGTTTTCTCGATATAAAAATGTATTGAGTGACAGGCGATATCAATTTAAGCCACAGAACCTTGAAAAATTTTTAATCATCAATTGCCATTTCAATTTATAGTTTAGTTGAGTTTTTGTAAGAAGATAGTTTAAATGTTTGGATTTTACTTTGATTCAAATAAAATGTTTGATGGTTTTTGAGATGTTTAGTTTATTTTTTACAATAAAAATCCTGATATTCATCAGAACTGCAAATGGGTTTACTGTAAGTCAACAATAATAAGAGAATAGTGGGAAAATAGAAATGCCTATTAAGTGCCTTTTTTAGCTTTTAGTGCCTATTTAAGCGACTTTTTTAGGGCTTCTTTAGTGCCTTTTTGCCTACCTATTATTGATTTTTTAGTGCCTATCAATCCTAACTCTAGTGATGACTTCTTGAAGTCGCCGAGCTCTTTCCGGTTCTTTTCCACCACTTGCAGAAGATCCTGCAGCTGTGCCTCGTCCTTTGTGACCGTGTTCGCATAGTCTTGTATCAGTTGGACTCCTCTTTCAGCGACGTCATTGGTGACCTGGAGATTAGAGATCACATCCTTCAGACGACAAAAGTCCTCGTTCTCGTCCCACTTATCAGTTGGCAGGGTGAGCCACGAAGACCCATACATCTTCAGACCTGCAAATAAGAACCAGGAGGACTCGTCGATCAGGTCGGGGAGTAGCGTCGTCTCGTCGACTGAGACGTTCTCGTATGTGAAGTCTTTGGGTACAGGGAGGTGGGACAGCTTCTCTGCCATCTGTTGCTTCACAGTGCCATCCACCTTGTTGCTGCATAGAGCGAAGATGACGTCTGAGGCCTCAGATACCAGAAGTGCCCCCTCATCACTGCCAGTGACGCTTCTGCCACCTCGCGGTCCACTGCCCTATACCTCAGAAAACGCTGGTATAGTACCAGGTCATTCAACGGCGCATCAGCTGCTACAGGGGCCGCCAACCAAGCTGGTACGTACAGAAGAGCGATGAACACCACGATCCTGTGCAGTTTGTCGACCAGCTCGGCGTCGAGCTCCAGCTGCCTACTGAACATCAGCAGTTTTATGTAGTAGATGACCTGAAACAGAATAGGCACCATTGTAAGTAAGACAGGTTTATTGTTACCAATTACTTTGTTTGCGTTATAATGAAATGTTTATCTTTGAATAACATTTAAACTTATCTCTAGATTAATTTTGTTTGAAAATACTAACTTTAGCTATCCATCTTGCGTGGTGGTAGGCTCCTGGGCGCATGAGGTGAATGCCACGGCGTGGTTGTGTCCCGAGTACCAGGAGCGTGATCTCTGCCACTTCCCGGTAATCGTCTCTGACGAAACCAGAAGCTGTGCTCAGGAAGCTGACCGCCGCGTCCCGGAGTTCTATTAGCCACGTACTCTCCGCCAGATTCTCGACCTGCAGCTTGCAGTAGGTCGAGAGATCGAGCTCGTCCCATCTTCAAAAATAATAAACAAGAAAATTGTGTGAGAAAACTCTGAAGTTCCGGTTTGGCTTGCTGTTTTATAAACCAGTGGAATATCATGTGTGTCCTAACTTTACCTTGCACAAAAAATGAACTAACCTTCTCTTCAACTGCTGAAACAAAGGATCAGTTGGTGCCTTCCTGTAGCTTTCTTTTTACAGCGAAAACTTTATCGTTCCCGCTCATCGTTGCCACCCGAGGACCACGTTGATCGAGGTAGAAGTCAATGTCTTCTTTCTTGTCCTTGTCGGACAGCAGTCATTCTTCTTTATATCTTCGGCAGCGTCAGATGCTCCGATATCCCACAGCTTGTCCACACTGTCCGAAAACTTCTGCCGTTTTCCTCCGGCGTCAGTTTCTCGTTTTCTGCTCTTTTGGAGTAAGTGCCACTCTTTCTACGATGCCTCTAGCTTCCGTTCGCAGTTGAGCTTTGTGATTGTTTTAATACGGGCCATGTTCCAAAACTTTAAGACGTTGTTTACGGTTTCTTTGAATGCGTCTTTCCTGTTAGCAGTGTACTGGATAACACTGAAGAAGTATTGCAAAACCTGCCGTGTTGTTGGCAATTTGCTACCACTGATGGAGGACGACGGTTGGCCAACTAAAAAAATTTCCGAGGCCGATCTTAGAGAAGGTAGCGATGTTATTTTCGCCTTTCCTTCTGATGACTCTCTATTTGTAGCTTCAAGAGTTCTTCCAGTTATGGTTGCCATCGATTTGTCCATGACAAAGGATGAGGAACTCAGACAGAATTTCAAAATGTTATGATCTGCAAAAAAAGAAATAGGTTAGGTACCTGCCACAGGTATGGTGACTCATTTTTTTGAAAAGTATAGGTGATCGTGGTTTTTCCCATTATTTGGCACTATACTAGCACATTGGTATTACCTGTATACAGGCACAACCTTTAAACCGTTAGTCGTATGACATTGGCAGGCACACCAAACGACTTCCCTCATTAAGAGGATTCAGAAAACATCCCTACTTAATGATTTATCTTGATTCAGTAAAAAGTTAAAAAGTACGTATTTAAAAAAAAAAACTAGTAATTTCAAGGTCGATGCGAGACCCCTAAATATTGATCAATTTTTGTAAAAATGGTACCAATGTGCTAGTATAGTGCCAAATAATGGGAAAAACCACGATCACCTATACTTTTCAAAAAAAATTGAAAAGTGGGCCACCCTACTGTAGACCTCTCATCACCAGTTCCCACAGGTCAAAGAACAGAGAAACACGTCGGCGAGTATTATTTTAATCATATTTAGAAGAGGGATTTTAATAAGTTACGTTAAATCAAAGGGTTTCTTCACAGAGAGTTAATAATATGAATATTTCTTCCAGTGAAAGTTTATAAGTACAATAATAGTTAATTCTTAATTGTAAGATATTAAATAAACCGAGGACCCCTCTAAGACACCCTTGTCTGTTCTGAGTCTCCAAGCTTTCCGATACAAAGCAATTTCTTAACGAGGTAGAATGCACTTCTCAACCCCGGAGACCCGTCTCCTCAGAATCTGCCGTAAGGGCGTTGAGCCCCTTCTTATATAGTCAAAGGAACGGAACCTGCCTACACCACCACGCAAGCGGTTGACGTCACCTGGGAACTCTAGAGAAGCGAGCGTCTCACAATCCATTCTGTTTCCCAGGTGCAGTCAAAGAAACCGCCCGCGTCACTGGCGTGTGATTTCCGTTCGGAAGGAAATGAGTCAGACACTAGCGTGTGAATTATTAAATGAATGAAATTACATAAAAATAATGGTGTCATCAAGAAGCGGCTTTACTTCGATGATAAATCAAAATATAACATGTATAGCATATATGATGAGGGTGAAGCAGTAGATGTTATATACAGGGATCAGTTCTGGGACTAGTTATTTTTATTATTTATATGAATGACATCGACTTAGGAATTAAGAGAATAATTTCAAAATTTGCAGATGATACCAAACTAGAAGGACGAACAAAATCAGCGGCAGAACGTTTGCATATTCAAGAAGACATTAATAAATAATTCGAGTGCGCGGAAATTTGCGAAATGAATTTTAATATAGATAAATGTGAAACGTTGCATATCCGTAGAAACAATGTTAAAATACAATAACGAGTGTTACGGAAGAGAAAGATTTAAGTATTATTGTTGCCAACACTCTTAAACCGAGTAAGCAATGTATCGAAGCGGTCAGAAAAGCAAATAGAATCTTAGGATTTATTGATAGATCGCTTGATTTTAAGTTGGAGAAAACTACTAACATTATATAATTCTTTAGTACACCCCCACCTGGAATAATGCGTTCAATTCTGGTTCCCATATTTACGACAGTACATAGACAGAATTGAGAGAGTGTAGCGACGGGCTAGGAAGATGATTCATAGACTTTGAAACAAATCATAGGCTGCCCGTTTAGAAACGTTAAATCTATTCTCACTTGCAAAAAGGCGAATTCGAGGAGATTTAATCCAGGTTTTTAAAATGATTAAGGTTTTGATAACGTCGATGCGAAAAAATATTTCACATTCAGGAATGCAGATAGAATTCGCGGTAATGGTCTGAAATTTGTGAGTAAACATTTTAATCTTAATGAAGCCAAATATTTTTTCTTCAATCGTATAGTTAATTTGTGGGATGGATTGCCAGCCAGCGTAGTTCAAAGTAATTCGATCGAATCTTTCAAACAGAGAATACATGCTTATCCTGCCTTAAACTCCCAGTTGGAAGCATTTGTGAGCTCGCTAGAAGTATTGCAGAATTTTCACTCGGATTCCCTCCTCTTTACGTTAAAATGTTCACTTTATCTTTAAATTTCTTTCCTTCCTTTCAACCTCTTTGCGTTGCTTTGCTTTAAAACTTTCACTTGTCTTAAAATTTTCTTACATTTTTTTAACGTTCCTTCTTTAACTGACAGCCTGGCAGGGACCAGCCGGTCTGTTAGTGTTTGGTGTCCTTTCTCTTCCTTTGTATATGGCTGTCATCCAAATGATGTTTAATATTTGAAATAAATGATAAGATTTAATAAGATATCTGAAAATTTCTTTTAGCGGAAGAAAATTCTAGAATGAATCGTTTCTACAGAAATTCATGGTTTAAATGTATGAAAATAAATGAATTCGAACTTGCTGTACATTAATTATAATACATAGATTTGCATATTTATTGTAAGAAAAATAACAGTAATTCTCAGAAGCAAATTAAAGAATTAAAAGTGACATTTATGTAAAATCAAATAAATAAATAAATAAAATAAATTATGACCAATATTTTCCAAACACGAATTGTTTTAGATAATCAAATCATAGTTGTGAATGTAAACAGGCTGAACCAGGCAAATTATTTTTGCTTAAGTGTTTTTATTTAATAATATTAATAAGAATTTTATAATAAAAAAAATATATAATTTGTGGGGGCTCCTAAAGTGTGGAAGCCCTGAGACAGTTGCCTCATTTTCCTCATAGTAAATCCGGCTTTGATCATCCATGACATCCCTCTAAAATGCATTGCAGTTAGAAAATCATCCGGGGCCCTAACTCGGTTTATTTAACAAATTAGGTTTGAAATATATTTTTATAAGGTGGCCCTACGATATAATTTAGTTTAATCTCACATATTTGGTTAGTGAATAATACCATACTAGCAAAATGTTAGTAAATCAATATTTTTGTTACCTTAACGTGCAATAAAAGTAAAACCCTATTCTTTACACATTTAAATCTTGAAAAGTAGCTTTTAAAAGTTTGTTTGTACACTGTACAATAGTTAAAATTTCATAATGGCATCTGTAAATCTACTACAAAGAAACAGTTTTATTGTTTAGCAAGTTAGCCCACTTATTATTCAATAGTTCATGAATGATATTCCATTTATGGGACCCAAGCGTTGCAATATATAGTTTGAATTAAATGCTGGGCATTACCTCGATTGCGGGAGGGTTAACACACAAAATACCTCTTATGCGTTATGCGTTTCCTCGGTTGTTTCAATATATGACAGGTTATGTTAACTTTTATCCCGTTGTAGTCTAGTGCTTAACGCTTTCACCTTCTACTGAAGAAGTAGTGGTTTCGAGCCTCAGTCGTTGGAACTTTTTCATCATGAAAAATCGTGCGTGTTCATGCATGATATTCCATATATATATATATATATATACATATTAAAAATAGGATTAACACGATGACAAGCCATTCTTATTTATTTCCAAACGTTTCGACAAATATTTGTCATCATCAGTGGTCTATAAATTCAAAACTTCTTTAAAACAATAGAAGTAGACTTCAGTTAAGTAAATACGATAACTTATCTAACATTTACATACATTAATTTTAAAAGACATTAAAATAATCAAAACCAAATTATATTATAAATTATAATATCAAAGTATAATATCAGATGTACAAACAATTACTTCAAAAGCCGAATTTAAAATAACAACGTCGACCTCCATATTTCCATATTCAACAAATGATTGGAATTGAAATGTGCGTGAATGTTATCTTTACTGTATGGTTGGTTGGTTTGTGTGAAGAATTGTTAGTTGGTAAAAAAAGATTTTTTTTTCTTTCTTTAATTTACCGCCGACTCATGCCAAGGAAAAGTGGTACATACCTCGGCGAGACAGTGGGTGGGTGGTGTCACTGGGTTGGGGATGGTAGACTAGGGGAGTGGGTAAGATTCGGTTGCTGGATAGGCGGAAGGAGGGGTATGGACTTAGATGCGATGAAGTAGATGGGAATGGGTGAGGAAAGGAAAATCGCTTCCGCTGAAAAATGGGAACCTTGTGGGGTTATGGATTGTAGATGCTCCGGTATGGAAATACTGGACAAACGGGGGAAACACTTGCGACGAAGAGCGGGACAGATTCGGGCATTCAACCAGAAGGTGTACGACAGTGATGGGGGGTATGGCAGGTAGGGCAGAGCAGGGGTGGCGATTTAGCCATAAGATGACTATACGTAATGCGTGTGTCTTCGGCGCAGACGAACTAAAATCACTTCTTTATGACGGGACCGGTGAAATGAGGAGGCCTAGTATCCTAATTGCGGTTTGGCCTTGTGGAGTTGTTTTGTGTGGCCTGGTCCCATTCCCGTTGCCAGATGAATGAAGCGGACGTGGGAGCGGAGAGTCGGGAAGAAGTCGGAGAAAGGGAGAGGCCGGGAGGAGGCCGGCAGTAAGCAGGCCGTCTTTGCCGTGTGGTCCGCCTCCTTATTACCCTGGATGCCAACATGTGCCGAGACCCAGCAGAAGGCGATTGTCTTGTGTTTGAAAGTTGTTAATAAGTGGAAGGTTTGCTGGATGGCGCGGACGAGAGGATGCGAGAGGCGTTAAATCTCTCGAGGGAGAGAAATACACTTTGGGAATCTGAATAAATGACAGGAGCTGGCAGAGTGGGTGCGCACAATGTCGAGGGCCTCCACAATCGCGAAGAGTTTTGCTGAGAAAACCGAGGCCTTGCGGGGCACGCTGACTCCTCGAGAAAGCGGCTGGGCCAGTATCACCGATGAGGCGGCCGTACCAACCTCCGAGCAGGAAACATCTGTATAAATGGGGACAGTGTCCGGGTGTCGGGTTGCGTGTTCTTGGAAGAGTGACCTATATGCCATAGCGCTCGTGGTAGTCTTTGGTAGGGCACACAGGTCCCTGCAAAACTTGATAGGGGTGAGGAGCCAGGGAAGGTAGATCCTGTATGAGATGGGGATAACTGAGGGAGGGAACATGTTGGAGAGGTCCAAGAAGGACTGGACCGCTTCAGTGAAGTACCAGCTCCGTCCCTGGGTTGGGAGTTCAGAAATCGCCCCGCATATAAGGGAAGAGGGTAGTTTCTGTGCACAGAGGTATGTCCTCATGAGGAGCAGACCCCGTCGGAGGGTGAGAGGGAGGTAATTGCATTCCACTTGGAGGCTGGAGGTTGGAGAAGAGCGGAAGGCACCGGTGGAGAGGCGGAGGCCCCTATTCAGTACCGGGTCCAAGATACGGAGGCAGGCGTTGGAGGCTGAGCCGTATACGACACTGCCATAGTCCAGCTTCGACTGGACCATGGAAGTGTAACGGCGAAGGAGAGAGCGTCGGTCTGCGCCCCATGTGGTGTGGGAGAGGTGATCTAAGAGAGCGAGAGGACGTTGGAGAGATTATTTCAGGTGTTTGAGATGAGGAACCCAGTTGAGCCGTCGGTCCAGAGTCATGCCCAGAGATCGCGTGGAGGGTACCACCTGAAGAGGATTGCCGTATAACGTGACAGAGGGAACAGGAGGGGTTGAGGATCTTCTGCTGAAGAGCATACACTTCGTCTTCGGGGTGGAGAGGCGGAACCCCACCGACGTCGCCCACCTTTCCGCCCGATAGATGGCGAGCTGAATTTGCCGTTGAACGAGAGACGGCTCCCACTCTGCGAAGTAGATCGCAATGTTATCCGCGTAGATGGAAGAACGGATGGTGGGTGAAAGGCATTTTGAGACAGTGTTCATAACTATGGAAAAGCATAGAACACTGAGGATGCTTTCCTATGGGATCCCGTCCTCCTGCACGAAGGTGTCTGAGAGGATTAGGCCCACCCGAATTTTAAAGGTTCGGAAGGAGAGGAAGCCCTTGATGAAGGTCGGCATGGCTCCGACGAGACCCAGGTTTTGGAGCTGACTGAGAATTATTGATAAGACGGCCTGTCCACTGTCGAAGGCATTCTGTACAGTATGTCTCGGTTGAGGAGCAGGAGGGGATCAGTGGTGGAGCGAAGTTGTCTTTTCTGGGTAGCCGGGAAGGAATCACTATTTTCAAGGAAGAAGGATAGTCGCGTAGCGACCATTTTTTCGAAGACTTCGCAGGCACAACACGTTAGAGCAATAGGTCTTAGTTTGTGGGATCGAGGGAATCTTTGCCGGGTTTGGGGATGGGGATGGGGATTATGTGGGCCTCCCTCCACCTGGAGGGGAAGATGCCGTCTATCCATATGCGGTTGCATACGTCTAGTAAGAAAATTTGTAAGGTGGGGTGGATGGGATCGTCGAGAGGCCAGTGCCGCCTGTAGTTGACGCATGGTGAACAACCGATTGTAGTTGCTCTCTAGGGACGGTGAAGAGGAGCTATTGTAAAGGGCAGGTACGAGGGAACTGTCTACGGAGGAAGAAACGGTGGCGAAGGTAGAAGCTAGGTGGTTTGCCACCGATTTCGGTTGTATAGAAGTCCGTTGTTAGTCCGGAGGACCGGGGATCGGGAGGGGATATGTCACCTCTCGACATCCCGTGCCTTCTTCCAGATGGTAGCCGAAGGTGTGGAGGTGGTGACGCCGGACACAAAGGCAAGCCAAGAAGCTCGGCGCGCTTTCTTCATTTCTTCTGGGCGATGGCCCTGGCCCGCTGCATCTCCGTGCGATAGATGGGGAATCATGTATGGTAGAACCGTCGAGTAGCCTTCTTCTTGGCGCGTATGGCCTCCGTGCACTCTGGGGTCCATCCGTCGGGTGTGAGAGTAGGCGGAGGATCGTGGGATGTTAGTGCACGCAGCCGCTACAACGATTGATTCGGAGTATACGATGCACTTGTCGGAGGATGAGAAGGGGGCAGTCGTAAGGATTGTAGATGTATTGTTGTGGAAGCGGGACCAGTTAGCTTTGGCAATTTAGCGTGAGTTGAACAGGGAAATGGTCACTACAATAGTCCTCTTGAAGGACTTGCTGTGTGAAATCTAGGAGGGCATCGGTCGAGACGAATGACAGGTCTATGCAGGATGGAGTGCAGCTGGTGGCATGATAGAATGTAGGATAACCATCATTGAGGCACTCGAAAGAGAGATCGGTCATGATAGTAATCAGGGTCGGGGCTATATAGGTGGAGAATGTCTCCCCACAAGGGGTGGCGACTATTGAAATCGCCCAGTAATAGAAATGGCTTGGGGAGTTGTTTTACCACCTCCACCAGGTCATCACGAGAGACTTGATTGTGGGGAGGGAGGTATGTTGAGCAGACGGTGTACTGTCTATCCATGGAAAGCCGGGTGGCAATCACCTGTAACGAGGATCGGATGGAGAGATTGTGAGAAGGGGACTGCTTGGTGTACGAGAATTGCAGCCCCCCTTCGAGTGCAGGTAGGTGACGGGATGGTGATATAGGAATATCCAGTAGAGCAGGGCATGGGAATGGTCCCAAGAATTAGCTCCTGGAGACAGACTTTGTCTGAGTTTGTGTGTGTGTGTGTGTGTGTGTGTGTGTGTGTGTGTGTGTGCGTGTGTGTGTTTAAGATTGCCTCTTCCGTCCGCCACACCGGACGGGAAGAGGCAATCAAGGAATTAAGACCTTCGTAGTTCGCGAATATTCCTCTGCAGTTTCAGTGTACTATTGTAGTTTTCAGAGGGTCCATTATTTGACGATGGGGGATGGGTACAGTTGTAGGTGCTAGGGAGTTGGGGTGTGAAGGGAGATCTTGGGTTCGCGAAGGCGAAGGATGAGTCAGGGGCATGGGTGGCTATCTGCCGCTCACCAGAGAAGGAATTGGTCGGCCCGTCGACTCCAGCGGGAATTACGGTGTCGAGTCGGCCGAGCGAGACTGGAGGCGTGGATCACGGTAGCTAGGGGAACGTCATGGGCTCAGAGGGTGAGGAATTTCTTGGTGAGCTTCTGTGTTCGGGCCAAGAGGGGGGGCTTCATTTTCCATAGTGGTACCTCCCAGCCTGTCTGGGGTCTCACGGTGGACCCTGAGTGGCGATAGGGGGTACCAGAAGGATCGGGCAGGTGGGAGGGACGACATGCTCAGGGTGGCTAACAAGGAGGGAGCCGGGGTTGTTGGGGAGGGAGGGACTCTGGAGGGGTGGAAGGAGATGAACCAGAGTGTTCTCGTGGAGGGGTAGAAAAAGTGGCACCAGAAGGCAAGGGTAGATCCATAAGACGCATGGGCGCGCCCGGGGTCCCTTGGCCACACCATGTAGATGCGCCAGTGCCGCATCCACTGGAACCTCGGGGGAGAGGATGCTGTCCAGATTGGATCCCGTCGTGGGAGGCGGGTCATGTAACTCGGCTACTATTGTCAGAGTCTGTGGGGATAGATTGGAGAGACTTCTGCGGTCGGGTGATATGGTCCTCGAAGATGAAGTAGCGGGTGTAAGGGTTTGATCCGTCTTCTTAGATCTGGAGAAGGGGGAGAGGCCTGTTGAAAGGCCGGAGAGTCTGGCGATTCGCTCCGGCGTCTCCGCCTCGTCGGCTTACTCCGGTCGTTAGGTTCGGGTGTGTGCGTAGAGTGCTGGGAGGGCAAGGTTCGAGGTGGACGGGGCCTGGGTGTCCTGGTCCCAGATTCATGGGTAATCTTTAGCAGGTGAGGTGCGTGAAGAAGAGGGATGGTGGGGGGACAGAAGGTCGTCGAGTCCAGCGAGGACTCCCATTGGAAGTGATGGGAAGCAGTGGTCGAGGGGAATTTGAGCGGCAGACCAGGGCGGCGTGCCGAGTGAACAGAGCCGCGAGCAGCGGCGTAAGATATCCCCGGCTAACCTCCCGACTCCGCACCACCGTGTCTCGCGCCTCTCGGAGGCTAAGGAAGTCCGCCACCTGCAGGCCTCGGACCTCCTTCCCGAACTTGAAGAAAAGGTATTCGCGGGACGAAGAGGGGTGAGCGATTTCTCCACAACGAACACACAGTTGGTGCGATTGTCGGCAAACTGAGATGACGTGTCCGAACTTGTTGCATTTAAAGCAACGGGCCGGGTCTGGGATGTATGGGTGGACAGTGAACTCGCACGGCGTGCGGTCTCTCATACCCCAAACAATACGGTCGGGAGGGACTATGGTATTGAAGGTAAAAAGTAGGCGCGGGGTGGGTTAGGGGGTGCCTCCCTGTCGGGATGTGAAGCGATGGATCTTGGTGACACCCTGGGGTGCAAGGTCCTCCAGGGGCTCGTTCACTGTGATCGGTAATAGGTGGGTGGCGTAAATAGTACCCTGACTCTGGTTCAGGAGAGGGTGTGGAGAGACGTACACCGAGCATCCAAGGACCTCAGTAAGGGAGGGTAGGACTTTCGTCTCTGCGGCTGAGCGTGATTTTATGAGGAGGGAGCCATCCCTCTGTGGTCGCACATTATAGCGACTGGAGTCGCTGCGGGCTCGGATCGCCTGAAATGTCCGTTCAGAGTTGGTCGGAAGGGACCTAGAGGTAGGCCGGATCAGTAGGAATTTGTGGATACTTGGAAAGGATAGGGAAGCTGTAGAATCGAGGTAGAGTGGGATATCCAACGGTCGATAGGATGGACGTGAATGCCGACAGCTGGTGAGGGGGCTTACGGGGAGAGCAAGAAGCCAGGTTTTGGAGGCAAGTCTTGGGTGGAACTTGACTTGCTCGAATGCGGCTGAGGTGGGCTGGGGCGGGACCCCTCTTCCAGAAGGTGTATGTCCAAGGGCATGCTCAAGGTACAGGCTGGGGTCGGTAACGGAAGAGGAGAGTGCAAGTGCTTCGCTGTCAAAGGAGGGGCGACCTCCTCAAGACGTGGTCTTCCAGTGGTAGAGGACTCGGAGACCTGGTTGCCCATCACCCGAGTTCTAGGACAAGAAGTAATGGTTTCCATATGCTTATAATGTTGTATAACACGGACCCAGGGGGCGCGAGAAACTGCCTACCGGTGAGAAAGGGAGGCCGAGCGCAGACCGCAGGGGGCGTGGTACCTTGTCCCCAGGGGACACACCGTCGGTTTAAAAACGGGGCCACCCGACCAACCAACACAGTGACGCCCTAAGGGCGTCACCTCCGGAGGACAGCTCTGGAGACCCGTACTGGGAGCCAAGGACTTTAGTGGCTCTTAGCCCGGTCTCCCCAGTAGCCTGTCCGGTATGGGTGACCCCTCCGACGCAGCCCACTGGTTCAACACGTGAGCCCACCCACCACGGCAAGGTGTCCACCGGCGGGGTGTTTAGAAAAGATGTAATTTATAAGAACTATTGTTGTTAATGGCTGGTTTGTTTTTGTAAATATATAAAAATTCCAAAATTCTTAACTCTGTAAAGTTGTTGGCTGTTGTTGATCTTCCTTTTCGTTTGTAAGCTCCGTTTCCCAAAAGGGAAGTCAATAGCTGTGATATATATATATATATATATATATATATATATATATATATATATATATATATATATATATATATACAGGGTGTTTCATAACATGTGGAAAGCACTTTCAGGATGGATTCAGGACCTGAAAGCAATGAAAAGAGTTTATGTAAACATATGCCCGAAATCGCTTTGTTTCCGAGTTACAGCCAGTTATGTGTTACAGCAAGTATCCGCCTTACCTTTAATTGAGTGCTCAAAATGACCGCCTTGCGCTTGAATACACGCCTGAACACGCCTCGTCATAGACTGCCTGACGCGTTCAAACATTACAGGTATTGCTCGGATTTTCTGGCATCCTTGTTCTACACGTTGGCGAAGCATTTCAACGGTGTCAATGAGTGTCACGTAAACGATGGATTTCAGATGACACCCACAGGTAAAAATCGAATGGATTTAGGTCCGGGGAGCGAGCAGGGCACGCAATGAGTCCTCCATGGCCTATCCATTTATCAGGGAAATGGTCATCCAAATAGTCTCTGGTTACTCAACTAAAATGAAGCGGAGCGGCGTCATGCATAAACCACATACGACGTCGGACACCAAGAGGAACTTCATCTAGTAAATCGCTTAAATCATTCATTAAAAAATTGGAATACTGTAGGATTCTCTTGTTAATCTTCCATGCAAAACAAAAGGACCGATTAAGTTGTCGGCAATAAGTCCTGTCCATACAGTGATACTAAATTGTTGTTGGTGCCTTGACTGGATGATGGCATGCGGATTCTCTTCTGCCCAATGATGAGTGTTGTGAAAATTGATCACGCCATTTCTTGTGAAGGCGGCCTCATCAGAAAACAACACGGAGGATAGAAAAAAAAAAGAGATTCTCGAGCACACTGTTGAAGAAACCGAGTACAAAAAGCTTCTCGTGGTGGGAAATCAGCTTCAGTAAGGCCTTGTACTCTGCGAATGTGATATAGGTAAAGCTGTTGTTCCCGTAAAATTCTCCACACAGTTGTGTATCTTACACCCTCTGCTGCTGCTATCCTTCGGGTGCTGACACCACGCTGATTGGTCTACCACCATTTGAAACTTGCTTGTTGAATGATCCTGTATCACCAAGACGCTCGTCTATTCTCTGAAAGGTCTTCTTGTCTGGCAGACGGCGATTCGGAAACCTTTCCGCATACAGATGGCTTGCTGCGGCCGCATTACACTCGGCAAGTCCATACATGAGATGCATGTCTGCCATTTCTCTATTTGAATAAGCCTCCATTCTCACTTCATCTGCACACTATCACTGAATACCACAAAAACTTTTAAGGTTGTTTTTTGTCACTGGACTGCACTTATTCACGGTAAGAAGTTTCGAATACGAACAGTGAAACACGGCGATGCACCTCTGACTGACTGATGGCTCTACACTCAATGATATTGAAACATGTCATAGAGTGTACTAAACGTTACAGTCGGCAAGGCCATACATGAAATAAGTCTCGTACACACTCTCAAACATTGTCGGCAAGTAGTGTTTGTAAAAAGTTTGCGGAAAGAATTGATGGAACACAAAACGGGCTGTAACTCGGAAACAAAGCGATTTCGGACATTTGTTTATATAAACGTTTTCATTGTTTTCAGGTCCTGAATCCATCCTGAAAGTGCGTCCCACATGTTATGAAACACCCTGTGTGTATATATATACAGTATACTCGTATATATACAGTATGGCATATCACATATATATATATATTATTGGTCAGAAAAAATGTGACGCTGATTCTACATTACTATGTAATGGACTGAAGTAAAAGTATTCCAGGGAAGTATTTTTATTTTGTTACTTTGTGTGACCCTCTTTTGTCTTTAAAACTTCTTCAACTAACCTTGGTATGGACAATGATTTACAAATGCTGGTAAATTCTGAATGACGAAGGCGTTTTATGAACTTTTTCTCATTTTAAAGATCTTTTGCATATCATCTTTTCCAAACAGAAAATTTTCGATTGGAGTCAGATCTGTTGAATTTGAATGCTTCAACGCACTGTAAAAATGCATTTCCTTCGAAATGCATTTTATTCTCTTTTTCCCTTCGAATTTAACAGGTTTCCCTCAGGAACCGTGTTAAATTCGAAGGGAAAAAGTGGGATTTTCTACCCCTTTTTTCCTTTGGATATTATTAACGGAAGCCGAGGGTAATTCTTTCTGAATAGCCTGACCACTTCCTCTTCAGATTCGGCGGGAAATCTAGAAGACCCAATTAGAAAAAAAAATAGACAGTGCTTACAACATAATTAAGGAAAATAAAGAGGCTAAAAAAAAAAGGTAATACGGGGTTAAGTGGAGGTACAGACAGATGTTTACGTACCACGAATTCTATAGCTTAGAAGACAAACGGCAGGACTCATGAATAGCTTGGATAATCGGGTTGAGTGATTTTTTAATTCTTTGCAGTAGACTATATTGAGCACGTCTTATTATCTCCTAGAAGCTCGAGACATTGTCGGCAGCAAACATTTGCGAAGCTGAGCATCTCGGGGTTAATTTATATAGGAGTCAAAAAGACCTGTTGTACAGCAGATTTAGAGTTCTGCCAGAACCTTTTTTATAATTCACCCAGAATTGCTGTCCGTATATATTACTGCAGAAAGTATGAGTGTCTTTAGTTTCACTTGTACAGAATCGGAAGTTCCTTATAGTCATAGTCGCTTTAGCACAAAGGTTTCGAGATTGTTTTCTTATATCCGAGTCATCATTGAAGGAGCTGGTAATAGTTTGACGCAAATACTTAAACTCTTGTACTTCTTCAATTACATCACATCTCATTTTAAACCTAATATCAGCTGGCTGATTACAGCTTTTAGGATGGAATTGCATAATCTTAGATTTTGTAACATTAAAAAGAATATCATGTTTCTGCGAATACACTTCGCAGACGTTTAGCAGCCGGTCCAGATCTTCAACAGAGGGACTTTTAACACCATATCATCGGCATAAAATAACTTGTTTATCCTTATGTTATCTATACAACATCCAACTGTTGCCTCATTAAGTGAAGCAATTAATCCGTCAATATATACATTAGACAGCATTGGAGAGACGAAGGAGCCTTACCTCACCCGGAAAGAAGAGCCAAAATATTCGGATCGTACATTGACCCACCTAACAGTAAAAGATTGGTGGGAATACCAAAATTTCAATAAATTTAACCCTCAGCTACTATCGTTGTTCAATTCTGACCCTGAGTGCATTTGTTTGTTTTATCATGGGAAATAATGATAGTATGATAGTTAAGGGTTAATATGTACAGTGCTTACAAGAAGTCTCGCGCTTCTGTCTCGTCCCAAGCTAGTCTGTTAGGTATAAAATGGGCGGTCCTTATGGCAGCGGAGGTGTGTTCGGATTGGTGCACATAACTGCTCTAACACAATCAATGATGTCCATTATTACGTCACTTCTGCTACATTTTAGTGTTTAAAATACAAATGATTAAGAAGCAGAATGGAGCAAGTTTCGGGATGTTGGGATGGTTA
The DNA here is from genome assembly GCA_023014485.1 of Bathynomus jamesi. Taxonomy (NCBI): domain Eukaryota; kingdom Metazoa; phylum Arthropoda; class Malacostraca; order Isopoda; family Cirolanidae; genus Bathynomus; species Bathynomus jamesi. The sequence continues at coordinate 709,393 of JAJOZX010001024.1, read as the reverse complement.
TGGAGCAATCCTAGTCATCATAATATTAGCTGGACATTACATTATACCGTCTCAATATATACTGTAGACTATAGAGAACGACTAATTCGGCAAATATCCGAAATCATGGCATGATACCTAAGTTATTTTGACTCAGGTCTAAATTATTTGCTCAAATGCAATTATTGATATTAATTAATTGTTGGGAATTGTTGTCAATATTGTTGTTTGTGATATATATCCTACGTGAAGAATCTAATGACCAAATTCCTCAGTGAACCTCTCACGCGCTCGCATTTCGAGAAAGTCACGGTCGTCTCACTAATAGATAGTTTATCCATTGTTTTAAGTGGTAACCTATTAAACGAACTATGTTAAACCTATTCCATCATATGAAAGTCATTAGTCTAAAGCAAGACTGGTGGGCCGTGAATCAGAGAAATTTGCATTTGATTTGTTCATCGTAATTATTATGTAATATAGTATACTGTATATAGTAGTATATAAGAGTTTATTGGTAGCATATCATATGACAATTCCCATAAACATGCGATGACCTCGATGTTGCCAGTTTTTATTTTTTTCCTGAAACTATTACCTTCTCATAGTTTGTTTCAACAATGCATATATTATCATCTCCACGAGCGTAGACATTGCAAGAAAAGATTCTAACTAAGGATAAGTAAAGTTCTTTCATGGTCACAATATATACTTTTATAGATGTCAAACATAAAAATATAATAAAATTCTATATTAACAAATATATATTCGATACACATTTACGTCATGGCTTTTAACATCAGTATTTCGTATAGCTTCCTCCAGCATCAATAATTTCTTGCAATCGTTGCGGCATAGAAGAGGCCAGATTGTAGGGAATGTTTGGTGTTCGGCGTAAGCTCTCCCAACTATTCCTCGTGGGCTAAAAGTGCTTCAAATGTTCTTTCATTGCGTTGCTCCCATTCGTTAATCATTATTGCCCAAAGGTTTTTCAATCGGATTCACATCAGGAGAACGTGGTGGCAGAATTATATTAATAATCTCTGGGTGATCTTCGTACCACGCTCTCACAACGTTACTCCTATGAATGGGACTGTTATCTTCCATTAAGTAAAATGGTTCCGGTGCTGGAACCAGATACGCACGAACACTGGGTAGCAGCACCTCTTTCAGTATCTGGCAATATTGCTGTCCAGTAAAGCGTCCATCTACTTGAGTCAATTCTCCGACACCATAGCAAGACATCCACCCCCACACACCGAGATTGATGTGACCACTACGTTTGCTCGGGAAAACATTTCCTTCTTCATAGCGTTTTCCGTGCTGCCTCCAACAATGCAGGGAACCATGACTATCTGTTGAAAATGTTTTTTCGTCACAGTACACAACTTTTCTCCAGAATTCTTCCTCCTGCGGCAAGTATTGCAAGGCAAATCCAATCCGCGCCTCTTTATGCTCAATTGTCAATGCAGGTTTTATAGCTAGACGGCGAGAAAAATACCCTTCCTCGTGAAGTCTGTTGTTCATTGTATTTGCGCTACAACGAAGGTTCAGGTGTTTGTAAATATGCGTCGCTGGAACAAACGGATGCTCTCTGGCATGATTAACAATCGCAGCATCTTCCTCTTGAGATGTTGAACACGGAGGACCAGACCTCGGCAAAGTAGCGATCGAGTTTTCTGCTTCATACCGATGAATCCACCGTTCCACGGTGCTTCGATGAACGTCTAGTCGTCTTGATATTTCTCTTATTGGCACACCATATTCATGCAATGTCACCATTGCTCCCCGCATTGCCTGGGTCGTCTCGTGGTGCACAGACGGCCTTTCCATCTTTGTGTAAATGGCTTATGTGAAGCGTGCTGGGACGATAAAAGAAATGAGGATACCATGCACCCCTTCTGAAATTGATTTCGGTTGTGAAGGGTACCAACCCTTCGAATGGTAATAATAATCAGCCAATTTCCTATTTTGTTGAACATATGCATAAAAAATTCGTCTTAAAAGCCAAGGATCCAAAGATTGTCAGCAATAGTTTATATCCCAACTGAATATAGTCAGCCATCAACAGTATAATCATATTTTATTTCCATAACTACTCATGACTACTCTGTCATAGTAAATAACCTTATTATGACTTAGGTAGTAGTGGCGGCCTCTAGCCACATACATTAAACCTATCAATGCGTCTAAGACCAGACTCTTCTGTTTCTGTCAATTCATTGTTAGTTTAAGGTATTTTGCTCTTTGTCTTTCTAGGTCTAGGGCATTAAAATAAATATTTGAGTTGTGTTTAGCATTTCCTCCTCCCTTCGTAATTCCCCACCCAACCTCGTTTCCCTTCGACATAGCAAACGCTTACCTCCATCCTCATTCCACTTCCTTCATTAAACCATATTATCGCTTTTACTGTCCCTTCCTTCCATCCTTCAATGCCAGTGTTCTAAACCTAGCACATAAATTATATAATATGGAAATCTAACACCTTAGATCTCTTACCACATTCATGTTACTGAAGACACTGTGTCTTAGGGGAATCTAAGGTTGAGAGTGGGCTTGAGGGGTAGTTTATAGATTATTACAGATGACCTTGAACGCTCCAACTATTTAAAAATGATTATTTATTACGCACATCATATGGCATAATACACACATGAATTTAGGTATCTCTTACACTATAGGAATGGAATTGAATCCTACCAGAGTTAAAAAGTCGCAAAATATAATAGATTAGTTTGTATTAAGAGGTCACTAAGAGAAAAGGATTTGGAGTAGAGCGGAAGGCAAAGAGTATATTTTCTCGAGTTTCGGTTATTATTAACGTTATATGGATACATTGCCATGCGGTGTGATCAGATAGAGAGAGAGAGAGAGCTTTTAAATCACACCTTTTAAATGGTTTGTGGGTAAGGGCTTCACGTATGCTATTTTAGTCGAGGGTAGTTTATGTGGAGGTGTTAACGTAACTTGCACTTGGGACTGTTAATTGTAAGACAACTACCATAGCTGGGACTGAGACACGTTATCCCCTGCATACTCTATATATATCTATATACAATATGTCTCTATATATAAATAGATAGAGTGATCAACACAATGATAATGTGGACGTCATTGATGGGGTTAGAGCAATTATGTGCACCAATCCGAACACACCTCCGCTGCCATAAGGACCGCCCATTTTATACTTAACAGACTAGCTTGGGACGAGACAGAGGCGCGAGTCTTCTTGTAAGCACTGTACATGGGAACTTTCCTGTCTACTAGTTTTTAAATAAAATATTGTGGTTCACTCTATCATATGCCTTACTTATATCGAGGAAACAGCTATAAATAGTTGAATTACTGTCAGTGTATTTAGATATAATTTCCTTTAGTATCATACATAGATACACACTACACAGGTTAGTTGAGTGGGACCTTTCAAAACCAAACTGAATAGATGTCCATAACTAACCAGTTAATCGGTGTAACAAGAGTTTTTCCAGTAGTTTCGAGAAGCAGGAAGCGACAGCAATAGGCCTGTAATTATTGTTGGATAGAATGTCCTGTACTTATTTTTGACAAGGGACAAGATATATACCCTCATGAACTCTGCAGGGATATAGCTATGAGCAAGCATGGTTGAGAAAAGCAATGATATAGGCAGACACACCACTCATTGGCATATTTTAAGTGCTCATTCGATAGGTCATCTACCCCTGACGCAGAATCAGTCTTTAATTCTTTAATTAACCTCTTTACTTTAGGAAATGACATCAAATTATTTTTCCTTGTCGTCCCGCAGGCGTTTCGCTGCAGTCTTTCTTAAGATTATCCCTACTCACACTATTAAGAATGTTTGAGTAATTGTTTTTCCACAGCACTGCAATTTCATCTTCCTCCGACACCCCATCGATTGTTGGAGGGAGGGCATTTGTGACACCCGTTTGATTCTTAACAAATTTCCAAAATTTGTTATTATCGTTATTTAAGTGGGCTTCACAGCCTTTTGATGCTCGAATAGAATCTTCCTCCTCTTTACATCGCTTTATAGCTGCCTTATACTGACCCCTACTTCTACACATATTCATGTATACTGGTTCTAATCTAGGTCTAGCGTGAAAGCACCACAAATCGTAGTCGTCTTTAGATTCCCTCTTCGGGACGGGAGGAGCAATAAAATCATTCCATCCAGGAATAATCTTAGTATGATAGTTGTAAGATTTAATCAGGGGTCTTCCTGCGTCTCTTAACAGGGATACTCTCTTATTATAATACCTATCAGTAGGATGGGCGCAAAAGGAGAGCGTGCAATGCAATTGCAAATATTGATCAATGCCGCAAAGAAAATTTTGAAAGAGGTTATGCAACAAGGTGGAATGTTGCAAGATGTTATGCAACAAGGGGAGGGGGAATGTTGCAAGAGGTTATGCAGCTATGGGGAGGAGTTATCCCCAAAGTTGCAATGAATTCCCCCAGCTTGCTGGGGGAGACCTCTTTGGGGGAGAAGTTGGGACGGCCTCACCTCCCAAAGGGGTATACCTAACCTAAGAGAGAGAGGACGAGGAGAGAGAGGAAGAGAGGTGTTCGCTTGACAGGAGACAAGCGCATATTAAGACTTCATCCCAGTGCTTACTGTCTTATAACCTCCTAATCAACCAGTTGGCTTAATCCGCCAGTTGGCTTAATCTGCCAGTTCGCACAGTGTATACAACGTTTGGACAAATGCACGTACACTCCCGCCTATACGCCCATAAAATATTACACACACAACTATATGCGCGATTATATGCGCCGGGTTCGAGACCTGGTGACGGTGCATCTTTCCACGGCTGGTAAATAAATGGGAACCCTAGGTATCCTCGTGGTTAATACGCTGGAACTGCTGGATTCCGCGTTAAACAGTAGGTCTAAGGTGGAGTGACAAGCTTGACCTTCGTCAGAATGAACAATTCGGGTGGAAGCTAACGAAAGGTTAGCCAAAGGAAAGCCTATATATGTACAGTTCCGGAAAGAAGTGCTTTTAAAAAATTCTGAAAATTAAAAAATTACTAATTAGTACAAAAAGCGCACACATAACAATTATATAAACAGAAACAATTCTCTCCACCGTTTAAAAGGAAGATTAGTTTACACGTCGCCTACTATCACCGGGTTTCGAATCCAGGTGGAGAGCAACTCGCTCCTCTACCAAACCGTGCCTAGAGGCACCTAACCTAGCGAAACTCTTATTAATGTACACACACACGTACGTACATCCGTCAGTCTGCTTAGAAGGCAGCTATTTGGTATAATTAAATAATAATGTCGTTTACATCCAAAAGAATTAAATAAAACACCAACACACCACTCTGTTTATTTAGACGAATTATTGGAATTAGTTTCATGAAATATACATTCGATAATATAAGAAATATAATCGAGGAATATATACATTAAAATTATATATACAGGGTGAGTCAAAAGTAGCGCCAGATTTCTGTCAGTTGGTTGTTTGTTTGCCATTTGTATTACAGTGTACAAGAAGGTAGAAATAAATGAATGACATGTTTATCTAACCATTTATTCGGGGGAAAATTATTACGGAACTGTACCAAGCTGTTTTACTTGCAATTTTCAAAGTGCCCTCCCTCGTGATCGATGCACAATTGCAGCCGAGCAGGCACAGAGTGGCACACACGCCTGCAGAGTTCGATATCAATTTCTTCAAACTTTGCAGTGATTTGAGCCTTCAATTCCTGAATGGTACGAGGCTTTTCACGATAAACAAGGTCTTTCATGAGCCCCCAAAGAAAGAAATCTGGAGGTGTAAGGTCTGGGGAGCGTGCCGGCCACTCGATCGGACCGCGGCGGCCGATCCACTTTCCGGGAAAGTTTTCATCAAGCCACTGACGAACATGACGTCCATAATGAGGTGGAGCTCCATCTTGCTGGAAATAACAGTCCTGATCTTGTACCCTGGGCCAAAAGAAGGTTTGCAGCATATCCAGGTAAATTTCTGCAGTGACAGATCCCTCAAAGAAAAAGGGTCCAATTATCCCTAATGGAGATATGGCTGCCCAAACTGTCACGCCAGGTAAATTTACCTCCTTCTCAACTGTCACTCTTAGGTTCTCCGCAGCCCAGTAGACACAATTGTGTCTGTTAATTGTGCCGTTAAGCTTAAAACATGCCTCATCTGACCACCAGATGTTGTCTAGCATTGTGTCCTCTTCGTCAAGTTTAGCTAAGAACTCTTCGCAAAATTGAAGACGGCGGTCGTCATCTCCATCATGAAGGGCATGCAGTAAGCGTGGAATGTAAGGTTTCCATTTTTTCTGGTGAAGGATACGGATAACACTTGATTGACTCACTTCCAACTCTGCAGATAAACGGCGAGTTGACTTTTGCGGACTTTGTTCCAGTCTCCTGATGGCTTCTTCAGCCTTAGCTACATTCGTTGCCGTTTTCGGACGACCGGACTTCTTTGCAGTGGCTACCGACCCTGTTGCTTCAAATTTCTCGACAATCAATCGTATGTTTCTTCACTGGGGTGGGTTAATATCGAATTCCTGTGCCAAACGGCGTGCCGCCATCGTTGGTTGTTCATTACATTTGTAGTAATGGTTCACGGCCGCAATGCGTTGATTCATTGAAAGGTAATTCATGGTTCAATTTGGTGCAAATTCAGTAACTTTCCAAACTCTCGGCAATAACCTGCAAAACAAAAACAAAAATAAATAAACTAAGAAAATTAATAATCTGCAAGACAATTATTAACAACATGACTTCCCAGAAAGAATCTGACAGCCGAAAAGACAGAAATCGGGCGCTACTTTTGACTCACCCTGTATATATATATATATATATGTAATAATAAAACAATTGATAAAATAATATTGTTTATTTTCCAAACAGAACCTTCTCTCTCCCTTTCTCTCCCTCTCCATATAAATATTAAGAGCCATTTTCCAGGTTTGTGGTAGAGACATCATAGAGATTAAACTCACAAGCTTATGATCCTTCCATGCTTCACGGGAAAATTACTTTCCAGTTTAGCGTTTCTCTTAAACATGCGCGAATTGTACCAGAATTTCCAAATATATCTTCGACTGTCACTAAAACCCTTCCTTTTCTGACTACCTGACGGCTATACAGGTGAGTCCTAATACCCCAGTATATAGTGCGGTTGACCGAGCCTTCACGGACAGATGATTTTTCCTTTTTCATTTAGACGGATGTCATAAACTTTACTTCTACGAGAATTATCAAGCCTTCACGGCCACTTAATTTTTTAAAATTTTCTTCCAGTTTCTGACGAATTATTTTTCAGAGGAAATAATAAATTTTCTGAATCTATTTTAGATGGGCCAACATAATCCGATTTACAAATTTATTTTCCAGCATCGTTAAGCCCCTCAAATAATTGGATGTTTATTATATATTCAAATCTCCCTTCCCCCACCCTTCTCATCGACGCCCCAGAAAACAAGATTTATTTTCCAAACAATGCATTTCTCTCTCCACAACTCTAGAACGGGCAAGATATATTTGACACATCCCAGATTTCACGAGACAGCCAATCACAGTACAGTAGGCGGCGCCCCAGGACCTCTGGTTGGTGGATGGTATCACTCACACATTAATACCCTTGCCCAAATTTCACCGATAGCCAATAGGAAACTCGCGAATCGGGTATTGTGGGATGTTCACAATTACGACCCCATCTATAGAAGGGGGCATTTTCCTCACAGGCTTCCAATTCAGTTGTTTTTATCGAACAATGATTTTGAAATATTTCGCCATGAGCCAATCGCAGCTCTACAACTCTCCGGAATTGTTTGAAGATAAAGATTTCTATGTTGAGGTATCGCGCAGAATTTTCAACGCTGTAGACCGGAATGCTCTACTTTCAACGCAAAACATTGCAGAAATTTGTGACGACGAGAAAGAATCGATCAATGAAGACAACATTAAAATGTAAGTAATTAATTTAATTTTTGATTATATACGTCGTTTCATTCAGTACCATTGTTAAATAATTTATAAAAATTCATAATTAAAGCGATTTGAAAAATTAGTTTGTGATTTATTCTCGGGCTATATACATCGTATCATTCATAATTATTGTCCATTCTGTTTCTCCTTCGTGGTTATTTCGGTGTATATATATATATATATATATATATATATATCTGGTGTGGTTTTAATACTCCATTTCTTGATAACTTAAAAATTTATAGAAAGTTCTACAGGTAAGATTTTAGAATTACTAAAACTTTTAGGAATTGCTTGCGGGCCAGGGATCGAGACCCACTACCGGCATACGTTACATAGCACACCTATCTAATTAATAACGTCATTTAGACAGCGAAATTTATTAAATTTTGAGAGCGACCTAACCTAGCCTAACCATGGTGGACTCTTTCTCGTTTATAATTTATTTAGTAATCTAATTTTTTCCTTTTAGTCTGAGTTTTTCTACAACGAAAAAATTAATCCCAGGACTCTTTCTCGTTTATAATAATATAGCCTAACCTAACCTAGCCTAACCTAACCTAACACAATTGAACATAACCGGGCCATAATATAGCCTAACCTAACTTAGACTCTATATATATATATCGGCCCAGGACTCTCTCTCAGTTATAATAATATAGCCTAACCTAGCCTAGTTATAATAATATAGCCTAACCTAGCCTAACCTAGCCTAACCATACTGGACTCTTTCTCGTTTATAATTTATTTAGTAATCTAATTTTTTTCCTTTAATTCAGAGATTTTCTACAACAAAAAAAATAATCCCAGGACTCTTTCTCGTTTATAATAATATAACTTAACCTAGAATAGCCTAACTTAACCTAACACAACTGAAACTAACCAGCCATAATATAACTTAATCTAGCATAGCATAGCCTGGACATAATATAGCCTAACCTAACTTAGCCTAACGTAACCTAACACAACTGAACCTAACCGGGACATAATATAGCCTAACCTAACCTATATATATATATATATATATATATATATCGGCCCAGGACTCTTTCTCGTTTATAATAATATAACCTAACCTAACCTAACCTAAGCCTAACCTAACCTACCATAGCCTGAATGGGCGTAACCTAACCTAACCTAGCCCTTACGGGTGTGATATAACCTAACCAAGCATAACCTAACCAATTACAATATAACCTAACCCAACCTAGCCAAGACGGTCAAACCTTTCACCCCGACTCGACCTACAGTTTAACGGAGATTCCAAAATTGCTCATTCTGACGAAAGTCAAGCTTTTCATCCCACCTTAGACCTACAGTTCAATGGGGATTCCAACACCGTGCGTTTTGCAATTCATTTCTTAATATAAGCTAACCTAGCATAACCTAACCAGGCATAATTAAACTTTAATTTAACCTAACTTTAAATGATTCAGTATGAACTAATCATGTTAAATTCTCATTAAAGGTCCGATGAGGAACTTGATCGTGTTATAGCTACTTTTCGTTTAGATGAAAGGGGAATAAATAATTTGGAGGCTTTACCGCACAGCCAACCCAGTGACCTGAATACCGAGTTCGAGGTATTGGCTCACATCCGGTCCAACGAGCGCCAGGTCATCGAGGAACTAATGTAAGTTTTTTGTCTACTTCTCGCACTTTATAGTAAATGTTTCATTAGCAGGTACCCTCAATTATAGCCTAGTTTGCATTAGCACTGAGCTATGATTTCTGAACACAATTCGAGTTATGAAAAAATGGACTTTATTTAAAAAGAATCAGTATGATCTAATCATATTAATTTCTACTTAAAGGACCGATACGGAGCTCGAACATGTTATAGCAACTTTTCGTGACACCCTCGATGAAAGGGGAATAAATGATTTGGAGGCTTTACAGCGCAGCCATCCCATGGTCCTGAATACAGGGGTCAATGTATTGGCTCACATCCGGTCAAACGAATGCCAGTTCATCGAGGAAATAATGTAAGTTTTTTTGGGGTTAACAAAAAACACATTGTATTTTCATTTAATTTATTAAATGATAGAAAACAAGCACAAAGCGGCTTACAGAACTAGCGTCCATTAAATAAGCCTTAGCGGAGACATTTTACAGGTACAAATGTATATACACCTTTACACAATATAGTTACAAATATATATACACTTTTACACAATATAGTTACAAATATATATACACCTTTACACAATATAGTTACAAATATATATATATATACACACATACACATATATATATATATACATATACATATATATATATATGATACACACAGACAGTGCATGGAACAAGGAACTCTTCTGGGATAATTAAATCCACTATAGTCCGAATAAGTAATGGTAAATGACAAATACCATAGTTTTTCTTTTTCATGATGCTAGCCCGACGTGGGCAACGGGTCACTCGCAAAGAGGTCCCATAAATATAGCTTCCCTCACCAGCTATCTGCAAAGCAGACAGGATCCAGCTTTGTCCCAAAGCTGGATCCTGTCTGCTTTGCAGATAGCTGGTGAGGGAAGCTATATTTATGGGACCTCTTTGCGAGTGACCCGTTGCCCACGTCGGGCTAGCATCATGAAAAAGAAAAACTATGGTATTTGTCATTTACCATTACTTATTCGGACTATAGTGGATTTAATTATCCCAGAAGAGTTCCTTGTTCCATGCACTGTCTGTGTGTATCATAAAAAACTCAGGGGACCATTCTGAGTTCATTCCCATATATATATATATATATATATATATATATATATATATATATATATATATATATATATGAAAATATGGACTTAATTATCGGTACTATACCAGCAATATTAGAATTCCGCATAGACAGAACTATGCCAGCACTTAAAAATTAAACCAAACCAAAATAATCACGCATGGAAATTGTATAAGAAATATAAATAAACCATACAAATAAGTATAAATTATAATATGAATCAAGATTTGTATCGAAAATATAAGAATGATTTCTAAGATTTATATAATTTATAGGTAATGACTTTCCATAGTATACAAACGTTTTTCATATGTGATGTATAAGAGATGTTGACATTTCATTTTTTATAATAGTGAGCGATCGACTTATCAGGCTTTAATATTTGGTTCAGATGCTCCTTGAATATTACAGCAATGCTTTTCTACTTTTCTTCGAGCTAAACTCTTCAATTAATTGAGAATAATCTACTGAATTTGTTATATCGTTTTCTATTGATAACATAGCTAATGATTGCAATCTCGCTTGAGACATGGTGGAACGCAAATATGTTTTAATAAGTTTGAGATGCGAGAAACTTCTTTCAGCCGAAGCAACAGTAACTGGGATAGTTAATACTATTCGAAGTGCAACATAAACATTAGGATAAATCTCACTTAGTTGTTTTTGCACTATATAAACAAGGGCATTTCCGAGATCTGTTTTCTCAGGTATAAACCTGCAAAGTACTTTAAGTTCTTCATAGAGTTCTAAATCATTAATATCACCTGAACAGAAAGTGCAAAACGGCTTGAGCGAGGCCCCCTTTGGCGCGAGGCCCTAGGCGATCGCCTAGTTCGCCTATAGCTAAATCCGGGCCTGTATATATATATATATATATATATACATATATACACACCTTTATACAACACAACGAGTGCGAACATATGGGAACCTTTTTTTCATTTTTTTGCATACCGTTTCATAATTAATTTCAGTGTCGCACAAATCGAATAATTTTAAAAAATTTATAAATCCATTCCCACGTGACATGTGCAGGAGAAATGAAAGGCAAAGTATGCCACAAGTATTACTAAAATATCCTTGGAAACGGTAAGGATTCGAGACAATATCAGGTACATGTACCTGTTCGATAAATTGTACAACCACAGGGTCACTCCAGGCCTGAGTGCCGAGTGAATCAAAATAGTACATTCTTTCCCTATTTTTAAAATAAATTGCAAACCAATGAATTCCCTCACTCCCCACAATGTCGGTGTTCACGATAATCCCATACCAATCTCTTGTAGTTGGCAATTTCAATATTTCATTCTTCGCAAACACGCCGATAAATTTGGAGCGTGTGATTCGGTCACTTTTCATTACTCTCTGGAGTGTATTCGCGTGCATCCATTTTAAAAGTCTGTGACCCCGTTCCAGAAAAGTTCAACTTCTATTAGAGCCTGTGATTCGAGGTACACGAGTAAGCTAATAGGAGCGTCTATAGGGTTGCAAAATTCAAACCTGACTGAGATGTTCCCACTTTGTTGTGGACTTATGTGTGTATTTATATTAGCAGATAAGTCAGGGGTAATATCAAATGAGTAAAGGTTAAATTCTTCGACAAATTCATTCTGCGCTACGCCAAAACCAAGCTCGTCACAGGCACCGGCATTATGAGCCAGACTACTATAAGCTCTCGCGCAGAGCGAGAACACAGCGTCTGATGAGTAATCAGCAATCATACGCCCCACCCAATGCGACGCCATTTACGTATAGAGTTATATTTTTAAGGCCGAAATTCTCGAATTTAAAGGCACTCTTTATATTTTCCATTTGTCGAGGCGTGATCCTGCATTCCAATTAATATCCTTTTAGGTAGAACTCCAAGGACCACGTCTTCTAGTTGCATCGAGGCGAACCCAGCGGGCACCGTGTATAGTCTGATCTGTACCCTGTTAATTGGGTATTTTTGTGGCGTGTATTAAATTTTTTCAATTTCTACATAATTCGGGGAACTTAATTTCATTCGCCGTACACGCAAATATGTTTCCATGATGTGAATCACAACGGGTTTTGCGCCCTCTTCTTGATCAGGTCCCAGATTTATGCAGATCTCAGGACTCGTGCGGTTGAGCTTTAGTGTCAGGTCGACGCTATTCATAAGCATCTTCTCCTGGAACGTAAAGTCTGCATGAAGACTCCCAAAACATTCGTACATCTTTTTTTTAGAATTTTTAAAATTATCCTTGATACTATTTTCATTTTTAGTCTGATAAAAGCTCTCTGCGGTTAAAAAGGTATCCTTCGCTTCTTTTGAAAAGTTGAGGACATTTTCCAGTTAGGCTCGTAGGTGATAATAACCCGTTCCTGCCCAGATGTTAATCTGATTTAAATACACCTCACAATGGCTGAATATGGATTGTAGAAAGTTGGTTTCAGGGTATGCAGAGTAACTATCATCGCAGTCTGTTCCATCTGAATGGGCTATACGCAGTTTAGCTTACATGTGCATGCAGCTCGGGTCAAAGTATGGGCCTGAGCTGGGTATCACGAATTCTATAGGGGCACTCGGCGAACTAATTGAGTTTAATGGGTTAATTTTAATAAAATAGCTATGCTCAATAGAAACCTGAGTAGGGGGCATATCAAAGAGGGACTGTTCCGAGTTACAACATTGTGAACTACACGGATGGATGAAACGCGCCATGACGAGTCAGAAATAGTACAACCTCTCTCGACATTTAGTAATCAGCCTATGATTCGTGAGAGTAGTGTCCTCAGCTTATATCAGGTAAAAAAATGATCAGCCATAGGCTTCATACGCTTAGAACACTTCTTTTTTTATGTCATTTTACGTTTAGTGCCATGTGTTGGTAACCCCTTCGTCCTGACAGCCCTCTTCTTCCAGCCACCACGCATTTTTCTATTTCCATCTTTGATGATTTCGTCCCGTGTACGTTTTAAATGTTTTTTTAGAGCTTCTTTAGGTTTAGTTCCACCCATTATGTCTTCTACTGCGTTAAAACCTGTTTGTAAAGCCTTCCTCCCAAGATATCTAGCACCCCTCTTTTCAACAATGGGACAACGGTGCGTAGTATGGATGAAAAGATGGATCCAAGCACACTCAAACACTGATATCTCACCCCTCGATAGACTCTGAAAGTCCTTCGGGTCATTATAACTGAAAGCGACGAAAGTATAGTTTCACTCTTAAGCTCCCATCACCGAATGGGAATTTTTTTCCCATAATCGTACTTATATATATTGAGATATTGGTTAATAGATTAGTTGCAACATTCACATAATGGGGATGGAGCTTTTCATATGTAATGCTCAAACTTTTCCCTCTATGGTTGGGGATGTGTGCAATGTGGAGCAGGCGCGAGTGGGTGTCCCCAACAAATTGATGCTCTACGATATTGCAGTAAATATAGCACATGTCTGGGGTTGGGCAGCTTTCACCCAATTTCTCCATCTTCAGCTGATACATTAAGCTGGACAAGTCATGTTGTGTCACGTGAAAAGAATATCTTTGGAGAGCTGCACTATGTCGGCCTTCGGCCACAATTGTGAACAGCTCTTTATCTTTAATATTTCTACTAAGCGTTGATTTTAACTTCAACGTGCTGCAGGCGTGTCTATATTTACGAATTCAAAAAGTAAATCGGTTATCAGGTACAATTTTTGAAAACTCTTTTTTAACCCCGTCACAATGTCCATGACTGTCATAATGACCGATTCGTAGTGTTGCATTTGTACTATAGTACTGTACCTCACCGAACAGGACTGATCGCATAGTATTGTCTAAAGTTATGCCTACTTTTTCAGACTCATCGATTCTTCTTAGGATCAGAAATATGATTTGCTCATTTTCAAGAGTTCAAAATTTGATGGCTCGCTGAAATTCACAAACGCCAACTTCGTACGAATCACGTTCCAACTCACTGGATCCGTGGAGTTCTGTCACAAAGTTGGCCAAGGTGTTGTTTGGATGTACAAACAGAGAAGTGGACGGGAGTGTGATATAGAAGTGGTTAGGCGCCATGTTGCATACTATTTAAGCTTCCTTATTGCAGCAGCTTTGAGATAGGTGTTGACGCTTGCTTTCTGAGTAACCTAGCCATTTCACCAGGTACATTTTTCTCTTTCCTGAACCTTTACTGCCTAAAATTTTTTCAATTTTAAACACACTTTTTCTTAAATTAAATGTCACTTTCTGCAACTCCTGCGATTTCTTTCCCATTCAAATCTTCAACGTAATACCTCATTATCTCGCCTTTAGGTCTCATAGGACTAATTTTAAAAATCCCAGGTGTCCATCCTTGCTCAAATCCCTCAGCGAATTTATTTCCCGAACGTGATAGCCTTACATAATCATTGATTTTGAAATGTGTAGAGTGTGGTGGCGGTGTTCCATCTCTTCTCACATCAGGCTCTGGGCGCGTACCTCTTTCTAAAACTTCGTTAGGTGTTGTGCCAATCGTACGGTGGTGTGAACGGTTGTATAATGACACCAATGACCCCAGAATGTTTATATATCTGTATGTGTTTTTATGTGTAAAATAGCGATGCATGCGTTCCTTTATGGTGCGTTGAACTCTTTCAGCTAAAGAGGCCTTATATATAGAACTGCTAGTGTAGTAACAGATATTAAACTCTGTCAGAATGTTCTGAAAAGCGCGGCCTATAAATTCTTTCCCCATATCCGTACAAAAATAGCCTGGAACCCTGTCTTCTTTTAACATCAACGTTTTGGTAGCTTTAGCAACTGTTTCAAGCGATTTATTTTTCAGAGGAATTAGCCACAGATATCTAGACCAGCGTTTCTTAACCTTTTTCGACATCAGCACCCCCTGTAGTTAGGTCTAGGCAGTCCAGCACCCCCTTCACCTGGTTAGTAGCAAAAAGTTAGCAAAAGTTAGTAGCAAAAAGCACCACGCAAATACAAAACAAATAAGAATATGAGTACAATTTATAGTTGACCAATAATATTTTGAATAAAAAGATATCAACTTAAAGCAAAGTGAATATATATTTAAAAGCAGCACATTTAGAGTAAAAAATAAACGAGGAAAATTTTAAAACGATTTTAAGACAAGACACACAAAGAACTATATTTACAAATTCAAACCTAAATACTTTCTTGAATATAACAATATAATAAAATACTTGTTCTTGAATATAACAATAGATCAAGCGGCCAAAAGAAATGTTAAGAATAACAATCAAGGAGACTTACTTACCCCCTAATCTTGGGGTCAAAATCATGCAAAAAAAGTTAATTTCTTGTGACACAGAGTCAACGTCTTCCTTCTCAATATTAATGGTGATAATATAAACGTGCAATAAATCTTTCGTAATTAAATATATATTCAAATTCTCCTACAATAATATCTGTTAATAAAATAGAAAAGATTAGGAGTTTGTGAAGGAGTTTGGTTAACGGACCTAACGTATCCATACTGCACATGACAGAAGCCCTTTTCCAGCGACTCCTAAAATCGATTTCAGGACCCCCTGGAGGTGCTAGCATCCCAGGTTAAGAAACGCTGATCTAGAGAATACATCTATTATGAATAGGATGAAGCGGGATCCGTCATTATACACTGAATATCTTTGCATGTCTGTTAAATCCGCTTGCCAAATAGAGTCAATCGAAGCCGCTGTTGTCTTGGCTGTTTTAAACCTTTTTCTCACCGGTTTATGAAGTGTATAAGCAGCCTGCTCCCGCCAAAACCTCTCAACATCTTTTTCCCTACTCCGTAAACACCTCTGTACACTCTATTAACGCCGCTATAGGAGGCCGGGTTAGAAATGTCATAATAGCGTTCACTTAATATGTTAGCCATTTGCGTATTTTACAGACACGTGGAGAAGGTTGGCCGTTTGTACTCTTCTTTCTCCTCTACAAAGACGCTACAGCTAGTGGCGATGGCGTACTCAGTTGTGACACATGTGAGACTTGCTCCAAGTTTTTTAACCTATTTAGATTACCTATCAATATTTAGATTACCTATCAATGTTTTGGGGACATTTATTTGTTATAGTCTTCCTTTAATATGCTTCCATCCTGTTGGTGAGGGCCTGTCCCACTTTCTCACCAGATCATGGACAATGTCGACGATATTGGATCCCTGTACCCTTGTTCCTTCAATACTGACTTCGCCTGTATCGGCCCACTTATGATGGGGTCCTCACTCAATAGATTATAAAGACTTAAGCCTTTATTCCTCAATGTATGTGGGAGGCTACTTTTTAATACATGTTCAATATGTTGCGTTCCGTTATTCTTTGGATGTCCATATCTAACTTCGGGCCCAGGTCCTATGTCACCATCCTCAGCGTTGCTCGCGCTGTGCTTAATAACCACGAGCAGATCTATCGGATTCTTATAATCTTTGTACTCATCAATAAATTTCTGCAAAGCCTCTTGTTACAAGATCCTTTTCTCATCAGGTGACTTTTCACTCGCTTTCCATGCTTTTAAGTCTACTTTTATGGGGTTCTACAGCCGTGTCTGGAATCTTTGAACTTTGCAATGAAGAACACACCTCGTGCGGAATCACTACCACTTTCTCCATTATATTAATCTAGTCAGTAAAGGTCCCAAAATTTAAAATAAGATGGGGGAGAAATGATCCCCCTCTTTGTACAATAATTCGCTTTTTCTTTTTCTTCTTGACATTTAAGAGGGAGCGCGCGTATTATGTTCTTGTAACGACGTAAGGGAGCCTTCTGAGGGGTTTCATTGGCACATTACGTTTTATAACATTGAGACAGATTTCACAGATGCATTTTAAAAAGTCGGAGTCGATGTTTTTAACAAACATCTGTTGCAGTGCCCGGAGCAATCGTTGATAGATTTTTATTAATTCACGATATTTCTTCAGCCTATTTCTCATTCTGGTATATACACCGTATCAGGATCGTTTAGGAATATATTCGTTCTTAGAAGCACCCTAAACGTTTTTCGCGAGTGAAGGTCACAAAGCAAATATCCGTAACGCTGACTTGTGGCTTATTTATAAACTTCCAAAAACACGTTACGCTGATTCAGGAACATTTGATTGGCTAATACCCAAATTTGTGACACATCTCTTCGTTGCGCGAATAAGACTAGATATTGTGTATTTAACGACACATCGCGCATGTATCTATTTTTAAAAAATAAAATCTGATTAATGACGAATATGCTTATGTTAAGATGGTGGGAGAACACTATAAATGTCTCGGCAAACGTTTTATCCATTTCCAACATGAGATCGTCAATTACAATGACTTTATACTCATTTCCCATTAACGAATTAACGTCATATACAGCTAGGGTGGAGCGAAAAATACTTTTTTTCTAGTATGAAGTTCTAATAGTGATTATAGGTTGCATTTAGTGGACGATATATACCTGCCAAAATATGAGTTCATTTGTTTAATATTTTCAGCTGCCACCAGGGGGCTAAATTTAACACAATTTTGGGTAAAAAGGAAAAAAATGCTTCTATTTTAGGTTTATCAAACTATTATAAATTTTATCTTAGAATTATCTAATAGTTTGATTAAGATTCTTAAATGATAAGAATTCGTTTTGTAAAAATGTCTTTTCATATGCTTAATATCTTCAGCTGCCACAAGAGGGCTGAAGTTAACTTAAAAATGACAATTAAGTATGATTCTGTATTTACTTGAAAAAGGGAACAGTAATAAATTAGGATGTCTCTCCTCCTTTATACTGGCTTGAGACAGTTAAGAAACGTTATTTCGTGCCTTAGCGGAGTTACTACCCTTTCCCCAACCAACCTCCCTCTAGAAAGGGTTCTTGCTGAAGACTATTTAGTAATTTGCTTTTGTGTCAAATTTTGGCTGTTTTTTCCTTGATTCTAATGTAGCACGAATCCAACCGTCTCTGTTTGTAGGTCCGCAGACTGATCCAGCAGCGTCTGTAACGAGCTTGACGCATCTCTCTACGGCTTGTGTATGACATGGAAACTGAAATAATTCTGAATGAAGAGTAGTACCATGTTTGATGCATGATTCAATATCATCAAGAGAAACTCCTTTGGTTATCGGTGGTTCTGCTATCTGAAAATCTTGCCACATAATGAGATCTGTATAGTCTTTGGCATAAAAATTTATTTCTGGCACCTTAAAATACCTGATAACATCTGTTTCTTGAATGCATGCCCTTGCTTTTATGATACGCCTACTAAATCCCAACTGACGCACATGCTCCCTTTCATCAGCTATCATTGCAATGAGAATGTTTTCTTGATTTGCGTAATATGCATCTCGCTGAATGACTGAGTCATGTACTCTCCTAAGCTCTTCACGGAGATACCGGCTTCTTGCAATCATATGCCACATATGTTTAGCACCATATTGGCATAATGGTTTACGCTTTATCTGAAACCACATTGGTGCGTGTACCCTAACAATGAAAGTAGCTAATTCTTGTAAATTGCCTGAAGGATTCTCTGTGCTTGCATATAACCGCAGAGTCCTGTTTGCTGTGGTGAGCCACCTTGAATGTGATATATTGCCTGGACTCTTATGACTAAGACTCTTTGAGAATGTTCCACTTGATATAGCCTTGTGAATTTCAAGAAGGTATTTCTGGTCAGTACTTATGTCATCTACATCAACTTCACACATGTCCTCTTGAATTTCAATGGGTTTGAAGTTAACTATGGGAAGCTTTTCACAGTCTGAAAGTGCTCGGCCAATTTCTCCTAAAAATGCTCTTGGTCCAGTAGTGGTACCATCCAAGTGATGAAACAGATGGCGCAATGGAAGTTCATTAAGGTGTAAAAGGCATATCAGCCACTGCAATGGCTTATTAAAGGCTTCTTCCAGTAATCTTATTGTGCCTCCAATACTACCAGTGTTAACCACTGTCGAATCACAGCCAACTGCAACGATGTTCCCTATATCAACATTCCTCTCTTTCAAGCAATTCACTAGCGCTGTGCAAATGTATTTAGCTTTGCCACTGGAAGGTGTCACATGTGCAAAGTACAGAGAGTGTGGTTCAGATATTATGCTGATATGCTCTTCGCGTTTGGTTCTTTGGTGGTTAGAGCCATCACTCTCCTGGACTTGAATCATTGTTTTATCCTTTCTGCCATCAAAGTATAATCCCCGCATGGTTTTTGGCTCTCCTATCTGTTGTAGTTCCTTTCTCTGTTTTTGTCTTTCACGTCTTAGCTTACTTCTGTCTATAATATTCCCTTTGTCTTCGGGAGTAACAATTTTAAGATCTGCCAATACTGCAGAAGCAATAGCAGCCCCACTCTGTCCGACATTTTAAATCTATCACAAGTAATTGCTAATGAAGGCAGTGGCTCACGCATCTGTTGTTCTGATATTACATATTGAGTCGAGGTTGTATCTTCCTCATTATCTTCAGATATCTCTTCTAGTTGTTGAAGTTCACTTGTCTCTGTTTCGATTTGTAAGTTGGACGTATTGGTTATAGCAGCACTAGTTGTTTGTGAGGATTCCAGACGTGCTTTTTCCATTTCCTTTCGATGTTCTCTTGCTTGTAATCGTCTTGTGTGTGCTATGTCAATGCTTCCTATCACCATTATTCTGCGTGTTCGTTGGTCATTTAAAAAATCCTGCTCTTTTGGAGGGACTTTCTTACTCTTTTCCCATGAGCATCTCCTAAACTCCTTACATTTGCAGGTGCAGATGTCAAACAAAGTGCATTTTGAAGAGTTTTCAAATTCTTCAAGCTGATTTTTGTACTTAGGCTGATCCTTGCGTGACTTGTATGGCTTTAATAAGGACCTGTATTTATCATGGTACACTCGCATCATCTGTAAAACGCGTGTATGTGAAACTATTGGCAAAGAGGCCTTCTTCCAAATATTTTCTACCTTTTTGGAAACTGCCTCTGCTATTTCAGAAAATGAAGGCTCCTTGTTATTCATCTGCTCCTTCACTAAATGTTTTGTGAACAGGTAATCTTTCATAATGCAGTTATAAGTTGGTAGTTGCATATCACTCATCTCACAAGGTACTTCAAATATGGCACACTTCATATGTTCTCTAGTGAAATGTTTATATTTAGTATTTGATGCCATAATATTTTTAAGAAAAATTCACAATCACAAAATATCCTGTAACATCAAAACATTATATAATTAATATATATAATATATTTTATAAGTATATATAATAATTATATAAATATATAATATATTATATAAATAAACTAAAATTATATAATACATTATAACAAGCATTTTATAATAAAATCAATATTATCTCTATATAAATCACTTTAAAATAAAGTTTTATAATATTCCGATCATATTAAAAAGCTCTCCGATCAACTGAGCGACTAGGCCTACTACCTAAGAAGATAAGTGTTAACACACTGTTCTAATGACTCACAGAAAGAAATTCCTTCACACCAAAACCCTCCCCCACAACCCTCCCCAAACCCTCCCCCACAACATTCAGTGTAGTCTCAACATGACTCAGTTACTCTAAATTGTGTTAAGTTCAGCTCTCTTGTGGCAGCTGAAGATATTAAGCATATGAAAAGGCGTTTTTACAAAACGAATTCCTATCATTTAAGAATCTTAATCAAACTATTAGATAATTCTAAGATAAAATTTTATAATAGTTTGACAAACCTAAAATAGAAGCATTTTTTTCCTTTTTACACAAAATTGTGTTAACTTTAGCCCCCTGGTGGCAGCTGAAAATTTTAAACAAATGAACTCATATTTTGGCAGGCATATTTCATCCACTAAATACAACTTATAATCACTATTAGAACTTCATACTAGAAAAAAAGTATTTTTCGCTCCACCCTAATATACACCTTTGTGGAACAAAATATCATCTTGGTACTCGTTCAACATTGATTAGTACGTTGAATAGCAACATATTACTTTATGCACAAATTTTGAGAAAATCTCCCACTTATCTTTAACGATTTTAAGCATAAACACACTTTTACCACATCCTGTAGGGCCAGATATAATACATGTGGAGGGGCTTGTGAACCTGAATTTTTCTACAGATTTCATCTCTAACACGTCACACCCCTAAGTGGATCATTTACAAAATATAACAAAATTTAAGTGTTGCTCCTTATATTCTTGTTTTTCTTTTCACAGAACCGTGAACGACGACGATGTATAGCCCCCCCAATCATCGATATCACAGGTGACCTCGATGACCGTGTAGCTACAGAATCCTTCCCCGCTGACGAACACCTACAGCAACAGACAGGGGTATACATAAAACATGCCCGCAACATGGGTGAAGTACCCGTTAAGGTCAGTGGTCGTTTTTTTTGTGTTGATGGCGTAAGTGAGGATCCAACCACTGGTGTGAAGACTGTATATTCCTTTAACGGGTGCTGATGGCATAGTTGCTCGCGCTGTGATTGTGCCGTCACATGGGACCTTTATGGAAGATTCCCCGCCTACAGCCACGCATGGACCCGTAACCGCGATCAACTTATAGGCCCCCAGTTCACTCACAAAATCGTGTGGGAGCATGAGTATAATGCATGGATTGAAACAGATGACCAGTACCGTGAAGAAATAAGGGCCATCAAACGTTCAACGGTGTTCGACCCCCTCAAATATGGTGACAGCTTGTTTGGAGTGCGTACAAACCCATTCAAGCTATACTTTCCGCCTACGGCGGGCGTGAAACTACACTACTCCGAATTCTGCTCTTTATACCCCTAGGTGATGAAGAACAATCCGTACCCCGTAGGTGCGCCTGAAAAAATGGGGGGTCCCACCATACCAACCATCGAGGAGTTTTCAGCTAACTTGAATGAGCGCTACTTTGGACTCTCTTTCGTAGACGTGCTCCCCCCTCTCGATTTATGGATGCCGATCTTACCCGTCGTTATAGATCACAAGCTCATATTTCCCCTGTGCGTGAAGTGCGCAGAGGAGAACAACGGTGATTGTAACCATACAACCAACCAGCGTAAGATCGGAGGTGTATATACAAGCCCTGAGCTGGACATAGCTGTTCGCCATGGGTCCAGAATATTGAAGATACATGAAGTGTGGAGGTTTCAGAAGCTACCCAACCTTTTCACATCATATATAAACGCTTTTTTGAAGGATAAAGTAGGAGCATCAGGATATCCGCGAGGGGTTGATACCAAAGATGAAAAAACGGCTTATATTCAGCGTTACCGTGCCCATGAAGGTATACAGCTTGACCGTTCCCAAATTGTTAAGAATCCTGGCAAGCGCTTCAGTGCAAAGTTGTGTCTAAACAATCTTTGGGGGAAATTTGCACAGAATACAGGCAAAGAGAACGTTCATTTGGCCCAAAGTTGAAGTGAAGTCTGGGATTATGTTAACGCTCCCGATAAAGAGGTTATGGAGATTGTAAATGTAGGTAATACTTACATAATAAAGAACAATATCACCGAACTGGCCACAGATGCCTCACGGGTTACAAACATACCTGTAGCTAGCTTCACTTGCCTACGCCCACATAAACTTTGGGGTCTACTGCAATCTCTTGGACGGAGGGTGCTCTACGTTGACCGAGATAGCGTGATATTCACAGAGAGAGAGAGAGGGTGAATACATGCCTACTATTGGGGAATTCCTTGGAAAGCTAACTGACGAGATGAAGGATGAGTATGGTGATGGTTCATACGCAGATTCGTTTGTATGAACAGGGCCAAAAACCTATCGGGTACGGGTGAGGGTGGGGGATGATATGAAGTATCTCTTGAAGGTTAAGGGTATCACGCTTAACCATGCGAACCGTCGAATCGTTAACTTCGACTCGTTGAAGGATCTAGTGTGCTTGGAAGATGAGGGTGACCAGCCACCCCAATTGACTGTGGGGACGCACAATTTCGGGGGCAGAAACTGGGGTGTATGAAGGAACTTAGGGGCACGAAGGTATGCTGTAACACCTATAGGAAACGTTACCAGGTGCCTGGTACCTATGATACCGTACCCTATGTCTACCTTAGTCCTTGATGGTATTTATATATATGTGTATTGTTAATGATATGTTTATTTATCACGTATAGTTGCTTCAATTAAGGTTTCATTTGCTCCTTTGCGTACGTGCGTATGTGTGTACAGTAAAAAGCTAATCTCTGCCCACTGTAAGATCGGTCACGTGACTCCTGCCACTACCTGAGCATATCTCTATCCCTGCGTGCTCACTTGACCTCTCCCGCGTAGACGAAAAATATTGCGTGTTTATAATGTGGTATTCTATTCGGCAAAGTGCCAAGATGTGGTGGATACTGAAAAACTCCCTATTCCCCCCTCCTTTGATACTTTTAAGGCTACATTGAGCCGTGCGAAGGACCAAGATGTTCAAATAATATATGGGTATTCTGGCGAGGGCACTGTAGGATTTCGTAGTACAAACGATGTATTGAAGTATGTTGTAGACCTAGCCTTTATAAAAGCTCACATAAACCGCGAAGTAGAAGAAACAACACGTCCAGAAAATAAGCAACGGTTATTGATGTGAGTCTTGTTGATGATTGGTGTGACAAGCGATATTATATCATGTTACATCATACCGACTACTCGTACCCTACGGTTGAGAATGTAAATCTTGTCATCATGGAAAATCTTAAGTATTTTTACCACTATATTAATATATATCATGACGAGGTTTGTTGTGAGGTTGTGGCTAATGGCCTGTGTGAGTTTTTAGCAGACTTTCGAGACGAGTATCGCTTGTTAAACAAAAAGGATAAATATGGGCATATTTTTCTCTTAAATAGTGCACCGGATTGTTAAGCTGTTTAGTTTGTGGAAATGAACGTCTTGTTAGTGATAAAACGTTAAAACCGGTATTGCTTCATGTAGCGGAAAATTCTGTTTGCCCAGTATAATGGGCACAAGTATTCACATGGCTCTTTCATGTTAGAACAAACGCGTACACCCTTCAGCAGTTTATGGTGTGACTCGCTCCCTCCATGAAGCCGCCCACCCGTGTACCTCACCCCTCCGAAACACAAGAGTTCGAACAAACCCGTACACGTTTCATCGGCGTGACTCACTCCGCCCGTCAAGCCGATCCGGCCACCTGTGGCTCATAGTCATCTCAGAGGTTGAACCGACTGGACGTGCGAATACGATGGAACTTCCTTTGAGAAGCATTCTCAACGACGGGTACGATGTGTCCATGATGAAGTCATTGCGCTTGTTCAGGCGTGAAATCGGTACCATTAACTATGTACTTGAAACGATTTTCAGGCAAGCAAACTCTGGTAAACGTAATGTTATTTATTTAAGTGTTGAGGAGATGAAGAAAGTCTTCGTGATAGTTGAGAAGTGGGGTGAGGACCGTTATAAAATACACGCAGCTGTAGGTACAAGAAAACAGATTAGTGATGTCCCTTCATATGCCGTTGTTTGCACGTTGTGTATAAATAATGATCAGCCATGCATTGATATACGACTGATGTGGAAGAATGCATCTGATAATAACGTTCTTGTCCCTACGCGAAACCGTTTCATCCTCAACAGAATGTTTGAAATCGTCGGATTCCGCAAGCTGAAGTCTATATTAGACGCTCGTGTTACGGATATTGATTTATTTTGACATGGTTCTTGAATACGCATACACCGCTCTGCTCGACGGATTTATCGAATGTAGGAATGAACAAGGCGAGAATGGTCTAGAGCTGGATGCATATTTAAAAGGTTTAGATTCTTCGAAATATCCCAACTTTGGTACAAAGCACTTGAGCGGTACAGGGCAGAGCTCGCCTACACTGTTCACCCTGAAAAGCTGTATCTCTATATAATGAGTAGCTGTCGTTACGACTTAGAAGATTATTTCAATTGCCGCTATGCAGAGTGAAGAAGAGTTCACGATTCACGAAAAGCTCGGGACGGTAAGACGATGACCTCTTTTTACGTGCTTTTTATTGTATTCTAGCCGTGTTTAAAGATAACTTGCCAACCGAATGTAAAGTGGGCACAAAAATAGTATTGAACGATATGAAAGCCATTTATACCGAGTATAAGTATCTGTATAACTTGAGCGGTGAAGTAATGGTTAGACGTATTTTCGTGTGGTGCAATGCAATAATGCTGTGAATGTAGACTCGATTACGTGTGAGTTTAGTGTTTTGCGCCGTAGAACATAAAGTATTTTGATGTATATTTATTTTCAATACATTTAATTATTTAATATAACTGTGTGTATATATATATATATATATTTTTTTTTCCTGTACTAATATATTGATGGCTATACTACATCGTTTTGTATATTTTTGAGTATATATATATATATATTTCTCGTTCGTTTTTCTTATGCTATTATTATTTTTTGATCATATATATTCCATCGTTTCATTGTATATATATTTAGATTATATATTCGTCGTTCGTATTTCTTATGCTATTATTATTTTTGATCATATATATTCCATTGTATATTTATTTTCTATATATTTCGTAAAATTGAATCCATTAATTCGTCTAAATAAACAGAATGATGTAATGGTGTTTTATTTAATTATTTTGGTTGTAAACGACATTTAATTACATCAAATGGCTGCCTTCTAAAACGGCTGACGGATTTCTAAGCCAACACTCAAAAATATCTGGATAGCACAATCTGGCAACCCTAATAATGTACACCTGAACAAGCCATTTACGCCCTCTAAGTCGCCTGGCTGTTTAAGCCAGAATATATGCTTTAATTAAATAAATAAACGCAATCTGGCAACTCAATAATGTACGCCTGAACAAGCCATTTACGCCTTCTATTTCAACTGGCTGGTTAAGCCAAGTGGCGGATTAAGCCTGAATATATGCTTTAATTAAATAAATAGCGCAATCTGACAGCTCAGCCAGATAAGCCAACTGGCTGATTAATCCAGATGGCTGATTAGGAACATATTAAGACAAAGGCCGCTCGGCTGAAGTCCTAATATGCGCTTGGCTCCTGCCAGGCGAGCACCTCTCTTCTTCTCTCTCCTTCTCCTCTCTTTCTCTTGGGGGATTTCTCCGCCTACAAGTTGCATAACCCTTGTTGCTCTTGCAACATCCCCCTCCCCTTGTTGCATAACATTATGCAACATTTCCTTTGCAACATTGATCAGTATTTGCAATTGTATTGCACTATCTCCTTTTGCGCCCACACTACTTCTGTCTACTGACTCATATTATACTGGTTGAACTGCGAGTTTCCACCTCTAATTATTACTTTAAATAATTTATAATAAGGCGATTTGTGTTTAGTTTATTAACTAACAGTATACTGTGTTCACCACAGACTTCTTCCACCATGTGACGAATATCGCTTTCTTCGTTCGAGAGCTGAATTCACGACAAAAAGAAGGTGAGGTTCCTCACCGGTGGCTTTGCTGAGAGAACGGGTTGAGGAACCCTTTGTTTGGGTATGTGTTACACAAACACCTAACATCGAGTCCCTCACATATATCTGTATATCATCATTACCAACAGGCTATACAGTATATTCGCAGGTTCCTATAAGTAGGGGAAGGTGGGGCAACTCGGAACACTTAAGGAAATCATAATTTTGTAGGCATATAAGGCGAGTATTTGGACCCATTAAATACAAAAACACTATCTTCACCTTCTGTTTTCCATTCTGTATCACTTTTTATAGCGTTCTAGCTTTGCATTAGGTGTAACTGGAATTTGAGAAAGCCGTTGCAATTTTTTGTTTAAAAAAATCATGGGACAACTCGGAATCCGGGGTTTCTTTTTAACCCTTTTTCCAAATTTCAGTACCACGCAGTTACTGATTAAATTTCAGACACGACATGTGAAAATCAAACACTGATCCATAAGTAGCCTACACATAAAAAGCAACAAAATAAGTTCTTACAGCTTTGGAATTATGAATCAAAGAAAAATTCGCTGATGATAGATCAAATGGAGAAAAAAAATATTTTTTCTAATTTTTGCGGAGCTGCGTGGGGCAACCTGCCCCGTACCACTCGTACCACTGTCTCAAGGCCATTGATCAGTGTCAGTTGATGGCAGCACTAGTTTGGGCTGTAGAGGGGGTGTTCTGAGTTGCACCGGGGTCCCGAGTTGCTCCACCTTCCCCTATAATCCACCGCTTTCTAGCAGGGTCCAAGCATAGGGGGAATAGAAGGGACAGTTGACCCGGGACCCGGGAGCCCCATGGTGGCTCAAAGTCTTCATACTGAATTAATAAATTGGTAAAATATAAAGAATTTTTTTTTGCATTACTCATTGGCGCGATCAACCTCACATAGAATTTATTCAGCGTCAGTGTAGAATATTCTACAACAGTTAGGAAAAATGCTGCGTTTGGTGATAACTTGCGAATTTGGCATAAAATTTGCCGACAGTACATTATTCGGCCTGGCAGCTTGCATAATAGAGTGTGGCAAATTTATTTTTATACTTATGTTTGTTTAAGTTGAATATTTGTATAAAATAAAGTTAGCTACTTTTGTAATATTTTATCCATTTAATGTCGTTTAAATGCAATGAATTATTAAATAAAAGTGGCAAAGAGTCTGAAAAATGGACAGTCACAGAAATTGTCTTGGATTTTATACTGACTAGGTATATGATAGTTGATCAGTGCACCAGACTGTGTTTGTGTTCATATACTTTATGAAAGTTCTTAAATGAATATTCTTTTGCCTCACAAATAAAACTAAACACTTTCTATTAACATTTAATCCTGGTAACACTAATATTATTTTTTTTGTTACAGATTGTATTTTCAGTATATTTATGTAACTATGTCTCTACAAACACAAATCAGGATTTCAAAAACGCAACGAACAAAAAGAAAGAGAAAAGAATGAATCAAGGGGAAAGTAATCAATTACTGCATTTTTTAAAAATCTGTTGAAGAGCCTGCCACCTCAAGCAAAGTTTCACTATGTAATGAATTAGCTACAAATCAAGTAGATGAGGGACAAAAAGATACCAACATAGAGTTGATAAGAACTAAGCCTGCTGAAGGTGTTGCCAGTTCTAGCTTGACAGTTAACAAGACTAGTGAAGTATCACTGCCATCAGAGTTGGAATGTATGCAAGATGTTGTTGGAGACAATTTCTCAGAAAATCTCAGGACTATGCTGCTCAGGAACAGGATTTAAAGGATGTTGGATTGTGGCCTAACCACATTACAGAATTTTTACGGCAAAAAATAGTGTTCTCTGATGCACCAAATCATGAGGATATGTTGACTATTGCAAAATCAATTCCAAACGATATAAATGGTCATAGTTTTCCTGTTTCTTTGCTTTATTCAAAGTCAGCAAATAATAGAGAAAAACATCTTCGGGACTGGCTTGTTTAGAGTCCACTTAAGGCAATGTAGCATTGTACTTGCAAAAAGGGAAGGCTTTTCACCATTTATGAAACAATGGAGAAAGCTATATGCAAGACTTCCTGAGCATAAAAGAAACCTGGATCATAAACTCAGCTACTGTAAGTCGAAAGCATTAGAAGAGTCACTTTTATGACATGGAATTGAAAGCGAGATTCAAAAACAAATACTAAGTGAAGCTGAAGAATGGAAAGCGATTTTAAAGAGACTGTTGGATGTCACTTTACATCTTGCAACAAGAGGGTTGTCATTTCAAGGTGATAATAATGTGAAAGGTGACCATCGCAATGGCAACTTCTAAAATTTAAAAAAAGCAGGCAGAAGGCAAGAGCATGCAAGGTCACGCTCATTACTTACCATGGCAGAGTCAAAATGAATTTATAGAATTATGTGATAAGGCTATGCTAAAAACCATTTTAGACGAAAGAGACAAAGCCATCTACTGTATTATTCTCTTATAGTTGATTCAACTCCAGATGCCTCTCATCGTGAGCAAAATGTTCTTATTCTACAGTAAGGTTTATGGTTCAAGATCAAGAAACGCATAAATTTGAAAATCGTGAAAGGTTTATTGAGTTTATAAACTTTGATAAGAAAACTGGAGAAGAGATAAGTGATATATTGGTTTCAAGATTAGAATATCATAAAATTCCTCTGGATGATTGGAGGGTCAGGGATATGACAATGGATCCAACATGTCAGGAAAGGTAAAAGGTGGCCAGGCATGCATTAAAAATAAAAATAAATTTGCCGAGTATTCTCCTTGTGGTGTTCATACACTAAATCTTACAGTTCAGGCAGCAGCATTGTCTTGAAAGTGTTACATTCTTTGGCTATGTTCAGTGCTTGTATGTGTTTTGGTGGAAAATTTTGAAAGATGAAATTCAATGTTTTCTCCATTGTCAGTCTGACACACGATGGAGTGCACGTGTGGATGCTATTCGTGCAATAGTAATGTATCTCCCAGGCATTCTTAAAACATTAGTGTATTTTAGAAACTTCAAGTCTAACACCTGAAATTCGTTCAGAAGTAATGTCATTGAAAACATACTTTAACTCATTTCCTTGCATTGTATTGGCTATTTTTTGGGTAAAGGTGCTTTCAAACACTGATGAACGAAATAATATTATACAATCACGTGGAATATCACTTGATACGGCATCAGCTCTCATCGCAGATGTCTGTGAAGAACTAAGGCAAATGGGGAGTAAATGGATGGACATTTTATCAGAAGCTCGTCATGTTGCAAACAGCATGGAAATTACACCAAATTTCCCAGAAAAAAGGGTGAAGAAGCGGAAAATGTTTCATAACGAAGTCTTGGACTTCACAGAAAACTCAAGTTTATCTGTGTCTACTGAATCAGATGAGGAATCTTCATTTAGAAAAAATATCTTTTATGCTACTTTAGATTATGTTGTCAATGATTTGGACCACCGGTTTAAGGCAACCAAGGACATATGTGTCAGATTTAAGTCACTATTAAACTACATGTCTTTAGATAACGTTGAACTTGAGGCTGCATCAAAGACCTTAGCCCAAAAGTACTCAACAGACCTTTCAAGCAACTTTGCCATCGAAATGTTGCACCATAAGAAAATGTTTAGGTCGACATTCCACCAAGACATTGAACTACATCCTCTCATTTTGCTGTATCAAGTTTATGGTAAAAAACTGCAGCCAGTGTTCAGTGAAGTTTGCATCGCTCTTCGTCTTTTTCGCTCTCTACCAGTCACTGTTGCTGAGGCTGAACGAAGTTTCAGCATGTTAGCTCATATAAAAAACTGCATGAGACCAAAAGCGACTATCATACCTTTCACTTCTGCCGATAGAGAGTGCAATTGACAAGAACATTGATTTCAGTTCGATCAATAATGACTTTGCTGAAGAAAAGGTAAGGAAAGACAATTTTTAAATTGATATTTGATAATCCATTGGGATTATACGAGTATATATTAATTCGTTAAGTTCATATTGTCTTTCATGCTTGAGTGTCTCATCCCTGTTTTCTTTTTTATTTATCGTGTGTTGACGTCAATAAATTTGCTTCTACTAGTAATAGTTTCAATTTGAAGGAGTTGTACTATGTTATACCTAAATATACTTGATATCTATCATTCATTTGGTTTAACAATATATAATTTGAGTGAGGAAGCAATGTTCATCTTTAGAGCTAGGAGAGGGGAGCCCGAAGTGTGATGGAGTACCAGGGCCTGGAGGTGCCATACTTGGGCCCTGCTTTCCAGCCTGAACAACGGTATCAAGCAAGATAGTTAAGCCTCGCACCTGGTTTGATCCAGGTTAACTGTACTAGATAACATTGTGCTTGGTCGAAACGTATTGCAACGTTCTCGAGACATGCTAAGGTGTTCGTAGACCCCAGGAACAGGGACGCTTCCTCCAATAGGCGAAATAGGCGACTGTCTAGGGCCCCGCGGCGGTTAGGGTGCCCCATCAGCCTTCGCATTTTATGTTTAAAGTTATTTATGATTTAATAATTTATTAATTATATTAATTTATAATTTATTTATATTTTTTTATATTTAATGTTATTCGAAACTAAAAAATAAAATTGAAAAAGAAAATTGTAACAAGCTTTATAATCTTATTTATTGAGTGAAATGTTTTAAAAAATGTGAAAATGATTTTGTTCAAAGAGTGCAGTGTTAATTATGTTTAAAAATTACAACAAAAGAAACACTAACTTTCAGTGAAAATTTTCATTTTGGCAATGCAAATTTGGCTTATTGTGTGCAATGCTAGTTATAGGCATATTCTTTAAAATAAATGAAAAAGTTAGTAATCATTTCGCTTTCTGTCCTATTTATGCCTATCTCTCTCTCTCACACACACACACACACACAATACATATATATATATAATTATATATATATATATTATATTATATATATATATATATATATATATATATATATTTATATATATATATATATGTGTGTGTGTGTGTGTATGCAAAAAACACCAGCATGATCGCACTGCCTCATGGATGGAAAAGTGCATAGCACGTGGGGCTTTCCATATATATATATATATATATATATATATAACATTATATGTATATAAGACAGATGTTTTGCTGCATATTTGGCAAATGATCAGCTAATGGGGTTGGGGGCCCCCAAAAAAAATCTTGTCTACGGACCAAAAAATGCTAGAAACGACCCTGCCCAAGAACTGTGTACAATCGAAAAAGGGCAGGAGAGGCACTTTCGATCCGGTGTTGCAGCTCTGTATAGGTTTACCAATTCAGCCTGTTGAAGCCTACTATAATATCCGATAACAATGGATATCAGAAAGTTTTTATCCAGACTAGCGGAAGACTCGTCCTCCTGATACACGGCTCCAGGCCAACTCTCCACACCCAAGGAGCTAGATCCGCCCACTTCACACAAGGCTCAAGACGAGTCCGCTTCACACAAGCTCAAGACCCACCCATCCCGTCCACGCTAACTTCACAAGGAGCTGCAGCAAAGGGTTCTGCAGTTAAAAGCACCAGACTCTCGGACCTTCCTCACTGGCAGATTTAGGGGTGGGATGCAACTGGTGCAATTACACGGGGACCTCGAGCACAACGAAAAAAATGAAAATAAGATAAAACTTCTACCACATACACATTTTTGGTCGCAGTACTCCATACAACCTAAGTAACCTAACTTAACCTACTAAAACTAAATTCGTTTAATTTACGTGATACACATCATTGATTGGTACGAGTTAAACCCCTGTCTGTTTCTGTTTGGGAATGTACCACGGCCACCATGACAGCAGAAGTTTAATCCCACTTCAAAAGGTCCACAGTGTCCTTGAATGGCTGATGGATCTGAACTGAGCTTGGGAGCGGATGAGATTTACGAAACATTTTTCTCACGAGTTACATTCTTGCTTTCGTTGAGTTAACTCTGGTTTAGTCACCATTTCTGAAATTAAGTGAATTGATTGCTACATTTTTATTTCAGATTAAACATTTCAGAGTCTGGACTGTTCGTCTGCCCACTGGAAGTATCTAGCGTAATGTAGAATTTTCTGAGAAATTTTCGTTCTCACCAAAAAATAGAAGACGTAGTGTTTGATATTGACATCGGTACAAGTACGGGTACACGACAGAAGGCTATTAATTTAATTTGATTTCGTTCTGCGCTAGAACGGCGAAAATTAAATGGTGGCAAAATGGAACTTCCGAGCACAAGAAGGTTGCAAAAGTAAAGCAAAATTAGTAAGTGTACCTAAAATTACTCCTTTTATCACCTCCGTTTTTTGTGAGGGAACAGCTGTGACTACAACTGAAGGTGAAGCTGGATCTAGTTGCAGTGGCAGAACCAGTCCGCATATTGAAAAGAGGGCGGGCTGTGCATTCCGGAGATGAAGAACAACCTGGGTCTACAGAAGAATCTGTCTTAACTTGATGCTGAACTGGACATTGCCTCAAGATCTCATGTTGCAAACGCTGCACAGGCCAAAGAATTTGATATCGATGCTGCCTACGTTCAGGACATCGGTAATGCTGATGTTGCGAAATCACAGAGTGTCGTCAAAGTAATCAGGGTCGGATTGCCTATTACGCCAAATAGAGCCTTGGCGTTGGGACACCAAATATTTAAGATTATTTTTCGATATATACGAGGGCCACTCACTATATTTTGCCCAAACTTTTTTTTTCTTTCCAAGTTTCCTTGTAAGTTCCAGAAATTTTGTACACAAGTAGTTACATACCTTTTTTACAAGTTTTTATTTTTCCACATAGTCTCCATCCTTTTCTACGGCTTTCCTCCACCCCGAAACAAGGGCCTTTATTTCTTGCTGGTAAAAGTCTGCTGGGTTCCCGCTGGAGCCACCTCTTAACCTCCTCAACAACCCCATCGTCACTCTGAAACTTTCTTCCACGAATAGCATCCTTCATTGGCCCAAACAAATGGAAGTCTGACGGTGCCAGATCCGGGCCGTATGGAAGGAGGGGGTAACACAGTCAAGCGCATTTTTGTGATGGCCTCTCTTGTCTGCAAACTGTTGTGTGGGCTTGCGTTATCGTGCAAAAGAAGGACGTCTTCCAGTTTTCTCTCCGGTCGAACTCGCTTTATACTGTACATCTTTGGAGTCTCTGTAGGGTAGCAATATATGCCTCTCAATTGAATGTTTGTCCTTTCTTCATAATGTCCACCAGAATCACCCCTTTCATGTCCCAGAAGATGGTAAACATACTGTAACCTTTCCTGCAGAGGGAACCATTTTTAACTTTTTCTTGCGTGGTGGAGTCTGCGCGATGCCACTCCATGGATTGGCGTTTTGATTCAGGTTCAAAGTGGTGTACCCAAGTCTTATCCCCAGTCACAATTCGTGAAAGGAATTCACCTTCTGTCTCGTATCGAACCAACGACTTGGAAGCAATTTCTTTTCTTTGGGCTTTGTGATCTTCAGTCAGTTCGCGAGGAACAAACCGTGAACACACTTTTGAGTATCCCAGTTGCTGAATTATCGTATTCACACTTCCTTCACTAATTCCTAGCTCCAGTGATAGCTCCTTGTATGTGACGCGCCGATTTGATCGAATGATGCTGTTAGCACGTTGTACAGTGTGAGATGTCACAGCCGATGCTGGGAGACCGCTGCATGGCTCATCATCGAGGCTGGCTATCCTCTCTCCGATGATCTCACACGTTTAGACCAGCGTCCAACTGTGCTTCGATCAACAACAGCATCTCCGTAAACGTTTTGTTGACGTTTGTGAATATTTCAAACTGTTTCCTTCTCTGCGGTTAAGAACTCGATAACAGCTCTGTTTACGACGCACATCACTGTCAGACGCCATTTTTGAAACTGCGTTAACCATCGGTTTTATACAAGGTCGTTTAAAAGCGGTTTTATACAAGGAGGGGAGGTTCAAACTGGAAAAATCCGGTTATGTGAAGCGCAGAACGTTCAAACTTACAGCCAAAAAGACATTTCAGCCCCATGCCTATTAGTTTGCTAAGAAAAAAGGGTGGGGCAAAATATATTGAGTGCCCCTAGTATTTCTAAATATTATTCTAAATAATAATTTTCATATTATCTTTGATAAATATTCCTATATTTTATTTTAGATACGTTTTACTTCTTACTATTATTCTAAAGAAAATTATTTCTAAAGGTTTCTAAATATTATTGCCCATAAATATTATTTATAACAATTGCACTAGATAAATATTATTTATAATAGGTGGGGGGGGTTATTATCTTGAATTTTTTAGAATTCCTAAGTGAGGACCCCCCCTCAAAATATGGACCACAAAGAGTGAAACTCATGTCAAAATCGATTTTTGATTTTTGACCCCTTTGATCCCCATGTACAGTGCTTACAATAAGTCTCGCGCCTCTGTCTCGTCCCAAGCTAGTCTGTTAGGTATAAAATGGGCGGTCCTTATGGCAGCGGAGGTGCCTTCGGATTGGTGCACATAATTGCTCTAACCCCATCAATGACGTCCACATTATCATTGTGTCGATCACTCTATCTATTTATATATACAGACATACTGTATATAGGGTTCTAGGACAACTGCCACCTGGAAAACTGCCACCCGGACAACTGCCACCGGACAACTGCCACCCGGACAACTGCCACACTGGAAAACTGCCACCTGGAAAACTGCCACCCAGATAACTGCCACCCGGACAACTGCCACACTGGAAAACTGCCCCTAGTGTTTATGCCCTTGTTCCTGGCACGAACTTGTGTTGGGGGGTGGGTTAAAATGCACCCTGCTGGTTTTAGGGTTGGGGGGGGGGACGAGGTACTCGCTGATAGCAGTCCTTGTCATTCTCGATTCAGTTTTCACCACTCCGGGGTGGGTTCAGGAGAGTTGCGCGCCCTCCCGGTCCCTACCGCCCAAAGTCTTCTCTTTTGGCTACTCGGGTTATGTATCTTTCACACATATCACTTCTTCTAATTTTACCACTTTCTTTACGAACTTCTTTTCAAAGACTTTCTGGCGGAAATGCCCTCGTTAGTTTTCGCCTATTTTAAGTTAAAAAAACTGGAGGGGTGTCTTTTATTTGTTTTCCTCCATTCTTTTCCTACTAGGTCAACATGCCCTCGTTGGATTATACAAGTTGATGGTGTTAAACCAGGGTAGCCACGAGTAACCTCGAAGCTCGGTTTCGACCGCCACCCTCCCGGTCACACTGGAAAACTGCCCCTAGTGTTTATGAAAATTAACAAAAAAAGTAGTAAAAAAATATTATTTATAAAATAGACTTTTTAAAAATGGATATTTAACAATGAATTATTAATAGATATCTATACATACATAAAATAATATTGGAAAAATGGAAAACTGTATATTAAAATTGCAAATTGTGTGCTATTCCTTTCAAAAAATCCAACACTTCACGGTTCTCATAATCTTCTACAATAGTTGCAATTCTGGTCGACAAATCTTGATACCGTTTCTTCTTGGGTGGGGGCGGATGTCCTGCAAGCATTTGGCTTATGATGACGTTGGTGAGTCCTTGCTCCTTTTTCAACACTTGTAGAAAGGT
This sequence comes from Bathynomus jamesi, assembly GCA_023014485.1. Lineage (NCBI taxonomy): Eukaryota > Metazoa > Arthropoda > Malacostraca > Isopoda > Cirolanidae > Bathynomus > Bathynomus jamesi. The sequence goes on along the minus strand of JAJOZX010001024.1, from coordinate 672,878 downwards.
CCAGATATTTGGATGGCATGAAGTAATGCTTGCTTGCAAATGGTTATGCCATCCTTCCAAAGAGTTGTTAGTGCGTGGGAGGTCATCAACTACGCGTTGGTGCATACTCCACATGTTGATAGGAAAACGTGGAGTTGCTCTGTTACGGCGACGTACTCTACCAATGTAGACATCCTCGAAATAATCGGTGAGTGGATCTGCTTCCTGAGGCATATTTTCTTGCAGTTCTTCAAATGCATCAACAACATTCTCTGATGGTACGAATGCTAGTGCTGGTAGCATGCGAATTCTGATAGCAAAGTCGGCATCACTCTGATATTTTGCTTGCAATCCCTCCGATTGCACCTTGCGATATACGGCTTGAGACAAGTGGTAAAAACATCTTTTGACTATCGCGTTGGGAAAGGCTTCTTGGATGGCGCTCTTAGCAGCCTGTTCGTAGTCGATGAGGACGGTCTTCGGATTGAGCCTGGGGTTGATAGTAAGAAGTTGGTGGAAAAGATCTTGATAGGAGTCTTGTCGTTTGTTTGGTAACAACACATAAACACATGGAATTGCTCTACTCGAGACTAGACAATGAACTGTGTAAAGCTGGTAAAAGAGGGTTGGCGCAACTTTAAATGTCCCATCGCAAAACCAATCAGTCGAGGTTTCCAGGAGTCTCATGTTTTTCGCTGTAGAAAATATAAGCATACGTTGATTAATTGATCCACTGTCGTAAAGCAGGAAATCCTCGCCGGAAGCCGTCATTTTATATTCATCGGGAATAACCATCTCATTTAAGTTCTTTGGAATGGGATGCGGAGCGTTCACAACTTGCCTGTGTCTTCTTATTGCACGCCTAATATGGTGAACGGATGGTAGTTGCACTGAAACTCCTTCTGGAATGCTCTGTACTGCCTGTGTGATGATTTGTTGAGCGGTTTCCTGGGTTTCAATAGCTTTCTGCTTTATTTCGTTCCGTAGAAGCAAGACATCTTGACGATTAGTATCAGGAGCGTGGTTATGTTCATGAAGATGGCTGACTAATTCTTCTTCACATATTTTAACTTGGGCTTTGCAGTTTTTATGCCGACGGCGTTCACATTCGTAGGATATAATACCAGATGACAATTCTTTGTGCTTGACATAGATGTAACCATCAAGGCAGAGTTTATCTTGACCACGTTGACTTTTAACGAAATCCATGATGGGGGTGATTTCAAGCGAAGAAGTAAATTTGGAGAACTGTGGACAGATGTAAGAACTTAAAGCAGTGGTGTAGTGCTGTGGGAACGCGTGGGAACGGCGTTCCCTTACTTTTTTTGGTAGACGGAACGGCGTTCCCTCACTATTTCAAATAAATCCGAACTTACAAATCTCTAACGTCATGAAATTTTAATTCCCACCCCTAGAAGAAATATGAGAAAGAATCATTAACTGTTTCATTTCTTTTAGCTTCGACTGAGGCAATGCTAGCCTATAAAGATCTGATGAAACAGTCACCACGGCGTACCAGTTGTTAACTTTTTTTTAGTTAATCATTCCAGTTGTTAGCTATTTTTATTGATCGTACTGGATGTCATATATCTAATGACACTGGAAATACTGCATCTTCAACCTTGGAATATATCCTAATATCCAGTGCATATGACCTCAAAATATCCCTGAAATTGGTCAGATTTCAAAAGATTTCCCGGGGGTCTTACAGTGCCCCCGGTCCCCCAGCTGTATGGGCTCGCCGCGCTCGCCATTATCTCCCCCGCATCTGAGTAACACTTTCAAAATGCGTTCCCTCACTTCTTTATTTAGCACTACACCACTGACTTAAAGGCGTTGGAAGTTAGACTGGTCATTTTTACTATAATCCTGCATTTATAGGTTGGTTAAGGGTGGGGTGAGTCAAGGAATGCCATATTTCCCACAAAATCGTTTCTCACTTTATCACATGTTAATCCTTCCGCGCGGTCCTGACGGATTATCTCCCAGTCGCTAGTATACAATGAACCTCCAAAATAGAGACCTTGAGGTCAAATTACCTTATCTTGTTTCATTGTTTCAAGTGTTCGGCAGCAGCTGTGATAATTTGTTTACGAGTATATATTAAGGAGTCAGGTAGGAGCTTCCGGACATAGAGGTCGTACATGAACAAATACTGCACAAAAATTCACTAAAACTGTGAAGTGATTTATGTAAAGGATATAGCCACAAGGAAAAGGAAAGAAGTATATAGCGAGATCTTTCGTCTATTAAGACATTTTCAAGCAGAGATGAGTAACTAAAAAAACAAAAGTTATCACAGGTATATACATAGCAAATGACCGGAAGAGGAGGAGGTTTTCGTACATTTTGGGAAGGTCACCCAGGTGCGACCTGTTTTGTGACCAAAGAAGATAGCAATGGATCGACCTTGACATGCCTATAGCTAAGATTAAGATTATGTTCAAAATTTTTATAAATAAAACAAGATTCGATCAGATTCCTTTCAATAACTTTTTTATTTTTTACATACCAATGCAAGTTTTTAAGTAATCCTGAAAAATAAAAGAAACAAGGATGAAAACATCCCCCCCCCCCTACAACTTTGATGGAATCTAAAATAAAATTGTTGGTCTTTTTATTGGACTTAAATCAAGTTGTTTTTCAAATTTTACTAAAATCTGTTAGATATTTTTTGAGTAATCCCTCTAACAAAAAAAATAAAAAGTTAAAACAATACCCCCTCCCAACTTTGCTGGCTGGGTTAAATAAATTTTTTGGCCATTTAGGGTTTCAAAACAAATAATAAAAGCATCTAACATCATTTTTATATTTATATAACCCCTAAATTAATAAAAAATAAAGTACGGGTCATATTGACCCGAACAGTATAAGTGTATAGTAAATAGGAACAGTGCAGCAGGGTTTTAGAGTATGAAATTATATTGTATTACCTAGTAACACAAACCAACTAACGGAATTCGTACAATCAAGGTCATAATTTCCTTGTCTATGCTATACCTATGTGGCAAGTATAAATGACATTGCAACAAAGACTGTACGTACACTTTACACTCAGTTGTTTTAAAAAAAATACGCCAATTAGAAACTTTTTTATGCCATTTATAGATCGATTTTAGTCGCTAAACTTCTGCAATATTTAAAAATACTTTTCATAAAATTTTAAAATTTAAAATGAGCAAAGCTTTTAGATGACACATTCATATAACATTTTATGGATTTTTCTTTTTTCTCGTTGTTATATCTAAAAGGCCTTAGGGCTTCAAATATTGCTAATTTTTGGTCAGAAAACGCCATCTTTAAGTTAACTTTTCTTAAAATATATTTATGGAATTAAAAATAAAATGAGCAAACCTTGTAGCGAGTTTTGGGTTTAATGCAGATATGAAAATTATATGATGGTGTTATTCCTTTCATTTAAGTTATAGGGGTGCAAAATACAACTAAATGTCCCTAACCCCTACGGAACTCCCTTAAATTACAATCTTATTTTTTAAAATATCTTTATTTTCTAGTAGCTAATTTTTCAATAGATTTTTCAAAGTTGAATCTTCACAAATAGAAACGCTTATCACCTGGGACCTATTATATACTTAATAAACGTTTTTTTAGTCAGTTACAGCTTTTATTTGAATTAATATAAAATTGGGGGAAATTTTCCCGGTGGCAGTTTTCCCGGTGGCAGTTACTCAGGTGGCAATTTTGTAGGTGGCAGTTGTCTGGGTGGCAGGCAGTTTTCCAGGGTGGCAGTTTTCTGGGTGGCAGTTTTCCAGGGTGGCAGTTTTCCGGGTGGCAGTTGTCTGGGTGGCAGTTTTCCAGGGTGGCAGTTGTCCGGGTGGCAGTTGTCCGGTGGCAGTTTTCCAGGTGGCAGTTGTCCGGATACCGTATAGAGATATATATAGAGTATGCAGGGGATAACGTGTCTCAGTCCCAGCTATGGTAGTTGTCTTACAATTAACAGTCCCAAGTGCAAGTTACGTTAACACCTCCATAAACTACCCTAGACTAAAATAACATACGTGAAGTCCTTACCCACAAACCATTTAAAAGGTGTGATTTAAAAGCTCTCTCTCTCTCTCTCTCTCTCTCTCTCTCTCTCTCTCTCTCTCTCTCTCTCTCTCTCTTCTCTTTCTCTCTCTCTCTCGCTAATGTGCTTAATGAGTACTTTGCGGGAGTGTTCACCAGGGAGGATACCCGCGTCATCCCCGAGCCAGGCGTGAGGCACGAAGGTGCTGGCCTGGATAGTGTTAGATGTACCGCGACAGTCGTTGCCGATAGAATAGACAAACTAAGCGCGTTTAAGGCTCCTGGGCCAGACCAGTTTCTCCCCAGAGTGTTGCGAGAAGTGCGCGACCAGGTGGCTCTCCACCTGGCTACAGTCTTCAACAAATCGTTGGAGATGGGCCAGGTGCCTGGTGACTGGAGGGAAGCCAACGTGACCCCTATCTTTAAGAAAGGGGATCACGAAAGTCCAGGGAACTATCGTCCCATTAGTCTCACTTCAGTTGTAGGTAAATTATTAGAAGGGATAATAGCTGATAGGATCGTTGACCATTTGGATTCCTACAAGCTGCTTGGGGACTCCCAACATGGGTTTAGACGGCATAGGTCGTGTCTCACCAACTTGCTCGAGTTTTTCCACGTCATGTTGAGTAAGTACGATAAGAGTAGGGCGATTGATATACTTTATCTCGACTTTCAGAAAGCCTTTGATAAGGTACCTCACCGCCGGCTAATGGCGAAAGTGCGCGCGCTGGGTATCGGTGGGGAAATAGGTAGGTGGATTGAAAACTGGCTGAGGAATAGGCGGCAGAGGGTGGTAATTAAAGGGGCTAGTTCGGGTTGGGCCTCGGTCACTAGTGGGGTTCCTCAGGGTTCCGTTTTGGGGCCACTGTTGTTTATCATTTACATAAATGATATCGACGGTGGCATCGTCAGTCGGATCGCCAAATTCGCTGATGACACCAAGCTTGGGGCCAATGTTGGGACGCCCGAAGCGATCGAGGAACTGCGTGCGGACCTAGGTAGGATAGGAGAGTGGTCCGAAAAATGGCAAATGCCGTTTAACTTGGGTAAATGCAAAGTGATGCACATTGGCTACGCCAATCCCAAGTCGGACTACTCGATGTTGGGTAGTAATATCGAGGTGACTGATTTAGAAAAGGACTTGGGTGTGCTAATTAGCAGCGATCTTAAGTTTACGAAACAGTGTGTAGAGGTGGAAAAGAAAGCCCAGAAACTATTGGGTCATATCAGGAGGCAATTTCAGTTTCGGAACAAGGAGATTGTGCTCTCACTGTACAATTCCCTTGTTCGGCCGCACCTGGAGTATGCTGTGCAGTTCTGGTCGCCCACCCTCAGGAAAGATATTGAGAGGCTGGAGCGAGTGAAGGCGAGGGCCACAAAGTTAATCCCTTCCGTTAGGCATATGGGCTACAATCGACGGTTACGCGCCCTGAACTTGTTTTCGCTTGAAACTCGGAGGCTGCGCGGTCAAATGATCGAGGTTTTCAAGCTCTTACGCGGGTTCAACGATGTCGATTTTAGAAGTATGTTTAGTTTAAATGATAACCCAACTCGCAACAATGGTTGGAAGTTGGATTTGAAACGGTTTAGGACTAGTGTGTGTGGGAATTACTTTACGTATAAGATCTGTGACACATGGAACAGGTTACCTTCGGAAGTTGTGAACAGTTCCTCTGTGGATCAGTTCAAGAAAAGGGTAGACGAAATCTTGCACACTATTTGAGTGTGTAAAGACATTTAGGACCTCAGTCTGCGGAAATTTCTTTTCCTATAAAATAGTTAATATCTGGAACCAACTTCCCTCAGAGGTTGTTTCCAGTCAAAGTGTAAATTTGCTTAAAAATAGGCTAGACAAAGTACTGAATACTCTCATAGTTCAAGACTAAAACATAAGAAAACTCTGCAGGAGATCGCTTGCACGGTGTCTCTGTGAGCAAGCTAAATATAGAGCTATTTATATATTCTCTACTTTCCTGTAAAATTTTCTTGGCTACTTTTCCAGGGTCAAGGTATTTTCTTCAACCTTTTTCCGTACCTGCCTCTGGCAGAGAGGGAGCGGAGGGTGGGGAGAGAGCCTTCTACGTTTCTATCCAGTTTTCTACTACTGCTAGGATAGTTGAAAGAAAAATAAACTTTTACAAAATTTTCCCTGGCACCCGTTGCCATTGGTACCTCCTCGGTATGGGCCGCAAGGCCTTTTGAGGTACTTCTTTTCCTTGTAACTCTCTCTCTCTTCTCTCTCTCTCTCTCTCTGATCACGCCGCATGGCAATGTATCCATATAACGTTAATAATAACCGAAACTCGAGAAAATATACTCTCTGCCTTCCGCTCTATCCCAAATCCTTTTCTCTTAGTAACCTCTTAATACAAAATCTATCATATTTTGCGACTTTTTAACTCTGGTAGGATTCAATTCCATTCCTACAGTGTAAGATACTTAAATTCATGTGTGTATTATGCCATATGATGTGCGTAATAAATAATCATTTTTAAATAGTTGGAGCGTTCAAGGTCATCTGTAATAATCTGTAGACTACCCCTCAAGCCTACTGTCAACACTTAGATTCCCCTAACACACAGGCGTCTTCAAGTAACATGAATGCGTAGTGATCTAAGGTGTTAGATTCCATATTATATAATTTATGTGCTAGGTTTAAGAACGCTGGCATTGAAGGATGGAAGGAAGGGACAGTAAAAGCGATAATAGGTTTAATGAAGGAAGTGGAATGAGGATGGAGGTAAGCGTTGCTATGTCGAAGGAAACGAGGTTGGGTGGGGAATTACGAAGGGAGGAGGAAAGGGAGCCAGAGATTATTAATCTAATTCTGCCACCACGTTCTCCTGATATGAATCCGATTGAAAACCTTTGGGCAATAATGATTAACGAATGGGAGCAACGCAATGAAAGAACATTTTAAGCACTTTTAGCTCACACGAGGAATAGTTGGGAGAGCTTACGTCGAACACCAAACATTCCCTACAATCTGGCCTCTTCTATGCCGCAACGATTGCAAGAAATATTGATGCCGGAGGAAGCTATAGGAAATACGGATGTTAAAGCCATGACGTAAATGTGTATCGAATATATATTTATGTTAATACAGAATTTTATTACATTTTTATGTTTGACATCTATAAAAGTATATATTGTGACCATGAAAGAACTTTACTTATCCTTAGTTAGAATCTTTTCTTGCAATGTCTACGCTCGTGGAAATGATAATATATGCATTGTTGAAACAAACTATGAGAAGGTAATAGTTTCAGGAAAAAAATAAAAACTGGCAACAACGAGGCCATCACATGTTTATGGGAATTGTCATATGATATGCTACCAATAAACTCTTATATACTACTATACAGTACACTATATTACGTAATAATTACGATGAACAAATCAAATGCAAATTTCTCTGATTCACGGCCCACCAGTCTTGCTTTAGACTAATGACTTTCATAAGATGGAATAGGTTACCACTTAAAACAATGGATAAACTATCTATTAGTGAGACGACCGTGACTTCCTCGAAATGCGAGCGCGTGAGAGGTTCACTGAGGAATTTGGTCATTAGATTCTTCAAGTAGGATATGTATCACAAACAACAATATTGACAACAATTCCCCACAATTACTTAATATCAATCATTGCATTTGAGCAAATAATTTAGACCTGCGTCAAAATAACTTAGGTATCATGCCATGATTTGGGATATTTGCCGAATTAGTCGTTTTCTATAGTCTACAGTATATATTGAGACGGTATAATGTAATGCCAAGCTAATATTATGATGACTAGGATTGCTCCATAACCATCCCAACATCCCGAAACTTGGTCATTCTGCTTCTTAATCATTTGTATTTTAAACACTAAAATGTATCAGAAGTGACGTAATAATAGACGTCATTGATAGGGTTAGAGCAATTATGTGCACCAATCCGAACACACCTCCGCTGCCATAAGGACCGCCCATTTTATACCTAACAGACTAGCTTGGGACGAGACAGAGGCGCGAGACTTATTGTAAGCACTGTACATACCACCTGAAAGTATACATATGTGTATTATTGTATTTTTCTGCTAAATAATCCATATTTATTGCCAGATTTGCTTTGTAATATGTCCTTCATAGGGTTTATGGGGTCGGAGAACACGAATCTGGACTCAGAATTTTGAAACTCTAATATGGCGGCCAAAAATCTCCATTTTTCATCAAATTATCATGGATGACAGCATCCCTAATGTTATGATATATACTAAAAAATGTATTAACGCACACATACAGCACAGACACGATCACCTTTCAAACCACACTGTCCAGTTGTCAGCCTGATTAACATCAGCACATAAGTGACACCTAGTGGACCAACATCCAAACACCACATCTAATGCTGGTTTCAGGGACCGAAAATATTATTATGCTTCACTGTACTTTCATTACATTGTTGTATGTGCCTTTATTTATTCCCTAAGACTCCCATTTCATGCCGCAAGGTTTTCCAGTTTGATGCAACTTGGTTTTTTTTTCTATTTTCAGAATTCACACCTGCGTGAACAATGAGCTACGCTCGGACTCCAAGTACACGCTCGTCTGCCCAGAAGACCTTGGGTTCAACAACCTACATATAAACTGCTGACTTTTCAAATGGCTTGCTTCCACCGAAAAAGGACATTTTGGAAAACATGTTGTACTTACTTCGACCGGATAGAGCCAGTAAAACTGAGAGGTCAAAGGAAGTTGCAGCCGAAATTCTTGCAGACGTCCTTCAAGAACACTGGATTTTTTGTAATATATATACAGTGACCACTAAACGCATCAAACTGAAAATTTTGGAATTGTATGAAAGATTCATCAAATTAGTCCAGACCCGAAAAAACCGTCGAAACGATAACTATTATAAAAAAGTCGAAGATTTCAACGTAAAAGCGAAAGAACTTTTTGATATCTTCTGCGCGGACGATGAAGTAAGGAAACGCTTAGAAAATTTTTATGGTGTGAAAATGACTCGAGAAGAATGGGACTTTCTGGAAGACCAAAGACATGATAGAAAAATGTTTTGCAAGAGTTTTGTCGACAGAAAATGGAATAAGACCATGGAACGCAGGAAGAGAGATCTGCAGAGTTTGGAGCGAATGAGAGAAGAAGCAGAGACGGAAAGAGCGAGGAATAAAGAAATGGCTTCAGCTGAAGACTTCCGTGAACTATCTGAGGATGATCCAAATCATAATGACTTCCAAATTAACACATCAGAATCAGATGAGCCTTCCGCGTCTACGGGTCGGAAGCGTCGTAGACTGTCCCCTAGACAAAAAAAATTGAAAAGAATGAGTTGCCGCCAAAGTACCAGCACATAAGAGAAAGTGTCAGAAAAGTAAGGCCCGAGGTTTACGAAGCAATGGACCAGCTCAAAATTTCTCATCACATGTCAGATAGTCAAGCTGCGGGAGCCGTAGTGATTGTTGGCAATAAACTATTTGGTCGGAAATGGAAATTTCATGACGAATCACCAGACTTAGTAGACCTAGACACTCTACCACAGTCTAGCAATATTCGACAAGCCGGAAAGAGCATTGAAGCGCAAGCATTGCATGAAATTGCGAAAGTCAAGCTGCGGGAGCCGTAGTGATTGTTGGCAATAAACTATTTGGTCGGAAATGGAAATTTCATGACGAATCACCAGACATAGTAGACCTAGACACTCTACCACAGTCTAGCAATATTCGACAAGCCGGAAAGAGCATTGAAGCGCTAGCATTGCATGAAATTGCGAAAGAGATCATGCAGTCAGATCAAAAGTCGGTAGTTACCTATTCTGTTGATGGTTCGAAAAAACAGGGAGCTGGTTCTTTCTCGGTGCAGGGAATGACGGTAAATGGAAAATACAGACCTCTCCCGAAATTTCCGATTGCTACGGAAAGTAGAGAGAACTTGGCGGATTTGAAAGTTGCCATGTTGAACATACTGGAAGCAGCGAGCGGGATTAGTTCGAAGGAACTGTTTGAAAAGATAGACTTTGTGATCACTGATCAGACATCCCATAATCTCTCTGTCGAACAAATGGTGGCCGAGAAGCCAGAATCAGAACATGCCCCGGATCATTTGTTTGGCAATGTCCACCCAACTCTCATGTCCAATCGAGTGATCACTAAACAATGGACCGAAATAGAAAATGCCATTGGGCGAGATAAAATACTGTATATTCCAGCCAGCTTTCTCGTCAATGCCACAACTTCACCCTCGAGTGTGACCGAACAAGCGCTGGACTGTATTACCAGATTAATAAATCATGACTTTGACCACAAACCATGGAACAAAGCCAACGATTTCGACGCTCATATCGCGCTGAAACGAAACAAATCTGTCAGTCTAAAAGATGAACGTTTCAACAGATTGACGTTGACATGTGCCATAACCTTATATCACATTGACGATGTGGGAACATTTCCCGGAAAATTTGAGCATGTGACGAACCAATTGGCCTGCATCGTACTATGCTTCCTGGATCTTGACTTCTTGAGAGTTGTGTACACGGCTGCAGCTCTCATTGGACTTCATTTAGTGGAGCCCTTCCTTTCACTGACGATATCGACCAGTACAAATTATTCAAAGCTAATTCCAGCATTCCAACAGTTATACCAACATCGCGTTTCTACTGATCCGGCTAAACTGTTGGAAGTGGATACGCCGGCATTTGAGTTTGTGTCTGTTGAAAGATTCCAACAAACACGATATGATGATGATATTTGCAATTTTATCAAAGCTACAGCTCTCCAAATGAGTACTGAAGTCACAAAAGTTTTGGGTATGATATTGCCAAAGCTTGCTGAAGGATTTCAGAAACAAAAGGGAGATATCTTTGGATTCGGAGAATTTGACGAATCAGCGGAACATGCTCTCTCAAAAATGGACTGTGAAACACTAGACAAGGCACCAATTCACAACTTGGACTCTGAGCGCAGTGTAGGGTTCATCAACTATGAACTCGACAGAAGAGTCGCCAAGCAACTCGCGTGCGCGTCGGCAGCGCAAGTCAAAGCTAAATATTTTGCCTTGATTCAAAAACAACCAACAGGGTCTTTCAAAGACTATAGGAAAATTGGAACTGCAAAAATTCCGGAAATAATGAGAGTGGAGCGTACGACAAGAACAATTACAGAAGCAAGGATTACAGACTAAAGAGATTGCGAATTTTGCTGTAGACCGCAGGAGAAATAGAGACCTGGAAGAATTAAAAAGACTAGGAGGGCCATTCACGGCTAGTGAGCAAGTGGATAATTATCTTCAAGATTCAAATGTGGACGATTCTCAGAAGCTGAACCGTCTTTATCTCGAAGTCAGATATGCACGAGATACCGCTCTTTCTGTGCCAAAGACTAGTGATATATTTCGTCTAATGAAGGACTACAGAAAATTGCCCCTCTCAACGTATGCCATTGATTTGAAGCTTTATCTCAGCAATGTCAGCTGTAAAGCTCAAGTCACAATCAGTGAGTTTAACCATGCAGTAGACACATTGCTGAAATGAACAATATGCGTGTATGGTAATATACTATGATCTTTATACAAATATAAACTGTGTGAAAATCATCTTGAAATCGGTCTTTGTGCACGTAGCACTCTCCTTATTGTCCTTGGTGGTCTCAGATGGGTTGAAAGTTCATGATTTAACTGTATTAGTTCTCACAAATACCTTGTCAACTGTATAATTCTGTTCAGTGTTGTCGCAAACCCCCAATTAAATATAGTATAATGGATGTTTGTAGTATTTCCATCCACATTTCACTTTCAAATGCCCAAAAATTTGTGATTTTGACCGCCACCTTGGATTTCCGCCATAACGAATTTCAAAGTTCCATTACGAATGCGTATTCGTGTTCTGCGACCTTGAAAACCCTAAAAAGGATTTCCCTGTTGCAATACATAGATGTTCTATCGTTTTTATATAATCTTATATAATTCATTACGTACTTATAATATTTTCATAATAGAGTATTCATTTAATGTTTAAGATATATATATTTCTTAATTTATATCCAATATATTGTACTTTTGCATAACGTCGCTTCATCTCTTCATTGATATATACTCGAAGGTTGATTCAAAATTATAATCTTTCCCATTAAGTGTAAATTTGTACTTCTTTGTTTTAACATAATCTTCATTCCATACTTAATGTTATCATTTACCATAATTAAATTATGTACTAATTTATATCTTTATATATTAATTAATTAATAATAATGTATTGCAGTGTGATAAGTTATTAACAAAATTTAACTAATAAGAAAAAGATTGCCGCTAGAGGCACTGTTTCAAGACTCACATTTTCCAAATGACCAGTTATATCTTTGCGAAGCAAACCTTGAATTTTCATTCCGCTGCCCAAGGCCAACCCATGCCCTTCTTTAAAGGGCATAGCCCAATTCGTGCACCCAGTTAACAAAGGAAGATTCCATGAAGTTTTTCATTAGTTCCTCTCTTATATTGTTGTGCCCCCAAGTGGGGGTACTAAGGGGACTGTAGACCCCCTAAATTTCTCGAGTGCTGAAACTCACACAGGTGAATTTGCACGCCAATCACATTAGGTTGCAGAGAAATTGCCGCAAAGTCACTCCATGCATGGTTGAACGGACAGAGGCCAGATTAGGCTACCTCTGTAAACAACTCTAGCACTGATAACCAGTGTTTCTTTTAAGCTAAGACTACACGAGCGACTTTGTCGCTGCGTCAGAGATGCAAAGTGTCGCAGCGATACAATCGCAGTGGCTGTTGCAAATTACATGGGCTGCGACAAGTTGCTGCAATTTTTTCGTTTTTAGCGCACGTGGCAGTGACGCTGTGGCAAAATCGCTCTTGTACCCTACCGCACTTGGAACAGTACACCTCCCTGCGACTTTGTCGTGTCGCATGGAAGACTCAGCCGGATGCAACAGAGAATAATTGTCGCAGCGACTGTCTGCCGTATAGCTTGCCCCATAGGAAACAACAGTACCTATTCTTTGCGATTTGTCGTCACAACTTTGTCTCAGCGTCAACGTCGCTCGTGTAGCCTTGGCCTTATTTTCAGACCATAGATCAGCGATATAGCCGCGAAGGTGGCCAGCAAATTTGACTGTACGGATCGCAGTCTACAACGATCTTGTAGCCACATCTAGTCGAGGAACTTAACAGCTTCTCAGAACTTGCGCACAAAGCAATTCTTGGCTTCTGCCTTGTGCCCTCTTTTGAAGAAAGACGATAGATGAGGAAACGTTGACAACCTGAGCCATGTACAAGTCTGACTTGTCCTCGCTGCTTAGTAAATAAATTTACTAAGCGGGGCCTGACCCATGGCGGATAGTCGCTTCAATAGATTGGCACTGCTCCACATTCATCGTAACATCAAGATCGACCTTGACAGGGCGGTAGACGTTTTTCCAAAGAAACAGCACAGGCAGTTCTCCCTCAGATGAACCACCGTCGAGTCTAAAGAAGTCTAAAATTAGAAAACGCAACAATGCAGCGCACAAATTTTTACAATATTATACTTGATATTATTCTACATTAAAAAGTTGTAAATATTGCTTTTATAACTTCCCTTTATATATATATATATATATATATATATATATATATATATATATATATATATATATATATATACATATATATATATAGCGTTAGGTGTCCCTGATGAGGTGTACTTTGAATACACCAAATGAATTGGAGTAATTTTTTCTTTTTCATTGCGGGTTTGTATCATTCATTCATTTCACGTGTTTAATATATATATATATATATATATATATATGAAAATTATTTCACGAAAGTAACACGTGAAAAATATTTACGATGAATAAAACCACGAAGGAAAGGAAACACAAAAAGGTGCTCAAGCGCTTTCGTCTAATGACATCCTCAGGAACACTGAAGTACATAAAAGGTTACGGCCTATATATAGTTTACAGAAATAAATAACATACATACACACAAACATATATATATATATACATACATATCTACACACACATATATATATATATATATATATATAATATATATATATATATATATATATATATATATATATAATATGCAATAAACAGAGAGTAAAAATAAAAAATAAAAATTAAAGGATTAACAAAGAGGCATACAGATTTGTAAGGAAAAATATAGATTTTTAGCACAAGATCAAATGAGTTATAAAAATAAATTTATACTGGAAATCTGGCCGTGTTTTAACACTTTGCCTTTTATAGTCAAGTTTCGATATATATAAAAATAAAATGAAGATTAAAAGTTAATAAAGTAGCATACAAGTTTACCAAAGATTTAGCGTCCTACCCTTTTTATCTAAATCTCTTTTGAAGGAATTCAAAACAACAGGATCGAGTTGAAAAAGACCTTTGCTTATGTTGAAGTTATTTGAAAGTTGGATAATGGCAGACTCAAGAATATTTCTATTAACAATGTTGCTAGAGTGAAATAAAACTGAAGCATTATTCCAATCAATACAGTGGGATAACTCTGACAAATCGACAAAAAGAGCACTGGACAACTGTCCTTTTCTAACGGAATATTGATGCTGTTTTATACGTGTGTGAAAATCCTTTCCCGTCTGACCTATGTAAAAGGAATCACATTGCTTACACCCAGTTTTATAGATAATGCCTGAATTATTGGTAGGGCTATTTTTTACTATGATATTTTTCACAATATTGTTATATGAAAATACTACTTCCTCCTTCAGTTAAATGATCAAGTCCCCTCCATTAAGTTTACTTTAGAAGTGGAACAAGACAATTCAATCCCATTTTTGGATGTGCGTGTACATAGGGAAAGCCCAGGTTTTAAGTTTAGTATCTATCGGAAAACAACAAACAATTTGTCCTACGTACACTTTTACTCGGGACATGACACCCCCACTAAGAAGGCCATTTTTTCATCAATGTTTCTCCGCGCCCTTAGGATCGCCAGTCCGGAATACATCGATGCCGAATTGGAAAAAATCAACGGTATTGGAAGTGATCTGTGTTATCCATCTGCGTTTATGGAATCTTGTCTCAACAAGGCAAAACGAACTTTCTATCGTGTCAATAATAACACTCGTACTTTGTCAAAAAATATTTTAGTACTTCCATTTTTCCCGGGCTTTTTAGGCATTGCTAATGTACTTAAACTTTTGGATATTAATGTAGTATTTTCATATAACAATATTGTGAAAAATATCATAGTAAAAAATAGCCCTACCAATAATTCAGGCATTATCTATAAAATTGGGTGTAAACAATGTGATTCCTTTTACATAGGTCAGACGGGAAAGGATTTGCACACACGTATAAAACAGCATCAATATTCCGTTAGAACAGGACAGTTGTCCAGTGCTCTTTTTGTCGATTTGTCAGAGTTATCCCACTGTATTGATTGGAATAATGCTTCAGTTTTATTTCACTCTAGCAACATTGTTAATAGAAATATTCTTGAGTCTGCCATTATCCAACTTTCAAATAACTTCAACATAAGCATAAGTCTTTTTCAACTCGATCCTGTTGTTTTGAATTCCTTCAAAAGAGATTTAGATAAAAAGGGTAGGACGCTAAATCTTTGGTAAACTTGTATGCTACTTTATTAACTTTTAATCTTCATTTTATTTTTATATATATCGAAACTTGACTATAAAAGGCAAAGTGTTAAAACCCGGCCAGATTTCCAGTATAAATTTGTATTTTTATAACTCATTTGATCTTGTGCTAAAAATCGATATTTTTCCTTACAAATCTGTATGCCTCTTTGTTAATCCTTTAATTTTTAATTTTTATTTTTACTTCTCTGTTTATTGCATATATATATATATATATATATATATATATATATATATATATGTGTGTGTGTGTAGATATGTATGTATATATATATATATATATGTTTGTGTGTATGTATGTTATTTATTTCTGTAACCTATATATAGGCCGTAACCTTTTATGTACTTCAGTGTTCCTGAGGATGTCATTAGACGAAAGCGCTTGAGCACCTTTTTGTGTTTCCTTTCCTTCGTGGTTTTATTCAGCATATATATATATATATTATATATATACTGTGTGTGTGTATATATATATATATATATATATATATATATATTATACATATATATATACACTATGTTTTTACTGAATGTATTATTAATTTAATGCCTGCTCGCTTTTTTAAGCGAAAACACAAACGTTAGTTGTTTCCCAGTACCTTTTATTGGAGGTGACTAAAACAACTTAATACAAAAACTAATCTATTATGTCAATGAATTTAACACTGAACAAAACTATAATGGAAAAATGAAAATTTGACATCAATGAAATTTGTTGAAGAAATGACACTTGAGTCACTGATTCTTACTTTAAGAATTTTATATTCAGAATTAACACAAGAACAATTAAAATAGAATGGCTAGAATATATTTTAGTTACAAATAGTACTCATCTTAATGACAGCGGTAATTTTCTGTTTTGTGGCGATTAAATCCTTATAACCAAAATTTAATGTAACGCACTCATACTATTTAAAATTACACAATATATACATTTTTATACTCTGCGTTTTCTTCAGTTTATTTTTATTTTATTTTATGCCAGTGGAGACAAGTCTTTATTTGATTTTTATTTGAGGCGCTCCGGACTACAACCTGCGAAGCGCCAGTGGGGCCAGAATTGACTTATTTATACCACTATATTCCCCCACCCTTCCCCTATCCCGTGAGTGAGTGAGAGATTCAAAAGTTATGGCATTATGCAAGTGACAAACTTTAACTGCATTTATTAGTAGTATGCCTGCAAAATGGGAGAGTACAATTGCAATGCAACATTGCAAAATTAAATCTTGCAACCTTGCAACATTGTATACAGCATTGTGTGTGATATGCAAGGGGCTTTTGAGTTTTGTGACAGTGGGAGAGAAAATTGTGGAAAGAGAAAATTTCGGACTGTCATATGATGGTGAACGGTAGATTTTTTCTTTTTTTTAAGCATTTGGGATGTATTCTGTACGAAAGAGGCAAGAGTGCTGATGAAGTTAACAGCAGAGTGAACCAAGGAAGAAAGACTAGATGCTGAGAGATGTTTACATGAAGATGTGTTACATGCACTTCTGTATGGGTTTAAAACGTTAGCATGGCACAAAGGGAGAAGACAATTGTAAGAGCAGTTGTGATGGATAAACCAGGCCTGCGATGGTTTTGTTTTGCACGCTGATTCCGAAAATAATATTCATTTTTCGCCATCACGTACAGATTTTTCACAAAATGTCATATTTCATATTACATATGTAAGTAATTTTCATTAAAATTGACTCAATTAAATTTTGATTAAAAACTACTACTGCCAATAAATGCTTCCAGATCAGAAGTGACGTCATAGCGTCTTCTAGAACATTCGAGAAACGCACCGCTAGTAAATAAGTGATTGACAGGCCACAAGATGAGTCAGTCTGTCTAGTGCGTGCGAGGTTATAGTTCTTTATTATTCAAAGGTGCGCGGTGACTATATTTCTCTTTTGAAATTTGTTTATTTGTCGCTATGGCAACCAGAGGGTGTGTAAATACTAAATAGCCCAAACATTTTCTGTTATATTTGTGGAAAATTTACTGTGAAAAAACAAAGGCGAGATATTACAGACTTCGTCAAGGAAGCATACTATGCGTACTTCGGAATGAAACTTGGGGATCAAGACAAATCATGTGCTCCACATAAAGTCTGCAGTGTTTGTGTTGAACAACTTCGACTGTGGAGTAAAGGTAAAAAGGATTCTTTACCTTTTGGGATTCCAATGGTCTGGCGTGAGCCTAGAAATCACAGCACTGACTGCTATTTTTGTTCATGTAACGATTGTAACGTGCAAGGCTACAATACTAGAAATAAAAAGGAAATTTATTATCCAAACTTTCAGTCTGCTATAAGACCTGTTGCTCATGGACCTGGTATACCTGTACCTACTAAACCAAATACTCTTGATATAACTTCAGCTGATTCGGTGTCTGATGACAATGGAAACGATGATATTGATTGCTTTCAAGCCGAAACATCTGGTGAACCAAAATTGTTTACACAAAGTGAACTTAATGATTTGGTAAGAGATTTGTGTCTCCCGAAGGATTCTTCAGAGATTTTACAATCCAGACTTGGTGCAAAGAACTTGCTTTCTCCCGGGACGTCATTTTACTGGTACAGAAATCGAGAAAAAGAATTCATCCAATACTTTTCTCAAGAAAATTCACTGGTGTATTGGAACAATATTTCGGAACTAATACTTAAGCTAGGCGGTGCAGTCTATGTCCCAAATGAGTGGAGACTTTTCATTGATTCTCCCAAAAAATGTCTAAAAGGCGTCCTCCTTCACAACCATAACTTGTATGCATCCGTTCCTGTGGCTCATTCGGTTCACTTGAAGGAAACGTACGAAAATCTTGAGCTTCTTCTAGCTAAGGTTAAATACGAAGAACACGGTTGGCTACTTTGTGGAGACTTAAAAGTGATTTTTATGTTGTTAGGTCAACAACCAGGTTATACGAAGTTTCCATGTTTTTTGTGTGAATGGGATAGCCGAGCAAGAACTCAGCACTGGATAAAAAGGAATGGCCACGCAGAGTCAACCTGACACCTGGTTCTAAAAACATTCAACGTGAGAGTTTGGTTGACACGAAGAAATTCCTTTTACCTCCGCTTCACATAAAATTGGGCTTGAGGAAACAATTTGTTAAGGCCTTGGACGAAGATTTTAAGTATCTGTGTGGTAAATTCCCAACTCTTTCGGAAGCAAAATTGAAAGAAGGACCTTTTGTTGGTCACCAGATTAGGAAACTGACTTTGGCTGAACACTTTGAAAGAACAATGAGCAATCTTGAAAAAGAAGCTTGGTATGGGAAAACTATACGCGCTCACAACATGGTATCATATGTGGTACCTTTATTTCATAATTAAATATAAATTATTATTAATTGAATTAAATATCTATACAAAATTGCCTCGGGATTGGCGACATAGCCTAATGGGAATGAAATGATTGCCATACATACATAGAACCCGTATGTAGGCGTCGGGCCTGCATAACGATGAGAAACATTTATTTCACGTGAACAAAATTTTCCATTGCAGACTCATGTAAAATACAAGAGAGAAAGAGTCAACAACCTTTGCCAAATCAGCAATTTATACTAAAATACAAGCGAACCAAGGAACGGCTCTCAGGGCTATTTATGTTACAGCGAACGCTTTAAACAGGGAGGATGTGCGTTTGTCTTCCCTAAAGTCCTGAGTGAATTCCTTATAATAAACTTAATACATAAAATAAGGATAGGCCTATCCCCTAAAGTGTTTATATTGTGACTGCCCATATTTATTACAAGAAGTTAACTCATCGCGTAACTCCATCGTGGCGGCCCTACACCGAAAAAGATCGTAACGCCCTGCATCGAAGCAAACTAAGACCCAGCAAAAATAAGGTGAGGCAATTTATTTTCATTCTAATATAGGCATCTAAAATCCCGACGCTAAAATTACCATAAACAATTAAATATAAAAAGGTCCTTTAAAGACCTGCATATTCATAACTCTCTAACGAAAAAACATAGGGCTTTTGTCGTTTAACTCTCCACTGAAATCTGCTGGAAATTTCCAACGGATGAGGGTATCAGGCAATCAACCCATAGCCCTATATACTTTTTTCATACTTGGATTGCTTTGAAGGATGTTATCAACAAATTTTGGGGGAACAAGGGCCCAAATTACCAAAACATTGTGAACAACATGCTAAATAAGTTCAAAGAGTTGGGTCGTAATATGAGTTTAAAATTACATTTCTTACATTCACACTTGGATTACTTCCCTGAGAATCTCGGAGCACTCGGCGAAGAACAAGGAGGACGGTTTCACCAAGACATCAAAGAAATGGAGAAGAGATATCAGGGAAGGTGGGACATCAGCATAATGGCTGATTACTGCTGGATGTTGAAACGGGATACTCCAGAATTATTACATAAAAGAAAAGGAACAACGCGTCCATTCAAGACTAAAAGACATAGATCTCACAAGAAAACTCAGGACAAATAAGATGAATATGTAATTGACGTTAATAGTCTTCTTCCTTTTTAAAGTTGTTTGCATTTGTAATTAGTATAACAAAGCGAAATAGGTACCTAATGTAAATTGAAATAAATAATATTTATTTATGTTGTTCTTTCCCTTCCAGTTTGGAAAAAATCCTTACGTGATAGAAAAATAATGGACCCCTTATTCGAAATCAGCGTAGTTGAATTATATAAAATCAGTTATTAGTAAGAAAACAACTCTTACAAAGTTCTCATTCGCAGGCCTCTGTAATCTGAGTAGACTAGTATGTGTAGCGTACGTCGGACTGACAGAGTAAGAAATCGTGTGGTGTTCAGAAGTCAATAGAGGTGAAAATTGAGGGAAGTGTGCTAAGGTGGTTTGGACATGCTGAAAGAATAATAGATCTCACGTGTGTTTGTGTTTGCAAAGGTGAGTAAACGTGTATATGATCTGGGCGAGGCATGAGATGCAGCTGCAAGTAGGTTGAAATTGAAGAGGTTTGTTAGAAGTATGTAAGTAGGGACACTCTCTCTTTTGGCAAATCCTGGAAGCGCCACCATGCATGGTGTATAAAGGGTCGCTTAGTTGTGGAATTTAGCTATGTAATTGTGGGAGCTGGTCCATCAGGATGTGTATGTAAACAGATGTGCGCGATTTTATCAACCTTTTCTCTTATTCACTACTCTCTGTCTTTCGCATGGGAGCTGATTCTGCCTTCTCACTCCAATACATGGGGAAATGAGGTTTTATGGATTGTAACAGGGTGCACGTAGTGATTTTTGGATGATCCGTTGGGTTGTGGTTGTGATTGTGGTTGAACGTGGCTGAATCTCGTGCGTGCTTGGACTTTTGAATTTTGGTTGCTTGAAGGCGGACAGCTGGTCTTAAATTGTGGGAATTTCGGTGATTAAAGGGTGTAAAATTTAAAATAAGAAATAGGTATCATTGAAGGTTTCCCTGTAAAGGAAATTTTGTATTAGATTTGGTCGGACAAAGACAGCATACTGTAACACCGGTAATCTAAGAGTTGTCCTCTGCAAAATAGGACACGGAGTTGGGAGTCAGACCTCGCAACTTCTCGCAACTTCTCTGTAAATAAACCCCTATTTGTACAAGTGCCAGTTATTTAAATTCAGTGACAATTCAGTGATAGAAAAAGTACAACTCAGCGAATAAGTCCATTCAGAAGTTTGTATTCCTTTATGTCACTGGATGAATAGCATAAAGATCTGATGCCAATATTTAAACAACCGCACATTTTTATGAGAAGCGCTAATAAGCTTATTTATTAATGTTATTATTATTATTTTCATTACTAGTTAAGTCAAGTTAAATTGAGATTCTTACTAATTAAGTCAAGCTAAGTTAATGCCGATTTTGATTAATTGACCAAACTATATATATATATATATATCTGAGCATGCTCTATCTCCGCAATGGAAATGTAGGGTGTATATTAGGGTGGCCCACTTTTAAATTTTTTTTAAAAGTATAGGTTATCGTAGTTTTTCCCATTATTTGGCACTATACTAGCACATTGGTACCATTTTTACAAAAATTGATCAATATTTAGGGGTCTCGCATCGACCTTGAAATTACGAGTTTTTTTTTTTAAATGCGTACTTTTTAACTTTTTACTTAATCAAGATAAATCATTAAGTAGGGATTTTTTCTGAATCCTCTTGATGAGAGAAGTCGTTTGGTGTGTCGTCCAATGTCATACGACTAACGGTTTAAAAGTTGTGCCTGTATACAGGTAATACCAATGTGCTAGTACAGTGCCAAATAATGGGAAAAACCACGATCACCTATACTTTTCAAAAAAATCAGCAAATAGCAGACAAATAAGGAAGAAAGAAACAATAACTTAAACAATCACTTTTGCATTGTATTGACCACTATCACACGTCACTGGCTGCAACGTTGTCCCTCTGTGCTATGTCATCGTGGCGAGTGATGACTTCTTGAAGTCGCCGAGCTCTTTCCGGTTCTTTTCCACCACTTGCAGAAGATCCTGCAGCTGTGCCTCGTCCTTTGTGAACGTGTTCGCATAGTCTTGTATCAGTTGGACGCCTCTTTCAGCGACTTCATTGGTGACCTGGAGATTAGAGATCACATCCTTCAGACGACAAAAGTCCTCGTTCTCGTCCCACTTATCAGTTGGCAAGGTGAACCACGAAGACCCATACATCTTCAGACCTGCAAATAAAAACCAGGAGGACTCGTCGATCAGGTCGGGGAGAGCGTCATCTCGTCGACTGAGACGTTCTCGTATGTGAAGTCTTTGGGTACAGGGAGGTGGGACAGCTTCTCTGCCATCTGTTGCTTAACAGTGCCATCCACCTTGTTGCTGCATAGAGCGAAGATGACGGTCTGAGGCCTCAGATACCAGAAGTGCCGCCTCATCACTGCCAGTGGCGCTTCTGCCACCTCGTGGTCCACTGCCCTATACCTCAGAAAACGCTGGTATAGTACCAGGTCATATCCCACAGCCTGTCCACACTGTCCGAAAACTTCTGCCGTTTTCCTCCGGCGTCAGTTTCTCGTTTTCTGCTCTTTTGGAGTAAGTGCCACTCTTTCCACAATGCCTCTAGCTTCCGTTCGCAGTTGAGCTTTGTGATTGTTTTAATGCGGGCCATTTTCCAAAACTTTAAGACGTTGTTTACGGTTTCTTTGAATGCGTCTTTCCTGTTAGCAGTGTACTGGATAACACTGAAGAAGTATTGCAAAACCTGCCGTGTTGTTTGGCAATTTGCTACCACTGATGGAGGACGACGGTTGGCCAACTAAAAAAATTTCCGAGGCCGATCTTAGAGAAGGTAGCGATGTTATTTTCGCCTTTCCTTTTGATGACTCTCTATTTGTAGCTTCAAGAGTTCTTCCAGTTATGGTTGCCATCGATTTGTCCATGACAAAGGATGAGGAACTCAGACAGAATTTCAAAATGTTATGATCTGCAAAAAAAGAAATAGGTTAGGTACCTGGCACAGGCATAGTGCATTTTCTAATTACCTATATACATTATACATTCCGCCCGGGTATGGTGACTCATTTTTTGGAAAAGTATAAGTGATCGTGGTTTTTCCCATTATTTGGCACTATACTAGCACATTGGTATTACCTGTATACAGGCACAACCTTTAAACCGTTAGTCGTATGACATTGACAGGCACACCAAACGACTTCTCTCATTAAGAGGATTCAGAAAACATCCCTACTTAATGATTTATCTTGATTCAGTAAAAAGTTAAAAAGTACGCATTTTTAAAAAAAAAATAGTAATTTCAAGGTCGATGCGAGACCCCTAAATATTGATCAATTTTTGTAAAAATGGTACCAATGTGCTAGTATAGTGCCAAATAATGGGAAAAACCACGATCACCTATACTTTTCAAAAAAAATTGAAAAGTGGGCCACCCTAGTGTATATATACAAACGTTGCAGTGTGTGTGTGTGTGTGTGTGTGTGTTTATTTCATACGAGTAGATGTTTTTAGAATTTGCTTCAAATTAATTATCGTAACGAAAATCTTCGAGGTCATCAGGATGGCTCCAAGTGGGATGTTACGAAGGTCTTGTGTCCTGAGACACACAAGTTAATATTTTTCTGGTAGATGCGATAAAAATGAATAGAGATAGCTGACGCGAGTACATTAAGACTTTATACCTCCTCTGCTTTATAATGAGAGAGTTCCTTGTTCCATGCACTGTCTGTGTGTATCATTAAAAACTCAGGGGACCATTCTGAGTTCATTCCCATATATATATATATTATATATATATATATATATATATATATATATATATGTTATACATGTTATAATTTATAATCGAAGTAAAGCCGCGCCTTGATGACTATTATGTTTATGCAATTTCATTCATTCAATATTTCCCAAGCTAGGTATGACTTTTCCTTCCGACGGAATTCACACGCAGTGACGCAGACGGTTTCTTTGATTTCACTTGAGGAAAACAATGTTCTCAGGTGACGTCAACCGCTTGCGTGATGGCGTAGCCAGGTTCCGTTCCTTTGACTATATAAGAAGGGGATCAGCGCCCTTAAGGCAAATCCATGGAGAGGGTCTCCGTGCCGAAAGGGTTTCGGTCTGTTAACGGGAATTGCTTTTGGAAATTGGAAGGTTGGGTATCAGTTTAAGTCTGACTGTTTAGAGAAGATCAGTAGCTTGCAATTGATTCATATAAGCTTGGAGACTCAGAACGGACAAGGATGTCTTAATGTCTTAGAGGGGTCTCTGGCTTATTTCATATCTTACAATGAAGAAAAAGTAAACCTATTATCATTATGAAACTTTTATTTTTATGATTATTATTATTAACTCTTTGTTCTATATAAAAGAAACATTTGATTCACGCTAATCAATTATATTTATCTCGCCTATATTCAAATTAAAAATCGTGTAAGCCGTTGTGTTTATTTTCCACTCTTTGGACTTTGATAACCGGGATAAAAGAAAAACACGGGCCCACACATTACTCCTCGATTGTGGGAATACGAAAAGTAAACTATTTCTGCATCCAGGAGTGCTAAAGTAATAACCCTCTCTCTAGTAACATCCTGACCTTGCCCGAACTCGGGGAGAGGCGTTATTACATATATATATATATATATATGTTTTTGTGGGCCTGAGCAGCTAGGTTAGGTTACCCCTTGGAGTTCACAAATATATATATATATATATATATTAGGGTGTTTCATAAATTAAAAGTTTGGAAAAATTTTAATCCACATGGATCCCCTTGTTCCATTTGCTGAGGAGGACTGATAAACCGAAGTATTAATTCAATAGTTTAAAGTTTACGGGTCCCCAGTTTGATGCTCTGGCAGATCATAAACGGAAAAAATTAAACAAAAATCTGTCAATGAATTTTATTCAACAAACGAGTACCATTTCACTACACATTTTCACAAAGATACAAAAAACATAACCACTTCTTGCGAATCATTTGTCCATGAAATCCTTCTTGGTTTTATTCGGGTATTTCGCCCTATGCTGCATCACAGTTTTGAGCAAATACTGCTTCTGCTCTTCGTTCTTCGTCAGAGAACAGTTGAACTCTTTGGTGAGCGCGATGGCTCTTTCGGCCAGATCGTTGACGACAGAGATTTTGTTAACAGTTGCCGCTGCTTGCTTGAAGCCCTCTACTTCAGTCCACTCGGCAACTGGCTTTTTCAAGAATTCTGTGTCCAAGTCGAATGCATGGAAGAAAGCCATCGTCTTTCCTGTCACGAACTCCGCCAGGTGTTTCGAGGCAAGATTCCTGACGTTCTTCCCTTGGGGTCGCTTGAGTTCCTTTTTCGATGCGGACTTACCCAAACTGACGACCATCTGAGCCTTTTCTTCATCTGCCACATCTGCGTCGAAGAACGCCATGGCAATAAGAGTCTCAGAGATGTACCATAGGTGTCGAGACATGGCTTCTTGCGCAGCGTTAACACACGAATATCCCGACATGGCAAAGGCTTCCGCGTCACGCAGAAATTCCAGATCAACTGCGGCAGCCTTGCTTGAGGTTGCAGCACGAGTCCAACCTCGGATGTAGACGAGGGACACGAAGAGACCTACGGCTGTCAGAGCTTCCAACTCGTGACTCGACATCTTGAACTGCTTCTTCAGTAGAATTACTTTCAAGGAGTAGATGGCTATCGCCATCCATCGAGCGTGATGGTAAGCGCCAGGGGCTCTGAGAGGGAAATCCACCACTTTTGCTTCTCCTAGGAAGGTGAGAACCAACTGTAGCAGTTCCTTGTAGTCATCGCGCTGATGCGACGTGCTCACCATCCCTCTCACCAGCAGGACTGACTTCTCCCTCAGTTCCCTCATAGAGTCATTGACTTGAGCAAAATCGTACGGCCGCACGTCCAACCGGTCGATGAACTTCCATTGTGCCTGAAACCTCTTGAAAACGGGTATATCGGGGCCACTTGAAGGGCCGTATGCACGCTTGAAGACGGAGCTGAGGATGACTTCATAGATGTGATGCCGACAGGGGAAGTACATGAGTTCTCTGCCAAGACCTTTCTCAATCAGGACGCAGGCCCCGATATGAATCCCGGTGTTCGACGCTGTCGTGTCGAAAGACAGTCCCCGCACGCGCTCTTCCATCCTGTGTTCCTTGACCAAATCCAAGCAAACTCGCGCTATCTTCTCGCCGGTTCCGGACGTCCCTTAGGAACGCCGAGCAACTTCTCCTTGCCGTCGCCAGAGACGAGGACGGCGATCCGGTCAACGCTCTCCTTCCATTGCTCATTGTCAGGTAGGAGCTTACCGTCCCAATGCAAGACAAAGGCTGACCAGGACAAACTTCGTCGGATTGATAACTTTCAGCAGCCACCTTCCTGAGAGCCTTGCGTGTGCGGTACATGGTACTGGCAGAAATGGACAGTTCATCCAAGTCAAAACCTAGTGATTTAGCCGCTGCAGCGTACGACATAGCTGAATCGCGGTACGAAATATTCAGCCGATCGTAGGTAGTCGTCACATCCTGTGAGATCAGATTCCTGCGTCGCTTCTTGGTATTTCCCTTGGAGGAGGATGGAAAAACTTCCACGGTTGGGTCAACGACATCTGAGTCAGTCTCTGACGAAGTTGAAATCACTAAAGCCCCCGTATCTTCTGCAGCTCCTTGTTCCTTCCTGGCCTTCTCCTGTTGTTCCTTAATCTTGTCCAGCCTCTTCCTTTTCCTAATCTCCTTATAGTGAAGCTTCATGTCAACAGGGCCCATGCTGCAGGAATTTGGATCTTCACGCTGCATGTCGAGAAAGTGGATGTCCTCCTGATTCTTCATCATTTCCTTAGCCTGTGAATGAGCAATGTACATGATCTCCTTCGCTATTGCCTCCTTGAACATCGCCTCCTTCACTCGGAAGGACTCTGCTTTATGTGACTTGTGCTTCACAAGCCGGTCGTATTCCTTGAGAAGGGATTCCATCTTCCTCAAGGCCGAATCTCGACGCATCATGGGATTCTCGCTCTCTCCCAAAATATGAGACAGGCATCCAGGCACAGGTTCAGGCATTTAGTACGTCCAAATTTTTGCTCCTTTTGGTGGTAAAAGTACTTTTTGAGTACTTGCAACTGAGTTGGAAGGCCACTTGATGTGATGTTCGCATCCGTCTGGCCAATAAGAAACACTTCTGTTTTCGCTCTGGTAGACACCTGGAAAAGAAAACAAACTAAATAATTCCACAGAAATAATTTCACATCGTAATTAATTTCATTAATTAAATAAAGAAAAGCAGTAACTGGGACTCGAACCAGTGTCATAGCCGTTTGGCGGCATCGCTCAAGTCGGCGTACCAGCACGCTATCCACTACACCATCTAGGGAGTGGATAGCGTGCTGTGTACGCCGACTTGAGCGATGCCGCCAAAGGCTATGACACTGGTTCGAGTCCGAGTTACTGCTTTTCTTTATTTATAAAACTGATACGTGTACACTACGTTCTCTTTGACAATTCATTAATTAAATAAATTTCAATACCGCAGTAAAATTACATTAATTAGTATCATAAATAATTACCAGCTTAGTTGTCCAATATGCAACAGACTAATTAATTTCATGTAATATTAATAATAAATATCACTACCACAGTAAAATGACAGAAATTAAATAATAATAAATTTCAATACCACAGTAAAATGAGATAATTAGTAGCATATATAATTACCTCCATAGTTGTCCAATAGGCTATACAACACGAACCGCTCAAGTGACGAAGAAAAACCGTCTTCACTGCAGGCAGGCGAGAAATGAACTGACAAAAAGTCGTCAAAGTTGGGGACCTCTAAATGCAGCGCGATCTGGTTCAAACTTGCACAAACGTGTTTTCTTGTTCTTTAGAATACGGAGAAACGTGTGGATTAAAACTACAAGCTCATTTTTATTTTACCCTATAGGTATGAAACACCCTAATATATATATGAAAAATTATTTCACGAAAGTGACACGTGAAAAATATTTATGATGAATAAAACCACGAAGGGAAAAGAAACACAAAGTGGTGCTCAAGCGCTTTCGTCTAATGACATCCTCAGGAACACACATATATATATATATATATATTGTTGTGAAGGTGAATTTGTATACGTAAATCTCATATGAAAATGTAAATAAACATGGTAGAAAGAAAGACTGAAGTGATTTTGAAATCGATTTAATTTCGCGTGAAAATTTAAATCTTTTAAAATGAAGACACAAAAGTAAAGTGATACGATACTCAGGGTGGGGCCGAATTCTGTGTGCGTTATCAAGAAAAGAACTTACTGTATTGTTTGAAATCCCTGGATAGATTTATGGTCGAGTAATTAATCTACAAAGGGGAAAATATAGCTTAACAGGGTTGTTTTCATTATTGAAGCTTGTAAAGGTTTGGGTTTGTTTATTCTTTGGTCTCGCCTAAGGGAAATCCTCGAGAGAAAATTTAAAATTTTAATTTTAAATGTTTAGTTTTAATTTTAAAATTTCTTTAAGAAAGGCGGAGCATAAGATTTAACGAAATTGAGATTAGAGCCAATAGAAGATCAGTAATTTTTGTACGAATGATGTCACGTAATGAAAATGGTTTTCATTGGCCCTTTCGACACTAAACAGAAGAGTTCTTGTAATCCTAAGGTGTAACTTAGAGTTATAAAGCAGTTGTAGTTCTGCCCTGTAAAGTTAAAGTGGCTTAGAGAATCTTTAAACCCTGTGGCCTGATTAAAAATGTCTAAGTTGATTTAAACTCTCACGTTGTTCTAAACGCTGAATTTCCTTTGTTTTACGCAAACTTGTTTGTAAGAACTTAATGTCAGTCACCAGAAAGAGAACTTTGTGAAATTTCTTTAAATTTAATTATTGTTCACATATTAAATTCTAAACTTGTAAGTTTGCGGAATATTATGTTTCCTCAGGGGAAGAGTAAAAATATGGTGGTGATCTTGTTTCCCGAGGAAATCGGTGAAGTTAGGGGGGATTTACGGCAGAATTTTGTTTGGTGATCATATAATTAGTGTGCATTATAAGTCTGCTAATGTTATTAAATTTTGTCTTCGAGGCTACTTTTTTCCGTATCCTAATGGAGGGGAAAATCGGGTACGGCGAACTGGTCGAAGGGGGAAATGACATGAAAAAGGTTGAGAGCCGCTGATTTAAAGCCTTCGTGAAAATTTAGGTGAGTTAATTGACGAACTTTTTTGCCTGGAAAAATCTGCGGAACTCGCGCAGAACTATTGAGAGTAAATTTCCCAAATTTTGTAAGTAAACTACTTCTGTAAACTTCTTAGATTATGGAATTTGAATTTAGTGCTAGTTCTAGAGTTACACACATATAAAAAACCCTCTGTATAATTGCTTTTTGAGACTTGAATAATTGCAAACATTTTCTTTAAATTGACAATTCGTTTTTGGAACAAAAATTTGTAATCGTACGTCTGTCGATTTCTTTTAAATTTGTGTCCTATTTTGAGCGAAATTAAATAAACTTTGTAAGAGGGAGTGTGTTGTTTCTATGCTATTTTGCAATAGGCCTCTCTTGTAAGCTGAGGGTAAATTAACATTGAAAGTCCGAAATTCAAAGTGGGCTTCAAGTAAGCCAAGAAAACTACGCGTATAAAATTGAAGGGTCATCCGAGTGGATAGGCAGAGTCATCCTGAAAGAAACGAACTATTTGGGGGTTAGGGTGACTGAAGGGGTGGCTGAAGGAGGTGGGGGGTTTAAAAACACTTATCATGTTGCATGCAATGTTGCATTACAATTGCACTCTCCCATTTTGCGGGCATACTGCTCATTTTTCTCCGTTTTCTAATTTTGGCGACTGACAGCTTGTCGTCCGGAGCGCCTCATTTTTATGTAATCCACACTCGAATTTCTTTCACGTTTATTCTTTACTTTAAGAATTTGGGAGACAAATGATAAAATTTTGTTTCGTTTACAGTACGTGACACGATCTTCTTCGATGTTGAAGGTCTGAGCTTCTTTTATAATTTTAATTTCGTTACACTTATGCCTGGTCTTTCTGAAAGAAATTTTTAAATAAAATCTCTTATCGAGGATATTTCTCAGATGAAACCAAAGGGTAAACAAAAACGACTTTGAGCAATCATTCACTCTTGAGGTATCAACAACCGTTCGTTTTCTGATAACGCGAGCGTGATTTACACCCTTTCTATGCTAACCTCTGGTCCACTTCAACCCTAAGATTAAAAAGTAATTTAATGTTCGCATAACATGAAATCGATCGTACAATTATTTCATTCTGATACTTACACATACAAATTCGTGTTGTTTGCATGAGCAAATTTGTCCCTTGGTTAATTTATAACCATTAATTAATTAATCAACCTTTTTTCATTCCTCATACATAACAATATACAGTATGATAATTAATATACCATATATATTCGGATCTGCAGAAACAAAAGGGGGTCACTTGCTCCCTCCTTGTATTTCCAATTCATTTTTTTGCAAGCGAACCAGAAATAAAAGGGTTGTAAAAGAAAGTTAAAAAAGTGTATTGGGCAACTGAACCAAGTGAATAATGGTGACAAAGTGAATAATGGTGACAACTGAATAATGCTGACAAAAAATGCTGAGAGGGAAGTTTTGGAACAAATGGTTGATGCACCTTTTCTTCCTTTCGTCTTGGACGATAGGAAGTGTTACTGATTACTTTAAATTCAAAGCTAAATTGCAAAGTACTTCTCGAGTTATATTATTCAGATATGCACTACTTACTCTCTCAAAAATATTAATCAAGTGTTTCACCTTAATATCGCATTATTGAAATTCAATATATTTGTATGGCAGATAATTGAATATGCTACTGATCTGTAAATAAAAATGGGGTTTTAAAATAGCCTATACTCGTATATGAAAACAATGTTTCATATACATGTGGTATAGATTAGCTGGGGGTTAGGTCTCCGACATCAGCATTGCGCAGAAGCATTGAGAAGTTAAAGTCCGGTCCTGACCTCGCTGACTACTCCTATCACCTCAAAACGGTACCTGCATACCCGTTCAAACACTATCGAATCGTACCCTACGATTCCAGCCAAAGTGGTTTACCGAGTTTCCATGGTTACATTATGGAACGAGGCTTGGTGTAGTTCTGTGTTATACATGTGCAAACGCATCACGCAGAAGGCTGACTGTCTTGGCGAGATGTAAGGACGATACCGTTGTGTCTCTGGGAGTTAAAATGTGGGAGAAAGTCCTCAAAAGGTTTAGAAACCATGAAATGTTACGGGCACGCCAGCTGTAGCCTACTAAGCCCAAGTTTCACAAACGTAATCCATTTAATCACACCGAAGGCCGTACAACTTTCTCCATTTATCCGAAATGCAATCGATCATGTGCAAGAACTGGAATAATTTTACAACAGCAGCAGCAATTCAAGTACGTATACTGAGACCTTCATGCCTGTAGTAGTATGGTGACATCGAGTTAGCGTACAATGCAATTGCATGCAATTGCAAATTAGGAAGGCTCAATGTTGCAAGTGTTGCACTTTGCAGGATAAAAGGGGCCATACCCTGGAAAGGGTTGTAAGGATGTCAAACCTAAAATTGACCAAAATAGAGCCTAGCCCACCCAGCAAACAACCTACTTCAGACCTGAGAACCAACCATGTAGGTTCTGATGTAGCCATACCACCCACCTCAGATCTAACCCCCCTTTTCCGGGGACAGCGCCCCACTTCATTGCAGGAATTCAAATGAAAATATGGGAGATCGGCTATAACTCATACATAGATGTACGTTACGGTGTCCCACTTATGACCTTTTTTTTCCGATCCATTGAACATATCTTTTTTCCTGTTAGAAATGGTTCACTTTTACTAAATATATCAAAAAAGATTCAATTTAACAATTTTGGGGTCCCCGACCAACCCCCGAAAATGGGCCCCCTGAAAATGGAAGAAAATGTACAAGATTTTTGTCAAATATCAACATATTTGATATCAAAAGAAAGCTTTATTCAGTAAGGTACAAGAAACAGTAGTAGGGTGTTACCGCCCCCCTTAGAGCATCATCGCAATGCATCTCTGCGGCGATGGGACTCGAAAGGATAAGACGAGTAAGAACTTTATTCATCTTATCGAATCGAAGTGGGAACAACTTGGTTAACATTAGGTTAAAATTATATAAATTAAAACACTTTAAACTTTTGACAATATTAACAAAGCCCCATCGTTTTTTTTATTTATTTCTCAAAAATAACACAAAAAAGATCTTTACCAATAACAAGAAAATAAAAGTTAAAACAAAAGAAAGTAATCTTAGGAACCTTTCGCCCTTAAAGCAATGAACAAACTTTTATTCGCTTGAAAAAAAGCTTAAAATAAAAAACAAAAACAAATAATCTTAGTTACACTTTAACCTCAGAGCAGTGACCAAATTTTTCTTCGTCATGTTTGGGATTCCATGTCTATTTTGTTAACGACATGCAAAAGTTGCTGAAACTCACTTTCATCCTTACAATGCCCATGAAAATCTTGCATGCGCTTGACGCCTCGCTCTGCCGTGTCATTTATTACTTTGGCAGACGAAATAAAGCCCCTCATTCTTTTAAAATCGTCATCTTCTTCCAATAATGATATAGGGTTTTAATCCACTCCCTAGATGAGTTGAGAAGTCTAAATGGGTACCAAGATCTTGGACCTATGAGGCAATGAAGTCTGACACCCTGCTTCAGAATAGGGAAGATAGGCTGACCTGGTGTGAACTCTTGAGGAGGATCATATTTTGTTAATTCTTTGGCCATCTTAACCTTTTCTTCATTATTAACAGAGCTAAACAAAGCCATGGGGACGAGCTCTTCAGTCAAGTACCAATAATGACCACAAAAAATGGCTAGGGCAGATTCGGCAACCTCACTGTCTATTTTTTTGTATTTTATCAATTCATTGTAGAATCTAAGATCATTTACAGGAGCGCCGGATGATTTAGTACAGGACAACCAATATTTTCCACAAAAAAGGAAAGTGAACTGACAAAATCTTTCAAGTTTTTGAAGCGAAAGGATATCTGCTTTGTGATTACAATTTGTAGGGCGTTTTCTGTTATTGTAACTCTCTCCCCATATATATATATATATTTATATATATGGATGTATATGTTAACAACCGGGCTCGTTACGGGCGTAATATATCCTAACCTAGCATAGCCTAACCAGTCATAATATAGCCTAAACTAGCGTAGCCTAACCGGTCATAATATAGCCTAACCTAGCGTAACTTGATCGGCCATAATATAGCCTAACCTAGCGTAACCTAACCGAGCATAATATAACCTAACCTAACCTAACCTAATCCAGTTTAATCTAACCGGGCATAATATAATCTAATCTAACACAACTGGACCTAACCTGACCTAATTTAATAATCCGAAACTTGTATCCGTACTCGGTAGAGGTGTGATATCTTTTAAGATTTCTTATAACACGCAAATTTAGTGGACGTTAAAAGCTACTTCGCAAGATCTTAATGGAGGACTCTTTCTCGTTTATAATTTATTTAGTAATCTCATTTTACCCCTTTATTTTTAATTTTTCTTGGCCAAAAGTTTTTCTACCCCCAAAAAAATTATGAAATGTAGAGGCTGTTTTCTTTATATGGGCGTCTATTTATTAATGCTAGTCGGAACGTTTTGTTTAAAAAATTTGAGCTACGATCTGTACAGCGTTAATTTATGTCGTAGATAACATCATAACATTCGCTCTCGATTTATCACCCGGGTTTCGGATTAACTAATTCGGTTTAACATTTTCTTGCGTATTAATTATTTTTCTTATGTTAGTCTAGCTAACTCCAGACAATTGTATTGAATCTAAGTGGACGTGTCTTTGTGATTAACGATTAATATATACGGTAATATAAACAGAGTGTGTATAAAATAACGCAACTAAAGAGGCAAATCCGATTTGAACTGATTTAAGCTAGTTTCAACTTGTTTTGTAAATTATTGTGCATTCTGTGAAAAGATTCAGTATTGGACTAATCATGTTAATTTCTCCTTTAAGGACCGATGCGGAACTTGATCGTGTTATAGCTACTTTTCGCGACAGTTTTGATGAAACACAGATAAATGACGACGATTTGTAGGCGTTACCGCTCAGCCAACTCAGTGACCTGAATACCGAGGTCGAGGTATTGGCTCACATCCGTCCAACGAATACCAGGTCATCGAGGAACTAATGTAAGTTGTTGTTTTTTTGTGGTTAAGAACAAAACACATTGTATTTTCATTCAATTTATTAAATGGTAGAAAGCATGTTTTAGTACAATTCGGCTTACAGAACTAGCGTCCGTTAAGTAAGACTAACATTAATGGAGACATTTTGCAGTTATAATAATATATATACACACGTAAAACTTTACACAATGTAGTTACAAATATATACACACACGTAAAACTTTACACAATGTAGTTACAAATATATACACACACGTAAAACTTTACACAATACAACGAGTGCGTACAAATGGGAACCTTTTTTTTGTCTGTTTGCATGCCATTTCATCATTCATCTCAGTGTCGCACAAATCGAATAATTTTGAAAAATTTATAAATCCCTTCCCACGTGACATGTACAGGAGAAATGAAAGACAATACATGCCACAAGTATCACTAAAATATCCTTGAAAACGGTAAGGATTCCAGACAATTTCAGCGACATGTAGGTGTTCGATAAATTGTACAACCACAGGGTCACTCCAGGGCTGAGTGCCGAGTGAATCAAAATAGTACATTCTTTCCCTATTTTTAAAATAGATTGCAAACCAGTGAATTCCCACATTACCAACAATGTCGTTGTTGACAATAAGACTACAACAATCTCTCGTAGTTGGCACTTTCATTGTTTCATTCTTCGCAAATACACCAATAAATTTGGAGCGTGTGATTCGGTCACTTTTCATTACTCTCTGGAGTGTATTTGCGTCCACTTTAAAAGTCTGTGACAACGTTCCGGTAGCGGTCAACTTCTATTAGAGCTTGTGAGTCGAGGTGTTACGCCAAACCCAAGCTTGTCACAGCCACCTGGCAGTATGGGCCAGATTACTAGAAGCTCTCATGCAGAGCGGGAACACCGCGTCCGATGAGTAGTCCGTAACCATAGTCCCACCCAGTGCAACGCCATTTACGTATAGAGTTATAATTTTAAGGCCGAAATTCTGGAATTTAAAGGCGCTCTTTTTATATTTTCCATTCGTCGATGCGTGATCCTGCATTCCAATTAATATCCATTTAGGTAGAACTCCCAGGGCCACGTTTTCTAGCTGCTTCGAGACTAACCTGGCGGGCACCGTGTATAGCTTGATCTGTAGTCTGTTAATTGGGTAATTTGCTGTTGCGTGTATTAAATTTTTTTCAATTTCTACATATTTTAGGAACTTAATTTCACTCGGCGTACACGCAGATATGTTTCCATGAGGTGAATCACAGCGGGTTTTGCGCCCTCTTCTTGATCATGTCCCACATTTATGCAGCTAACAGGACTCGTGCGGTTGAGTTTTAGTTTCATGTCGATGCCGTTCATAAGCAGTTTTTCCTGGAACGTGAAATCTGTATGCAGACATCCAAAACATTTGTATATCTTTTTTTTAGAATTTTTAGATTTATCATTTATACTACTTTCGTCTTTAGTCTAATAATAGCCCTCGGCAGTTAAAAAGGTATCTTTCGCTTCTTTTGAAAAGTTGAGGATTGTAGAAAGTTGGTTTCAGGTTATGCAGAGTAACTATCATCGCAGTCCGTTCCATCTGAATGGGCTATACGCAGTTTAGCGTACATGTGCATGCAGCTTGGATCGAAAAAGTATGGGCCTGAGCTGGGTATCACGAATTCTATAGGGAAACTCGGTGAACTAATTGTGTTTAATGGGTTATTATTAATAAAGTCGCTATGCTCAATAGAAACCTGTGTAGGGGGCATATCAGAGAAGGACAGTTCCAATTTACAACATTGTGAGCTACACGGACGGATGAAACGCGCCATGACGATCCAGAAATAGTGCCACCTCTCTCCACAAGTAGTATTCAGCCTATGATTCGTGAGAGTAGTGTCCTCAGCTTATATCAGCTAAAAAAATGATCAGCCATAGGCTTCATATGCTTAGAACACTTCTTTTTTGGTGTCTTTTTACGTTTAGCGCCACGTGTTGGTAGCCCCTTCTTCCGGACGGCCTTCTTCTTCTTTCCACCACCACGCATTTTTCTCTTTGCATCGTTCATGATTTCGTCCCGTGTACGTTTTAAATGTTTTTTTAGAGCTTCTTTAGGTTAAGTTCCACACATTATGTTTTCTACCGCGTTAAAACCTGATTGTAACGCCTTCCTCCCTAGGTATCTAGCCCCCCCACCTCTTCAATAGTGGGATAGCGGTGCGTAGTATGGATGAAAAAATGGATCCAAGCCCATTCCCACGCTGATATCTCACCCCTCAATAGACTCTGAAAGGCCTTCGAGTCATTTTAACTGAATGCGACGAAAGTGTAGCTTCACTGTTAAGCTCCCATCACCGAATGGGTAATTTTTTCTGTCAATTATTCTTATATATATTGAGATATTGGTTAATAGATTAGTTGCAACATTCATATAATGGGGCTTGTCATATGTAATGCTCAAACTCTTCCCTCTATGGTTGGGAATGTGTGCAATGCGCACTCAATTTCGCCCAATTTCTCCATCTTCAGCTGATACATTAAGCTGGACAAGTCATGTTGTGACTCTTGAAACGTGTCTCATTGGAGTGCTGTATCATATCGACCCTTGGCCACAATTGTGAACAGCTCTTTGTCTTTATTATTTCTACTAAGCGTTGATTTTAACTTCAACGTGCATGCAGATGTGCCTATATTTACGACTTCAAAAAGTAAATTGGTTTTCAGGTACGATTTTTTAAGACTCTTGTTTGACCCCCTCACAACGTCCGTGGCTCTGTCATAATGACCGATATCTAATGTTACATTTGTACTGTAGCACTGTACCTCGACGAACAGGACTGATCGCTTACTGTTGTCTAAGGTTATGCCTAGGCTGACCATATTTCCTTGAGACAAAAACGGGACATTGGAATGGCAAAAAAGGGACGGGGGTTATGTAATATTCTGTATTCATGAAAAAGTAAGTATATAAACATATTGAGCTTACAATTATTCTTCAGTGACAGAACCCATACAAAAACCCATACAAAACGGTACTGTCCCGTTCAAAACGGTACGTATGGTCAGCCTAGTTATGCCTAATTTTTCACACTCATCGACTCTTCTAAGGATCAGAAATATGATCTGATCATTTTCAAGAGTTAAAAATTTGGTGGCTAGTTGGAATTCACAAACACCAACTTCGTACGAATCACGTTCCAACTCAATGGGCCCATGGAGTTCTGTTACAAAGTGGGCCAGGCTGTAGTTAGGATGTACAGACAGAGAAGAAGAGGACGGGAGTGTGAAATAGAAGTGGTTAGGCGCCATGTTGCATACTATTTAAGGTTCATTATTTCAGCAGCTTTTATATAGGTGTTGAAGCTTTCTGGGTAACCTAGCCATTTCACCAGGTACATTTTTCTCTTTACTGAACTTTTACTGCCTAAAATTTTTTCAATTTTAAACACACTTTTTCCTAAATTAAATGTCACTTTCTGCAACTCCTCGCGGTAAAAGCCTGCGATTTCTTCCCCTTTCAAATCTTTAACGTAATACATCATCATCTCGCCTTTAAGTCTCATAGCACTAACTTTAAAAATCTCACTTGTCCATCCTTGCTCAAATCCTTCGCGAATTTATTTCCCGGACGTGATAGCCTTACATAATCATTAATTTTGAAACGTGTCGAGTGTGGTGGCGGTGCTCCATCTCTTCTCACCTCTGGCAGCGTACCTCTTTCTAAAACATCATTAGGTGTTCTGCCATTCGTACTGTCGTGTGAACGGTTGTATGACGATGCCAATGACTACAGAACGTTTATATATCTGTAGGTGTTTTTATGTGTAAAATAGCGATGCATGCGTTCCTTTATGGTACGAAGAACTCTTTCAGCTAAAGAGGCCTTGTGTATAGAACTGCTAGTGTAGTAACTGATATTAAACTCTGTCAGCATGTTCTGAAAAGCGCGGCCTATAAATTATTTCTCCATATCCATAAAAAAATAGCCAGGAACCCTGTCTTCTCTCAACATCAACGTTTTGGTAGCTTCAGCAACTGTTTCAGGCTATTTATTTTTCAGAGGAATTAGCCACAGATATCAAGAAAACACATCTATTATGAATAGATGTAGCGATAGCCGTCGTTATACACTGAATATGTTTGCATGTCTGTTAAATCCGTTTACCAAATAGAGTCAGTCGAAGACGCTGTTGTCTTAGCCGTTTTAAACCTTTTTCTCAAAGGCTTATGAAGTGTATAAGCATTCTGCTCCCGCAAAAACCTCTCACCATCTCTTTTCCCTACTCCATCATTGTAAACACCTGTGTACAGTCTATTAACGCCTCCATATGAGGCGGGATTAGAAATGTCATAATAGCGTTTTCTTAATAGGTTAGCCATTTGCGTATTTTAGAGTCACGTGGATAAGGTTGGCCGTTTGTTCTGTTCTTTCTCCTCTTCAGAGATGCTGCTGTTGGGGGTGATGGCGTACTCAGTTCTGACACATGCGAGACTTGCTCCAAGAGTTTTAACCTATTCATATTTCCTATCAATGTTTTCCTACATTTATTTGTTGTAGTCTTGCTTTAATATGCTTCCATCCTGTTGTTGAGGGCCTGTCCCACTTTCTCACCAGATCATGGACAATGTGAACGATATTGAATCCCTGTACCCTTGTTCCTTCAACAATGACCTCGCCTGTATCGGTCCACTGTATGATGGGGTCCTCACTCAATAGATTATAAAGACATGACTTTATTCCTCAATGTATGTTGGAGACTGCTTTTTAATACATGTTCGATGTGTTGCCTTCCGTTAATCTTTGGTTGGTCATCTCTAACGTCGGGCCCAGGTCCTATGTCACCATGCTCAGCTTTGCTAGCGCTATGCCTAATAACCAAGGGGAGCTCTGTCGGATTCTTATAATCTTCGTACTCATGAAGAAATTTCTAGAGAGCCTCTTGGTACAAGATCCTTTTCTCATCAGGTGACTTTTCACTGTTTAATAGGGCTAACAACTCGCTTTCCATTCTTTTAAGCCTGCTTTTACGGGGTTCTCGAACCGTGTCTGGAATGTTTGAACTTTGCACTGAAGCATACACATCGTGCGGAATCACTACCACTTTCTTCATTATATTAATCTAGTCAGTAAAGGTCCCAAAACTGAAAATAAGATGGAGAGGAATGATCCCCCTCTTTGTACAATAATTCGCTTTTTCTTCCCCACAGTTTGACTTTTACGAGCGAGTGCGCGTATTATGTCTTGTAACGATGTATGCGAGCCTTCTGACGGGGTTTCATTGGCACATTATATTTTAAAACATTAAGACAGATTTCACAGATGCATTTTAAAAAGTCGGAGTCGATATTTTTAACAAACATCTGTTGCAGTGCCCAGGTCAATCGTTGATAGGTTTTTAATAATTCACGATATTTCTTCAACCTCTTTGTCATTCTGGAATATACACCGTTTCAGGCTCGTTTGGGAATATATTCGTTCTTAGAAGCATCCTAAACGTGTTTCGCGGGTGAAGGTCACAAAGGAAATATCCGTAACGCTGACTTGTGCTTCTTTATAAACCTCCAAAAACTCCTTACGCTGATTCGGGAACATTTGATTGGCTAATACCCCAATTTGTGACACATCTCTACTTTGCGCGAATAAGACTAGATATTGTGTATTTAACGACACATCGCGCATGTATCTATTTTTGAAAAATAGATTCTGATTGATGAAGAATACGTTTATGTTAAGATGGTGGGAGGACACTGTAAATGTCTCGGCAAACGTTTTATCCATTTCCAACCTGAGATCGTCAATTACAATGACTGTATGTTCATTTCCCATTAACGTATTAACGTCATATACACCTTTCTGGAAACAAAATATCATCTTGATACTTGTTAAACACTGATTGATACGTCGAATAGCACCATATTACTTTATGCACAAATTTTGAGAACATCTCCCCCTTCTCTTTAATACTTTTAAGCATAAACACAGTTTTACCACATCCTGTAGGCCAGATATAATACATGTAGAGGGGCTTGTGAACCTGAATTTTTCTACAGATTCCACCTCTAACACGTCACACCCCTAAGTGAGTCATTTACAAAATATAACAAAATTTAAGTGGTGCTCCTTATATTTTTGTTTTTCTTCTTCCACAGAACCGTGAATAACGACGATGTACAGCCCCCCATCATCGATATTACAGATGACCCCGATGACCTTGTAGCTAGAGACTCCATCTCCGCTGACGAACCCTCACCAACTATAACTTTAGCATTCGACAATTCAAAGCGAAAGCATGATGAAGAACCCTCCACGTCAGGTGTGAAGCGTGCCAGGATTGCGCCGGTTGGTAGACCTCCAGTAATAGAGCCCCAACCCTGTACGTACTACACAGAACCCCCACAATAGTACCCTCCTCAAATATACCTCTTTAGTCCTCTTCAATTCCAGGTGCTTCCTCCACACCAGCACCAGCAGCAGCTTCTCGTGCTGTGGAGGAAGGTATAAAATTTGAGTTGGTGCGCACCGCTACCCCCACCCTTGCCCTGACTAGAAATCGGTATGTGGTCAGGTTTGACCCTGATTCCATGCATAGCAACGGCTTTGGACTGCGACGCGTGGTTGAAAGTATTGTGGAGTTTGACCTTCAGAACCGCGACGAACGTGAAGTCTGGACGAGGTTGTTCTTCAGGTTCGGTTCAGATGACGGGGCTGTAGATGATTTTTGGGTAGTAATACCGTTCAGAGGCTTGGCCGCTGAAGACATAGAATATATCTTGGGCTGTATAATGCTGGCCTTTCAAAGTAGTACAGCCTTCAATATAGACAACTTCATGGTAGATATTGACAGAGTATTCCGGGTTGCGGGTCATAGAGCCACACCTTATACTCTTAATTTAAATTCTCAATCTATTTACAGAAAGCATTTAAACGTCGATCGTGGTTACGGCTTTATAGCAACAGTCTTAGCTTATATGTTCACTGTGCTAAATACAATAGCGTATAATATCTGACTACCTACGGTTGTGCAGCGTGCTAATAAACTGGCTTCTGATTGTAAGTTTGAGTTGGATTGTAATATGGGTCCTGAAGAGCTGAGATGGGTAGAGCAGGAAATGAATGTCCGTATAGTTGTATTTGGAATGGTTGATCGTCGTAGGACGGTGTATGTTTTTAAAAGCTGTGTGAGAGATCGTACAGGACCTCCACTTATTTTAGGTTTGTCAGGAACATCGCATCTCCCCATCCGTAATATAAGGACTCTCTACGCTAGTTATGATAAAAGTCAAAAATATGGAAGGCATCACAATTTGTGTAAGGGATGTTTCGAGTTTGCGGATGGTAAAGTGAAACATTGTAAGGGATGCTACATGGTATGTGAGCAGTGTAAAAGCCCGAAATGTGAAAGTCATGTAGTTGAAACTAAGAAGAGGTAGTGTGATGTGTGTGTAGACGTACATTTTTCAATAATAAATGCTTTGAACTCCGTAAATCAATTGGCCCTTGCAGGAAAATGAGGATTTTTAAGTGCGGTATGTTTCACATGATGGATAATTGGGGGAATTTCAAGCATAAATGCAATGGAATTCACTGTTCTACATGTCATGAAAAATATAAGGCTGATGGAGTGAAGCATGTATGTTATATGAAAGATTCTCAGCATAAAAATAGCCCTTGTATAACCGTGTATTACGATATAAAAACATACACGAACGCTGAAACCAAAGAGGTTATTCAACATTTACTTGTAAGCCAGACTATCTGTGATGAGTGCATGGAGATCGAGTGTGATGAATGTCACAAATGTGTTAAACGGACAAACGTTTTAAAAACGTTTGCACACGACAGCCCTGTGAAACTCTTTGTATCCTATATTGTCAAGTTAGCGGACAAGTTCAAAAAATGACTGCATATTCTTGCCCATAACGGAGCAAAATTTGACACACAGTTCCTTCATAAGGAGTTGCTTGAACACGAGTCGTCTGCGATATTTACAGGTGATCCCTTGAAAAGAGGCAACAAACTAATACAGATGCAGTTAAGAGGTAATGTACAGTTTAAAGACACCCTGTTGTTCACACCTTGTAAATTAGCAAAGCTATCCGAGGCCATGGGGTTAGCCGCTGAAGTTTCAAAAGGGTATTTACCTTACACATTCCTCACTAGTGAAACTTTAAGTTACGTCGGACTACCTCCATCCAAACATTTATTTAACTACACCAACATGAGTGATAGTGAGCGTGCAGAATTTGACCGCTACTACAAGAGTTTTAATGAAGCTAGTCCATACAATATAGCTGATGAATATGAACGTTATTGCGTGAATGATGTGCGTGTGCTTAGAGTACGTTTTCAGGCCTTTAGAAGGATGTACATAGCCAGTTTCAAATGCGATCCGTTGCATGTCGCAACCACGATCGCCTCATTTTGTTTTACGGTGTTCAAGAGTAATTTCATGCCTAAAGACACCTTATCCGTCATTCACAGAAACAGTCCCCTCAGTTATGGGTACAAGGCTATTTACTCGCTCATACACCTACAGCAACAGACCGGGGTATACATAAAGCACGCCCGCAACACGGGTAAAGTACCCATTAAGGTCAATGGTCGGGTTTTTTGGGTTGATGGTCTAAGTTAGGATCCAACCACTGGTGAGAAGACTGTGTACTCCTTTAAGCAGATTGTGGCATGGATGCCCGCGCCATCTGTGTGCCTCACAGGGGACCCCCATGGAAGATCCCCAGACGACAGCCTCGCATGGACCCGTAACCGCGATCAATTTATAGGCTCGCAGTTCACTCACAAGATCGTGTGGGAGCATGAGAATGATGCAAGGATGGAAACAGATGGCCATTACCTGAAGAAATAAGGGCCATCAAACATTCAATGGTGCTGGACCCACTCAAATGCGGTGACAGCTTGTTTCGTGTGTGGCGTACAAACCCATTCAAGCTATACTTTCCGCGAACGCGGGGGTGAAGCACCATTACTACGACTTCTGTTCTTTCTATCCATAAGTGATGAAGAACAATCCGTACCCCATAGGTGCGCCTGAAAAACTGGTGGGCTCCACCTTGCCAACCATCGAGCAGTTCTCAGCTGACTTGAGTGAGCGCTACTTTGAACTCTCTTTCGTAGACGTGCTCCCTCATCGCGATTTATGGATGCCGATTTTAACTATCGTTATAGATCAAAAGCTCATGTTTCCCCTGTGTGTGAAGTGCGCAGAGGAGAACAATGGGGATTGTAATCATTCACCAAATCAGCTTAAGATCAGAGGTGGACATAGCCGTTCGCCATGGGTACAGAAAATTGAAGATACATGAGGTGCGGAGGTTTCAGAAGCTACCCATCCTTTTCACGTCATATATAAACGCTTTTTTGAAGGATAAGGTAGAAGCATCGGGGTATCCACGAGTTGGTACCGAAGATGAGAAAACAGCTTATAATCAGCGTTACCATGCCCATGAAGGTATACAGCTTGACCGCTCCCAAATTGTTAAGAATCGTGGCAAGTGCTTTAGTGCAAAGTTGTGTCTAAACAGTCTTTGGGGGAAATTTGCACAGAATACTGGCAAAGGGAACGTTCATTTGGCACAAAGTTATAGTGAAGTCTGGGATTATGCCAACGCTCCCGATAAAGAGGTTATCGAGATCGTGAATGTAGGTAATACTTACATAATAAAGTACATCACCGAAGTGACCACAGATACCTCACGGGTTGTAATACAAACATACTGTGGCCAGCTTCACAACGGCCTACGCCCGCATCAAGCTTTGGGAACTACTGCACTCTCTTGTGGCGGAGAGTGCTGTACGCTGACACAGACAGTGTAATATTCACAGCGAGACAGGGTGAATACATGCCAGCTATTGGGGAATTCCTCGGAGAGTTATCTGACGAGATCAAGTATGTGTATGGTGATGGTGCATACGCTGACTCATTTCTATCAACAGAGCCAAAAACGTATGGGGTACGGGTGAGGGTGGGGAAGGATATGAAATATATCGTGAAGGCTAAGGGTATAACGCTTAACCATGCGAACTGACGAGTCGTTAACTTTGACTCGTTGAAGGATCTAGTGTGCTTGGAAGATGAGGGCAACCATCCACCCCAACTGACTGTGGGGACACACAATTTTCGGGCGCAGAAACTGGGGTGTGTGAAGGAACTAAGGGGCACGAGGGTATGCCGTAACACCTATAGGAAACGTTACCAGGTGCCTGGTACCAATGATACCGTACCCTTTGGATACTTTAATCCTTGATTGTTTATATATATATATATATGTGTGTGTAATGTTAACGATATGTTTATTTATTACGTATAGTTGTTTCAGTTAGGGTTTCATTTTCTCCTTTGCGTGCGTGTGTTTGTACAATCCTAAGCTCCGCCCACTGTAAGGTCGGTCACGTGACTCCTGCCACTACCTAAGCATATCTCTATCCCTGCGTGCTCAGTTGACCGCTGCAAACCCCTGGAGTTCAGACGTGTATTTTCTCAGGTAGGCGAAAAATAGTGATGGCTACTTTTGATATTGCGTGTTCGACGATTATCAAGTGGTATTCGGTAAATTCGGAAGATGTG
Source organism: Bathynomus jamesi (assembly GCA_023014485.1). Classification (NCBI taxonomy): domain Eukaryota; kingdom Metazoa; phylum Arthropoda; class Malacostraca; order Isopoda; family Cirolanidae; genus Bathynomus; species Bathynomus jamesi. The sequence continues at coordinate 628,051 of JAJOZX010001024.1, read as the reverse complement.
GTGAATACTGAAAGACTGCCTATCCCCCTTTCCTTTGAGACTTTTAAGGATACATTGAATCGCACGAGGGAACAAGATGTTCAAATACTCTATGGATATTCTGGCGAGAGTATTGCCGGATTTCGCGTCACAATCGATGTAATGGACTACGTTGTAGGGCTAAACTGTATAAAAGCGTACATACACCTTGAGGTAAAAGAAACAACACGTGTAGAAGTGAAGCAACGGATATGGATAATGTGTCTTGTTGATGAGTGGCATGACAGGCGGTATTATGTCATGCTGCATCATACCGAGTGCGCGTACCCTGTGGTTGAGAATGTAAACCTTGTCATCATGGACAATGTAAAGTACTTTTACCACTACGTTCATATATATCATGAAGATGTTCGCAGAGAGGTTGTGGCTAAAGGCCTGTGTGAGTTTTTGATAGAATTTGGAGACTAGTATCGATTGTTAAACAAAAAGGATAAATACGGTAACATGTTTCTCTTAAAGAGTGCACCGGTTTGTGAGTAAAATGTGTTTGGTTCGTGAAATTCCCCCCTAAGCGAAAATGTCTGGTGGTTATTCTGGGGAGTGGGTGCGATAAAACATTAAAACCGATATTGTTTCATGTATCGAAAAATTTCTCAAAACACCTACCCAGTATAATGGGATACAATTATTCACTTCGAAACAGAACCGTACACGTTTCATCAGCTTATGGTGTGACTCACTCCTCCCATCGAGCCGATCCGCCCATCCGTGGCTCTTAATCATCTCAGAGCTTGAACCGCCTGGACGTGCATTCCTCGAATATGATGAAACTTTCTTTGAGAAGCATTCTGAATGCGGCGTACGATGTATCCGTGACGAAGTCATTGCTTGTGTTCAGGCGTGAAACCAGTACCATTAACTATGTAATTGAAACGATTTGCAGGCAAGCAAACAAACGTAATGTTATTTATTTAAGTGTTGAGAAGATGAATACAATCTTCGTGATAGTTGAGAAGTGGGGTGAGGACCGTTATAAAATACCTGCAGGTGTAGGTACAAGAAGGGAACAGATTAGTAATGCCTCCTCATATGCCGTTGTTTGTACGTTGTCTATAAATAACGATCAGCCATGCATTGATATACGGCTGATGTGGAAGAATGCATCTGATAATAACGCTCTTGACCCTACGCGAAACCGATTCATCCAGACAGAATGTTTAAAATCGTCGGATTCTGCAAGCTGAAGCCTATATTAGACACGCGTGTTACGGATATGATTTCTTTTATTTTGACACGGTTCTTGAATACGCATACACCGCTCTGTTCGTCGGATTTATCGAATGTAGGAATGAACAAGGCGAGAATGGTCTAGAGCTAGATGCTTATTTAAAAGGTTTAGACTCTTCGAAATATCCCGAACTTTGGTACAAAGAACTTGAGCAGTACAGGGCAGAGCTCGCCTACAATGTTCACCTTGAAGAGTTGTATATCTATATATTGAGTAGCTGTCGTTACGACTTGGAAGATTATTTCAATTGCCGCAATGCAGAGTGATGAAGAGTTCACATTTGCAAAGCCCTGGACGGTAAGAAAAAACCCTCAATTGGAAAGGGTTGTTTATAAACTTGTATTTAATAATGACGTTATGATTAACGATGCCTTCTTTGTGCGTGCTTTTGAGTGTAATCTAGCTGTGCTTAAAAATTACTTACCAACCGAATGTAAAGTGGGCACAAAATTAGTATTGAACGATATCAAGGCCATTTATATCGAGTATAGGTATCCCTATAACTTGAGCGATGAAATAATGTTGAATCGTATTTACCGCGTATTGGAAAGCAATAATGATGGGACTGTAGACTCGATTACGTGTGAGTCTAGTGTTTTAGGTAAGCGCAATAGAACATAATGTATTTTCATGCGTGTTTATTTTCAATATATTTAATTATTTAATATAATTGTGTATATATATATACACATATATATATATATATATATATATATATATATTTTCCTGCTCTAATATATTGATTATATTCCTTCGTTTTGTATATTATTATTTTTTTATTTTCAATATATTTAATTATTTAATATAACTGTATATATATATATATATATATATATATATATACATACTCGTATATTTCTCCTGTACTGTTATGTTGATGGTTATACTACATCGTTTTGTATATTATTATTTTTTGATTATATATATATTCCTCGTTCGTATTTCTTTCCTGTTATTATTTTTTATTTTATTTTTTGATAATATATATTCCATCGTTTGTATAGGATTGTATATTTATTTTCTATATATTTCGTGAAATTGTTTCCAATAATTCGTCTAAATAAACAGAATGATGTAATGGTGTTTTATCTAATTCTTTTGGTTGTACATGTAAACGATATTATTATTTAATTATATGTATACCAAATGGCTGCGTTCTAAACCAAGTGACGGTTTTCTAAGCCAACTGTCAAGAATATCTGAATAGCCCAATCTGGCAGCTGAAAAGGTAATTAATATATATACACACCTGTCTTCTAGGTATTCTACGTTAACTGGCTGGTTAAGCCAACTAGCGGATTAAGCCAAGTGGCGGATTAAGCAAACTGGCGGATTATGCCAACTGGTGGAAAGCCATCTGTCGAGAACATATACTTTAATTAATTAAATAGCGCAATCTGGCAACTCAATCTTAATAATGTACACCTGAACAAGCCAATTTACGCCTAAGTAGCCTTCTAAGCTAACTGGCTGATTAAAATACAAAATACTCAACACAAACATGCACAATAACACCAAAAGGTGGCTGAGCAACTATCTTTCAGGAAGATACTCACATGTCACATTTAATGGCAAGTCATCCAAAAACAAGCTTTTTCAGAACGGGGTCCCTCAAGGCTCTGTTCTCTCACCAGCACTCTTCAACTTATACATGCATGACATTCCAACACCCATAGATAACAAGCTTACCGTATCATCATATGAAGATGACATCACTCTAACAGCCACCCACAACAACATCGACACCGCTACAAATAACCTATAAACATACATACACAGTAGGGCGGATCGAAAATGAGGTTTTTAAACTTTTTTTCGAAATTCAAATATGGCTAGTGCGGAAAATATGTGGGTGCTATAGATAATGACTGTGCATAAATATTAGTCCTGCGAAATTATATCTTTAGGTGCCACAAAGCCGTCGAAAAAAGTGAAATATAATGATTTTCTTATATTCTGCATTAGTACAATAACTGAAACTTACTTGTTATTATTATATATTAAGTGTTCCAATTACCAAAATAGTTACTGAATTACGCAGCTCTTAGTTTATTTAGATCAATGTTCTTTTGATTAATGATCTAAATAATCCAGAACTCACGACGAGGAGGTGGCTGCGTATCGAGCTCCACCCATGCCCTCCCAACCACCCATCCTTGCGCATGTTTTTTTCTATTAACGTTTTATTTAAACTTTATATTCAGCTTTACTTTCGAATAATGGCATTTTTTTACGTGACTGAAGTGTTGATCTTATGAAGCCATCTCGCGCGTTCAATCCAAATACTTTTGATGATGCTTCAGTCACTAATTTTACCATTCTTTCTACTACTTGTTTATGACAAGGGAATTTCTCGAATGGAGGGGTACTCTTGTTTTCTATGAATTCTTCAATCTCATTTTCTGTCAGGTGTCTTGTCACAGGTGGTTCAGTGACAATGCATTTTTGCCAATTAATTAAATCAGTATAATCAGTAGCTTCAAATTGAATAACAGGTACTGTGAAACGCCTCACAACTTTTCCTTGTTTGTTTGCCTTGCTTTCTTTATTCGCCTCCACGCTAATTCTCTTATGGCGCTGCGGTCATCATGAATCATTGATGCTAGAATATTTTCTGGATTTGCAAAAAATGCATTTCTTTGTATGACAGGGTTTACAATATCCTTTACTTCGTCATTCAGTGTTCTTGTTAGTTCAATAGTTTTGAAAACATGTTTTGAGCCATTGACAAAAGACGTACTTTGCTTAATAGAAAACCACATTGGGATGTAGACCTTCATTATAAAAGAAGCAATGTTCATGAGGTTCTCAGATGGACTTACAGTTGAAACGTATAGACGAAGCAAACGATTTGCTGTAGTCAGCCATCGTGAATGTGCCATTTTGCCTGGACTACGATGAGCAAGATCTGGAGAGCAATATCCCTTTGTTATGGCCTGATGAATATCAATTAGATATTTTTGGTCGGTGCTAAGATCTTCACAGTCTGCAGTTGGTTCCTCAGCATCAATCCTTTCAAACTCGACAATAGGAAGACTCTCACAGTTCTCTAATTCCCTGCCAATAGGACCGGTGAATCCGCGGGGGCCAGATGTTTTTCCATCCAGCTTTGCAACTAAATGGCGTAATGGCAATTCATTGGCATGGAGCTGGCACACTAAATGTTGAACTGGCTTCTTCAGCTTCAATTCTATAAGCCTTATAACGCCTCCCTTTTCTCCAGTGTTGACTGCTGCACCATCGCATCCAATGGCAACAAGGTTTTCCAGGTTCATGTCATTATTTCCAATATACTCAAACATTCCTTTACATATTTCTTCAGCTGATCCAGAATTCACAGAATAATAGCCCAAATAATCTGAACCAGGTTCTCTCACTAAAGTGATATGTTCTTCTGTTACCTTCTTCTGATATACTTTGGACTCTTTTTTTTCTTGGAAGAGTGTAGAATCTTTTCGACCATCAAAATAGATTCCTCTGATTGGGACCTGATTTTGATCTTTCATAATTTCTGATCTCTTCTTTTGTCTTTCTCTTCTGATTTTACTCCTATCCACTGCTTCAGATGTATTGTCAATAGAAACTTCTCCAATATCTTGCAATACTGCACTAACAATGAATGCTGCAGCTCGATCTGAAACTGCAGTTCTGTCACAAGCAGTAGCCACTGAAGGTAGATTTGTAGTTTTCCTTTTCTTGAATAATTGTTCTTCAGGTTGTTCGAGCTTTCTCTTCGAGCTAACTGGCTCTGGAAATGTATCGTCTGATATTTCGCCAGATTCACTTTCACTATTTGATGTCGATGATGATAATTCAACATTTGTATCCTGCAATTTCTCCTGTGAAGATTCTTTGGTGAGCCTCACAGCTTCTTTTTGCTTTCTTAGCAACGTAGATGCTTTTTCTTTGAGAGTGTAATATCTACTCTATCAATAAACAGTTTTCTTTCACTCCTTTGATCTAGAGGAACGTCACTTCTTCCTTTGGAACCGTTTTTCTTTGGGACAAGAAGATTGTGTTAGTACTTTGCACTTGCACGCTGCAATGTCAAAAAGTTTCGTGTGTGCTTTTTTTTGAACATATCAATCTTTGCTTTGTAAGCTTCAGAATTTGTTCTGCTTCGGTATGGCTTCATAATGACACGATACTTTTCGTTGTAGCTTCTGAACATTGTTTCAATTCGCCTGTCTGACAGAATTGGGACGGAAGCACTTCCCAAATTGTTTTCAATTTATCAACAACTTGTTCTAATATTTGAGATATTGAAGGATCTTTATTAGTATTCTTTCAAATCGTTTCTTACAAACAAGTAATATTTAAAAACTCCTTCGTATGTAGGAAGATTCCTGTGCCACAAATCTTCCCCCATACCAAACATGGGGCACTCAGTTGAGGCCCTGGTTGATTTTGCACAAACTCGAGACATTTTGAAAGTATACAAATCTGAAAAAGAAAGAGATAATATCAATTATACGTTAATTTCAGTTAATAGTACATGGCAAACTTAGGGGAACACAATACAGAAATGCAAAATATATAAGAAATATAGTTTAGACTATCTGAGTAACGCCAACAACAGAACACCCACCTGCTACGAGAGCGACAGCTACACTGAACCGAGGTACTCACGTGACAGCTGAGTGAGCTGACTATAGAAAACTGTTTTTAGAGAATAGAAACTTTTTTTAAAGGTTGACTGAGCTATTTTTATACAAGTGTGAATAAATTCTTGTCTATTGTGCATCGTGGACTCTTCTGTAATTATTGGTTAAAATCTGCTTTTTCATTTTTTTTCAATATTGAAGGTCATTGTGGCACCTGAAGATATTAATGTTATGATTTTAAATTTATACCAGCTTATTTCCTCACTACTCCACACATTTTCCACCCTAGCCAATTTGAAAATTCGAAAAATGAGTTTTTCACTCCGCCCTAATACACAGTATACAAGACTGGCTCTCACACAATAGACTCAAAGTAACGCCCTCAAAATCAACCATCACCTTGCTTACAAGCAACACAAAAGAACACCAGTTAATTCCACAGCTTACACTGAACAACATCAACATTCCACACACTCACAGGACCAAAATACTTGGGGTCACATACAACACATCATTATCTTTTGCAAACCACATTCAGGACATTAAAAACAAATGTACCTCAAGACTTAACACGCTTAGGGTACTAACAGGCACAAACTTTGGAGTTTGGACACCAGCAGGAAACAACATCACCCATATACAAACAATATATTCGCTCAGTTATGGACTATGCTACCCCATGCTGGGCACCCATTATCTCAAACACACACATAAACACCTTACAGATAATACAAAACAACGCACTTCGTATCATTACAGGGTGCACTCAAACAACACCAATAGAACACCTGCACACAAACAAAAATACTGAAAGTTAGGGAACATTTAGACATGAGGGGAACACAATTCATGGCAGCAGCGACAACTAACCCACAACACCCTTGCCACTACATGTACAATCATGTACCAACACCTCGCACGATTAAGGTAACACCAGAGAGATATTATGACCAAATACTCCATTCCATACCACGCCCCACAGACATCACACAGTACAGAAAACACATACACACACACCTAACCTACAAAGCACTGACACGACTCGGTCCGAATGCGGTCCTAGGTGCGAAGCCGCCACCCATTAACAGGTCAGAGATCAGCCTGAGCAGATCGGATCGAGTTAACTTAGCACGATTCCGATGTGGACATCACCCCAATTTACGGACATATAAACACAGACTAGACAACTCCATAGACGACACCTGCCACCTGTGCCAGGACACACCGCAAACAATTGAACACATTATGACAGACTGTCGCGCTCTAGCACAACAATGCTCGATCAGGGTGGGCTGATTGGCTAAACAAAAACAACAACTGGCTGATTAGGAACTTATAACACAGTGGGCGCTCGGATGAACTCTCAATATGCGTCTGGCAGGAGCCAGGAGAACACTCCTCTCCCCTTCTCCTCTCTCGCTTATGTTAGGTATACCCCTTTGGAGGGTGAGGCCTTCCCAACTTCTCCCCCAAAGACCCTCTCTTAGGTTAGGTATACCCCTTGGGGGGGACCGTCCCACCTTCTCCTCGAAAGAGTTTAGGTGGACTCCCCCAGCATGTTCGTGGAGTTCCCCTTCATTGCAGCTTGGGGGATAACCCCTCCCCCATAGTTGCATATCCCCCTCCCCCCTTTGCAGCATTGATCAACATTTGCAATTGCATTCCACTTTAACCTTTGGCGCCTATACTACTCACGTATCATTCAAATTCAGAATAGGACTATTTTTTATGCAGGAAGGCGTGGCCAAAGGAGAATGCCCAGAAAAGCGCTCCCCATAGAAGAAGAAGAGAGCCAAAATTAAGGCCGGAGGTTTTCGAGATAGTTAGACACTCTGAGTTTGAAAAATGGGAGATCATAGACAGGAGGAAAGATAGATTGAGCAAGATTGTTCCAAAGTTGACCGGTTGAGTAGATAAAAGTTTGAAAATACCGATTAACCCTTGCATTAGATAGTTGGAGAGAAAAGGAATGAGAAACTGTAGAAAGTCTGGTGCTGCGTGCTCTATTTAAAGAAGGCGGCATTCAGTTAAAGAGTTCAGAAGAGCAATATCCGATATAATAGCCATAGTAAAGAGAGAGTGAGGCAGTATTGCGCCGAAGAGAGAGAGATTGAAGACAGTCAGTGAGCGGCGAGAAATAAGACCCCTGTACAGAGAAACAACTGAGTGGGGGTGAAAAAACCGCGGAGGAGGTACAGCATATCTGAACCTGTTTTAGAAAGAGAGTATATGTGATATGTCCAGGAAAGATCACGAGAAAAGGAAACGCCAAGAATATTAAGAGAAGAGGAAGGATTGAGTTGTGTGTTGTTGAAGGTAAGGGGATAGTCGTGTGGAAGATTGTGAAGAGTAGACAGATGGAGAAACTGAGTTTTTGAGGCACTGAAAGCCACAACGTTTTCTCTGCCTCAATCAGAGACAGCAGAGAGACAGAAAGATCAGAGGTTAAGTGTTCCATAGCCGTCCTACGCGAATCATGGAGTGACTGTTGTAAGGGACGCTTTGGGAAACGGGTGGAGAAGTGAAGTGTGGAATTATCGGCACAAGAGTGAATAGGACAGGAAGTGCAAATTAAAAGATTACACTGGCCAACAAGTATTTTTTATCAGATATAATTATGGGTCGACTAGATAGCTGTTGGGACGCTGATTCCATATCGGTTTTCGGTTTTCCGCTAGCACGTCTAGTTTTCGAGATGAGACCGATCATAATATACTGTATACAGGGTGTCCCATAAGTCCGGCATCATAGGAAAAATAATAAAAAAAGGCAAAACAAAAGCTTTTATTTACAGAACGTACTCAATATGTCCACCATTGTTTTCAATACACAAATTCAGACGTGATACCCAGTCAGCAAGCACACGGTGAATGATGTCAGGAGTAATGGTGTTACATGCCCCAATAATGCGCTGCCGCAAATGTTCAACACTCCTAATTTTCTCTGCGTATACCAGCTCTTTCAAGTGGCCCCAGAGATAAAAATCTAGTGGCGTGAGGCCCGGGCTTCTAGCTGGCCATTCCACAGGCCCTCGACGTCCTATCCAATGACCAGGGGATTGTTGGTACAGGTATTCCCTTACTTGGGTGCTGTAATGTGCAGGAGCGCCGTCTTGCTGGAACCATGTTGGGAAATTTCCTTCTTCGTTCAAGACACTGGGAAATGCTTCTTCCTTGAGCATACGTAGGTAGGTGCCTCCAGTGACATGTTCATCGAAAAAGAGGGGGCCATATGATGCGATCCTTCCAAATGCCACACCATACCATCACCGAGATGCACCTTGTCCTTTGAAGAGGTATACCAGTGAGGGTTGTTTTGAGACCAGTCGCGGGTGTTCTGTCGATTTACCTCACCATTTCCATAAAAAACAGCCTCGTCACTGAACAGAATGGTGGACGGGAAATTGGCATCCCGAGCATATTGTTCCGTAGCCCATTCACAAAATTCCATTCCCCGGTCGGGATCATCTTCGCTTAATTTCTGTAGGATCTGAAGTTTATATGGATGCCATTTGTGAGCCTGAAGAATGCGATGGATGCTACTTTTCGACACTCCTATCTCGGCGGACAATCGCCGAAGAGACTTATTGGGACCTCTGTTAAAATGAGCCAGGATAGCAGTCGCTGTATCATCGTCAGTGGACCTCCTTGAAGGTCCACTGCGTGGTTTATCTTCTATGGATCCTGTTTCCTTAAACTTTGCAACAAGTCTGCTAACACAAACTCTGTGTATTGGCTCGCGGTCTGGATGCAGTCTGTTAAATTCGGCAGCGGCCTCTCTTTGACTCCGATTTCCTATGAGTAGAATTATCTGGATTCGTTCTTCCTTGCTCACAGACATTATGGCCTGTAGAAAGAGAAAATATGATGGTTTGTAGAAATAGAAAAATATGAATTTCTCCTATGATGCCGGACTTATGGGACACCCTGTATAATAAATATAATATATATATTGTATACTGTAATTATATATAACATACAGTGGCGTTCAAAAGTCTGCGGCCACCTTAGTTTTAGACAATTTCTAGAAAATACTGCAACTCTGAGAAAGTATGTCCGCTATATTCAGGTATTTTCTCTTACAAGAAATGGTATTTTATATATTCTACTATATGTATAAGTAATGTAGCTTTTATTTCATAAGAAAGGACACATTAATGAAAATGGTCCTTTTTGGTCCTGTTACGTTTTTTCTTTGCAGTATAATAACACCGATTTTAACCCAGGTATTGGTGACAGACCATAACCAAATGTTATAAATCCTCAAAATAGTGTATTCATAGAGTAATTTTAACAGCTGGTCTATTATAACTGATAAAACCAATTAGTCAATGACAGTGTAGCAATTTAATTAAAAAATAATTAACACGTTCGCTCCCACACGACCCACCGGGAGGGTCGTTGTCACTCGCCAGCTGCACCTGCACGAGGCACTGGTGGGTCGTGCGTTTATTTCTTTTCTATGAGCCTTTTATTCGGTGGTACACAGCTGTTATATGCGCATATGATAGTGGAACAGCAGAACAACATTTAGTTTCCATATTCATTTTAATTTTTATATTTAAATGTAGAATTTTCTTGAGATTTTTATATGTTCATAGGCCCGATATAGGATAAAAAAAGCATAATCTAAATAATACTATATTTATTCAAAACTTAGTTGAAACAGGGCAAACTAAATGAAGCTTATATGAAACACCAAATGCAAACCATTCTTGAAAATTATTGAGTAAAAAAAAGTGTAACTAGTGTCTTTTGTTGAAACACTCGAGACAAAGAGGAGGGTTCCCTTCACATTCAGCACAGTATGTGTGTACTTTCTTGGTCTTCCTATCGGCTTCTTTTCCACTCATTGTTTTCCGAATTTCACTGTAGCAGCTGATGCATCTCTTACGAATTAGTCTGCTGGACTTATCCCTTTCGGTGAAAGTTTTTATACAGTGCTGGTTTTTAGGTCTTACTGGTGTTCTTTGTGTTACTGCTGTCTGGTTATTTGCTTGACAGAGTGATTCAATGACTGATTTACGGAACTCATCAATTGGTATTTTCTTTTGATCGATTTTCTTGAACAATACTAAAGCATTTATCACCGCTGTTTTGAGCAGGTACTGAAAAGCAATTGTGTGATACCATCGAATGGTCTTCCTGAGAGGCGAGAAATAGCTCGCCAGCTGATCAGAGATGTCAATACCTTGTTTTATACTATTGTAAATGAGAATCATTTCTGATTTTTTTAACTTCCACATCATTCCCTCTTCGTCCAGTTTCCTTGAAGCTCAAGTCATGCTTTGTTGATAGCATAAGTACATCACGCTTGTCCCTCCATTTTGCAATAACAATACCTTCATTTTGTTGACGGCCAATAATTTCTCCTTTTTTGAGTTTCGCACTTGTAACCTCCTTTGGGTTACCCTTCCTGTTCGCTCGTCGTGTTCCCACAAGGTGGGTTTAATGATTTAGCAACTCTTTTGCTAAAGGAATTGATACGTATAAAAATTATCTGTTGCCAATGTTCTCCCTGCATCCAGATAGTCTTTAGCGAGGTCCAATACTATTTGAGCTCCATGGGTAAATTCATCTGTGGGCTGCCCTCGCTGTCGCATTTTTTCTTTTCCAGCATAAACACTGCTTGTGTATGTGTAACCCTGGGGATCGCACAATTTATACACTTTCTCACCATATTTATGGGATTTACCAGGATTATACTGGCGAAACTGCAAGCGACCTCGCCATGGCACCATTGTTTCATCTACTGCAATGCATTCACCAGGAATATTAGCATTGGTGAAATTTTTTTCTAGAAGCTCAAGTATCTTTCTAATTTTTCCTAAACGATCCCTCCTAGTTGTTAAATTATCTGCAAAATAAACGAATCGTAACAGTGCTTGAAATCTATTTCTTGACATTACTTGTGGTGTGAATGAATTCTTGTAGAATGGAGCTTTCTTCCAGTAATGAGCTATCTTTGGATATTTCACAATTCCCATGTACATAATGATTACAAAAAACTTCTTTAGTTCATCACGATTAGTGTCTGTCCATTTTTTCAGCTGAGTATTACCAGCTGCCTTAGTTTCGTGATAATTGAGATTTGTTTGCTCAACTATAAGATCAAAAATCTCATCAGTAACCATAAGGGTGAATGAATCAATAGGCGATGCTATAACATTTGTGGATGTTGTGAAACTTGGATAAACAAATGTAAAAGTTTTTTTTTTTTTTTTTTTTTTAGTGGAACGGAACCAGTAGTATAGCCGCAAAAGGGGAGAGTGCAAGAATGTTGCAAGTGATTACGTAATGTTGCAAAGGGGGTGGGGTTGTTGCAAAGGGGGGTGGGGGGTGTTACAAAAAAAATTAAAAGGAAAAAAAAAGGAAAAAAAAAGAAAAAAAGAGTACTGGCCTTTGTTGCCAACCGGGGTTGCAAGGGGCATGCAACTTGGAGGCGGAGTTCTCCTCCAAGCTATTCCCCCCAAAGGGCCAGAAAGGAGAGAAAGGAGGAGAGGTGTTCCCTGGCAGGAGCCAAGTGCATATTAAGACTTCAGCCGAGTAGGCGTTGTTTTATAGGCTCCTAATCAGCCAGTTGGCGAATCAGTCATTGGCTGAGCCAAGGGGGGAGGGGGTACACCGAAGGAGAGAGAGAGAGAGAGAGAGAGAGAGATGTTGCCTTTGATTGCAAGGCATGCAACTTGGAGGCGGAGTTCTCCCCAAGTTATTTTCGTTTACCTAACCTAAGAGGCCTCTAAGGGGTTTTCCCAAAGGGCCAGAAAGAGAAGGACCAGAGGTCCTTGCTCGGCTGGGAGCCGAGCTTGAATGACTCCGTCGACTCCGTCAGTCGTCTCTCGGTCTTTTATAAACCTCTATTCTGGCTGAGTTGCCAGATCGCACCATGTATGCAGTTGCTGAGTTGCCAGATCATGCCATGTATTCGGGTGCTGAGTTGCCAGATCGCACCATGTATTCCAGATAGCGCCATGTATTCCAGATAACAAAAACCATATATTAATCATCCATTTAAATAGTGTACCACAATATATATTTATATGACGGTAGATGAATCCAATTAAATTCTGTTTATTAAATAAATAATTTTTACACACTTAATTTTTATAGATATATAGATGTATATAGTGTTTTACAATAGATGTATATAGTGTTTTACAATAGATGTATATAGTGTTTTACAATAGATGTATATAGTGTTTAACGATTAGAAACAAAACAAATATAACATTAACTTGAACCAGTGATGTAGTCGAGACCACCAAGTCCGAGACTGAGACCGAGACCGAGACCTGATCCTGTGAGACCAAGATCGAGACCGAGATCAAAGGTTCGAGATCGAGATCTTCCTTCCGAGATCGAGACCCTTAAAATTCGAGACCGAGATCGAGATCGAGACCAAGCTCATGCCCTTTCAATTTGTTTTACACTACTATGGAAATTAGACTATGTTAAGTATATTAATAAACTAATAACTACTTTCTCAGATGTAGTGTGTTGAATGCAAAAAGTGTAGCCTATAAATTAACAAATGAATATATATATACACACGTACTTTTTATTTATTTACTTATTTTATATCTGTTACAGAAGGTTTAATGAACGTACCCACTACCCAGTTTGACTTGTGCATTTATTTAAAGCATGATAGGTGCTCATTACACTTAAGGAACATCAGCATGCTCAGAAGATCTGCATTATTTTTGTGTGAAGCATTTTATTTTTTCAAATACATATTGGATAGGAGGATAATCCTTTTTATCACGCCATAGAGGTTGACACGCCGTTTGGCAACACAAAGTGGCCTTATAATATATACTTATATATATAATATATATAATTCTTTATTTAGTATTTCCATTTTCAATAAAATTAATCTGACGGGGGCGGGGGGGGGGGGGGCAAATTTTTTGTAACGCTAACCTAAAAAAATCCAGACCCACATCCTCCCCGCAAGACAAACGTGGCAACTCAAAACAGGGTGACTGATTTGTGAATACCTAGAGTCCCTTACTTTTACAAACCTTCATAAACATTCTGAATTGTGTCTGTTCAACCAAGCCACCATCATGAGTATGCCAATAACATGTATTTTTCATTACGGTCTCGAGAGGTCTCGAAAGGTCTCGGGGAGAAAAACCGAGACCGCGTCTGTCGAGACCGAGATCGAGACCGAGATCTAAATAGCGGAGACCGAGATCGAGATCGAGATCTGCAAATTGGGTCTCGAGATCGGTCTCGAGACCGAGACCGATCTCGAGACCTACATCACTGACTTGAACTTCATTAAACTTGAAGTTAAACTTTTCGGAGACGAAACAAATAACGTAGTTAGCCTACACATAATTCAACCAACCATAGAAAACAGAATTATAGAAAAACAATTAGGTTTTTATGGATAACTTGTTTATCTTGACATAAGTTTACTATAATTATATATACAGTCTTTTAAACATCTTGTGATATATATATAATATATAATTTTTTCTTTATTTAAAACAAGTTTGAATGTATTTACTTTGCAAACAACATGAGCAAAATTAAACGATAAATATTTTATAATTTTTTAAGATAGATAAATAGATATATATAGTTTCACTATAAATGTATAGATGTATATAGTGTTTTACAATAGATGTATATAGTGTTTAACGATTAGAAACAAATATAACATTAACTTGAACTTCATTAAACTTGAAGTTAAACTTTTCGGAGACGAAACAAATAACGTAGTTAGCCTACACATAATTCAACCAACCATAGATAACAGAATTATAGAAAAACAATTAGGTTTTTATGGATAACTAGTTTATCTTGACATAAGTTTACTATAATTATATATATACAGTCTTTTAAACATCTTGTGATATGTATATATATATATATTAATTTTTTCTTTATTTAAAACAAGTTTGAATGTATTTACTTTGCAAACAACATGATCAAAATTAAACGATAAATATTTTATAATTTTTTAAGATAGATAAATAGATATATAGTGTGTTTCACTATAGATGTATAGATGTATATAGTGTTTTACAATAGATGTATATAGTGTTTAACGATTAGAAACAAATATAACATTAACTTGAACTTCATTAAACTTGAAGTTAAACTTTTCGGAGACGAAACAAATAACGTAGTTAGCCTACACATAATTCAACCAACCATAGAAAACAGAATTATAGAAAAACAATCAGGTTTTATGGATAACTAGTTTATCTTGACATAAGTTTACTATAATTATATATATACAGTCTTTTAAACATCTTGTTATATATATATATATATTATATATATATATTATTATTTTTTCTTTATTTAAAACAAGTTGAATGTATTTACTTTGCAAACAACATGAGCAAAATTAAACGATAAATATTTTATAATTTTTTAAGATAGATAAATAGATATATATAGTGTTTCACTATAGATGTATAGATGTATATAGTGTTTTACAATAGATGTATATAGTGTTTAACGATTAGAAACAAATATAACATTAACTAGAAATTCATTAAACTTGAAGTTAAAGTTAAACTTTTCGGAGACGAAACAAATAACGTAGTTAGCCTACACATAATTCAACCAACCATTGAAAACAGAATTATAGAAAAACAATTAGGTTTTTATGGGTAACTAGTTTATCTTGAAGTAAGTTTACTATAATTATATATATACATTCTTTTAATAATCTTATGATAGGTATATGTAAATATATATATATATATATTATTTATTTTTTCATATTATAACATTTAATTTTATTTTAATGTTTATTTATGCAGTGTTTAGTTAGCCTCTTCATTTAAACTATAACATTTATAGTGCTGCAGTTAAACCACCCTTAAAATGGCAGAGTTTGTGCCGAATTGGAAAGGTTTTCACACCGCCTTAGACCCACAGTTTAACGTGGAAACTGAATGCTTTTTTAAAAATATAATTAGGCTATATTTATAATTTCTTTATTATAAAATGTTAACAATTGAAATTATGTTAACACAAGAATTTGTGAAAACAATATTAATAACTTGTAAGTAAAAATAAAAATATAATATAAGGGACTACCATTGAAATGTAAGTGTCTATAATTTATTCACAAGAAACACGATTTTATATATATGTTACTCGTCCGTTCCCGTTATAGCGGATTGGTACACATCATAGCTCCACCCAGCTACATCGGCAGCCAATCACTACGAACATCTGGTCTTTTGGGGCGGAGCTTGGCGATTGTGCATATAAAAGGGGATATTTTTCAGTTGGGAGTAACAGTAGCTATTTTCGCGTCAGTGAATAATCATTCCCTCCACCATGGACCTGTACGTCTCCCCAGATTTGTATGAAGAAAGTGATACTGCAGCATTAACGGCAATTAGTCTTTCTAACGCAATTGACCGTGATGAATTATTCCCAACGCAAACCGTAGAAGATATTTGCAGTGACGCTCCTTACAATCCGACGCAAGGGACTACCATAGAAATGTAAGTGTCTATAATTCGATTTATATATATATATATATGGATGGGCTGTAGTATCTCGTCAAATAGATACTCGCCAAAATTTTTTTATGTCAATCAATGTTATTTGGTTTTACCTCTTATCCCCATTATGCTAAAATCGAAATTTTTTTGGTAATCAATGTTATTCCTCTTAAATGAACCAAAGATATCTTCACATAATGGGGATCTGTCTGTATACTCTGTATATGTTTTAAAAGAATGAACATTATCCTTTAAGGTCGATGAGGATTTGACACGTGTTATACAATCTTTTGAAGAATCTCGTGTCATGAATACGGAGGATATACTGATCAGTCAACAATGTCACACCGAAATAATGTAAGTGTTTTTCGATCTTTTTGGGATAAGAAGAACAATATATTTCATAAATTTATTAAATGAAAGAAATCAGTACAATAACCAACTACAGAATATACCGTTACAAATATACGAACAAAAACATTATACTATACAACGAGTACGTACAATTGGAAAGCGGATTTTTATCTGTCTGCATACCATTTCATCGTTTCGGCGAGTGTGACACGGGTCAAATAAATTTTAAAAATTTATAAATTCTTTATCACATGACATATGCATGAGAAATGAGACGCAGTACATTCCGCAAACATTAGTAAAATATCCTTGTATGCGAAATGGGTTCCATACAATTTCGGGAATATGTAACTGAGCGAGAAATTTTACAATAATAGGGTCATCCAGGGTTGAGTACCGAGTGAATCAAAATAGTACAGGCGCTGTCTATTTTTAAAATAGACAGCGATCCAGTGAATCCCTAGATTACCGATGACATCTGTGTTCACAATAAGACTACCGCATTCTCGCGTACTTGGCAAACTCAATGTTTCATTCTTCGCAAACACGCCGATAAATTTGGAACGTGTGACTCGTTCCATTACTTTCTGAAGTGTATTAGCATGCCAACCTTGCAGGAACCGTATATAGTTTGATTTGCACTCTGTTAATAGGATATTTCACTGTAGCGTTTAGTATATTTTTCTCAATTTCTAGTTGTTTTGGTAAACTTAATTTCACTCGCCGTACGCGGAGGTATGTGTCCATAATGTGAACCACAACGGGCTTTGCACCCTCCTCTTGATCAGCAACCAGATTTAAGCAGATCTCAGGACTCGTGCGGGTGAGCTTTATTTTCATATCCACCCCGTTGACAAGCAACTTCTCCTGGAAAGTGAAATCTGTGTGCAACCGTCCAAAACACTCGTATATTTTCTTTTTAGAATTTTTAAATTTGTCCTTTATACTATTTTCATCTTTAGTTTGATAATATCCCTCGGCACTTAAAAAGGTAGCCTTCGCTTCTTTGGAAAAGTTGAGGACATTTTTCCAGATAGGCTCGTAGAATGGGCTATACGTAGCTTAGCGTACATGTGCACACAGCATGGATCAAAAAAGTAAGGACCTGAGCTGGGTATCACGAATTCTATAGGTGCACTCGGGGAACTAATTGTGTTTAAAGGGTTAATTGTAATAAAGTCACTGTGCTCAATAGAAACTTGGGTTGGAGGTAGCTCAAAAAGGGACAGCTCCGATTTACAGCATTGTGAACTACATGGGTGGATGAAGCGTGCCATGGCGGAATAGTTACTCCTCTCTCGACAAATGGTAAACAAACTATGATTCATGAGATCAATGTCCTTAGCTTATATCAGTCAAAAAAGTGGTCAACCATAGGTTTCATTCGCTTACAGCACTTCTTTTTTGATAGCCTTTTACGTTTAATACCACGTGACCCCTTCTTCTTCCGGGCAGCCCGCTTCTTCCCGCCAACACGCATTTTTCTCTTTGCATCCTTGATGATTTCATCCCGTGTACGCTTTAAATTTTTTTAGAGCCTCTTTAGATTTAGCCCCGGCCAATATGTCTTCTGCAGTGTTAATACCTGATTGTAGCGCTTTCTTTCCAAGGTATCTGGCACCCCTCTTCAGCAAAGGAACAGCCGTACGTAGTATGGATGAAAAAATGGACCCAAGTCCACTACCGCGCTGGTATCGCACCCCTCGATAGACGGTGAAAGGCTTTCTATCCATTATAACTCAGTGCGTCGAAAGTGTAGCTTCACTGTTAAGCTCAAGTTACCGAATGGGAAGTTTTCACCCTCAATCGTTCTTATATATATTGAGATATTGGTTATTAAATTAGTTGCGACATTCACATAATGGGGTCTGTCATATGTAATACTCAAACTCCTTCCTCTATGGTTGGGGATGTGAGCAATGCGCAGCAGGCGTGCCTGGGTATCCCCAACAAACTGGTGCTCCAATATATTACTGTAAATATAGCACATGTCTGGGGACAAGTCATGCTGTGTCTCGTGAAATGTGTCTCTTTGGAAGGCTGCGCTATATTGGCCATTGGGTAGAATTTGGAACTTTCTATGGTCTTTAATACGTCTGTTAGTCTTTGATTTTAGGATTAGTGTACGTGCAGGGTTGTTTACGATTTCGTATACTAAATCATTCGTAAGGTTTGAGTTTCTTAAACTTACGTTTAAGCCTCTCACAACATCCTCGGCCGAACCATATTGACCGGTCCTTAGTCTTACTTCTGTACTGTAATACCGTGAATCTTAGTCCGAGCGATACGCATAGTTTCATCCATAGCTACCCCAGCTTTTTCACACTTGTCAATGTCTCTAAGAATCGTAAAAACGGTTTCTTTATGTTCAATATTTAAAAAGATGGTGTCCAGCTGAATTTCGCATATTCCCACCTCATACGAATCACGACCCAATTCAATGTGCCCTGTGGAGTTCTGTTACAAAGTTGGCTAGTGTGTTGTTAAGGTGTACAGACAGGGACGAGGAGGACGGGAGTGTGACATAGAAATGGTTAAGAGCCATGTTGCATACTATTTAAGCTTCATTATTGCATCAGCTTTTATATAGGTGTTGAAGCTTTCTGGGTACCCTAGCCATTTCACCAGGTACATTTTTCTCTTTCCTGAACCTTTGCTTCCTCAAATTTTCTCAATTTTAAACACATTTTTTCATAAATTAAATTCAACTTTCTGCAATTCCTCGCGGTAAAAGCCTCCTGAGATTTCTTCCCCATTCAAATCTTCAATGTAATACATCATTATCTCACCTTTAGGTCTCATAGCCCTAATTTTAAAAATCTCGCGTGTCCATCCTTGCTCAAAACCCTTTGCGAATTTATTCCCCGAACGCGACAGCCTTACATAATCATTGATTTTGAAGCGCGCAGAGTGTGGTGGTGGTGGTGATCCATCTCTTCTCGGGAGCGTACCTCTTTCTAAAACTTCGTTAGGTGTTGTCCCAATCGTGCGATGGTGTGAGCGGTTGTAGGATGATGCCAATGATTCCAGAATGTCTAGAAATCTGTATGTGTTTTTATGTGTAAAATAACGGTGCATGCGTTCCTTTATGGTGCGCTGAACTCTTTCAGCTAAAGAAGCCTTATGTATAGAATTGGTTGTGTAATAGCTGATATTAAACTCTGTCAACATGTTCTGAAAAGCACGGCCTATAAATTCCTTCCCCATATCCGTACAAAAATAGCCAGGAACCCTGTTTTCTTTTAACATTAGCGTTTTGGTGGCTTTAGCAACTGTTTCAGGTGATTTATTTTTCAGAGGAACTAGCCACAGATATCTAGAGAATACGTCTATTATGAATAGAATGTAGCGGTAACCATCGTTATACACAGAATATCTTTGCATGTCTGTTAAATCTGCTTGCCAAATAGAATCAATCGAGGAAGCCGTTGTCTTGGCTGTTTTAAACCTTTTTCTCACAGGCTTATGAAGCGTATAAGCGTCCTGCTCCCTCAAAAATCTTTCAACATCTTTTTTTCCTACTCCGTAAACACTTCTGTACAGTCTATCTACGCCGCCGTAAGAGGATGGGTTAGAAATGTCATAATAGCGTTTAGTTAATACGTTAGCCATTTGCGTATTTTAGAGGCACGTGGGTAGGGTTGGTTTAACCTCTTCTTGCTCCTCTTCAAAGGTGTTACCGCCGGGGGACGGCGCCTTCAATTGTGTCACATGCGTTGCATGTTCCAAGTCTTTTAACCTGTTCAGATTTCCTATCAACGTTTTAGGGACATTTATTTGTTGTAGTCTTGCTTTAATATGCTTCCATCCTGATGGTGATGGCCTATCCCACTTTCTCACCAGATCATGGACAATGTCTACGATATTCGATCCCTGTACCTTTGATCCTTCCACAATGATCTCGCCTGTATCGGTCCATTGTATGGCTGGATCCTCATTCAATAGATTATAAAGACTTAAGCCTTTACTCCTCAATGTATGTGGGAGGGTGCTTTTTAATACATGTTCGATATGTTGTGTGGCTAATCTTTTTGGTTGGTCAGCTGTATCGTCGGGCACAGATCCTATGTCGCCATGTCCATCGTCCCCCGTGCTGTGCCTAATAACCACAGGAATCTCTGTAGGGCTCTTATAATTTTCGTACTCGTGAAGAAATTTCTGCAGAGCTTCTTGGTATAAGGTTCTTTTCTCATCAGGTGTTTTTTCACTGTTTAATAGGGCTAGCAATTCGCTTTCCATTCTTTTAAGTCTGCTTTTACGGGGATCTAGATCCGTGTCTGGATTCCTTTGCAGTGAAGCGTACACCTCGTGGGGAATCACTTAATCTAGTCAGTAAAGGACCCAAAACTGAAAATAAGATGGGGAGAAATGACCCTCCTGTTTGTACAATAATTCGTTTTTTCTTCGCTACAGTTTGACTTTTACGAGCGAGTGCACGTATTATGTTCTTGTAGCGGCGTAGGCGAGCCTTCTGAGGGTTTTCATTGATACATTGCAATTTATAACGTTAAGACAGATTTCACAGATGCATTTTAAAAAGTCGGCGTCGATATTTTTAATAAACATCTGCTGCATTGCCCGGGGCAGTCGATGATAGATTTTTATTAATTCACGGTATTTCTTTAGTCTCTTTGTCATTCTGGAATATACACCGTTTCAGGCTCGTTTGGAAATATATTCGTTCGCAGAAGCACTCTAAACGTGTTTCGCGGATGAAGGTCGCAAAGCAAATATCCGTAACGCGTGCTTGTAGCTTCTTTATAAACTTCCAAAAACTCCTTACGCTGATTCGGGAACATTTGATTGGCTAATACCCCAATTTGTGATACATCTCTACGTTGCGCGAATAAGACTAGATATTGCGTATTTAACGACACATCGCGCATGTATCTATTTTTGAAAAATAGATTCTGATTGATGAAGAACACGCTTATGTTAAGATGGTGGGAGAATACTGTAAATGTCTCGGCAAACGTTTTATCCATCTCCAACATGAGATCGTCAATTACAATGATTGTATGTTCATTTCCCTTTAACGAATTAACGTCATATACGCCTTTGTGGAACAAAATATCATCTTGGTACTCGTTGAACACTGATTGATACGTCGAATAGCACCATATAACTTTATGCACAAATTTCGAGAACATCTCTCCCTTTTCTTTAATGATTTTAAGCATAAACACAGTTTTACCACATCCTGTAGGTCCAGATATAATACATGTGGATGGGCTCGTGAATCTGAATTTTTCTACAGAGTCCATTTCTAACACGTCACACTCCTAAGTGGGTCATTTACAAAATATTACAAATTTTGAGTGCTGTTCCTTATATTTTGCTTTCTTCTCCCACAGAACCGTGAATGACGATGAGGTAGAGCACCCATCATTGACATTACGGATGACCTCGACGACAGTGTAGTTGTGATCTCCTCCCCTGCCAACGAACCCTCACCAGCGATACCGGTAGCACGTCCAAAGCGGAGGTATGAGAACCCCACGTCAGGTATAAAGCGACCGAAATACGCGCCTGTTGCAGCGTAATAGATCCCCAACCCTCAACCTCTACGCAACAGCCCCCCAGCAGCACCTTCCGCTAATATATCCCCTAATTCATCCGCCGCCCCCCGTTCTGTTGAGGATGATAACGTCGAATTGGTGCTCCGCAGCCCCCACCCCAGCCTTGACTAGAAATCGGTATAGAGTCAGGGTCGACCCTAGAGCCATGTATAGCAATGGAATTGAGCGCGGGCTACGCCGGGTTGTACAGCGTATTGTAGAGTTTGCTCTTCAGAATCGCGACGAGCGTGAAGTCAGGACGAGTCTGTCCTTTGGATTCGGGTCAGATGACGGTGATGTAGACGATTATTGGGTGATAGTGCCATTTAGACGTTTGGCGGCTGAAGATGTAGAATATATATTAGGACGTATAATGCAAGCCGCCCAAAGTAGTATAGCCTTCAATATGGACAACTTCACGGTAAATATTGACCATGTATTCCGTGTTGCGGGTCATAGTGCCATACCGTATACTCTTAACTTCAATTGTCCGACTATTTACCGAAAGCATATAAACGTCGATCGTGGTTGCGGCTTTATAGCAGTACTCTTAGCACGTATGTTTTCTGTACAAAATACACGGACTCAAAAAATTTGGCTGCCTACGGTCGTAGAGCGTGCCCGTAAACTAGCTGTAGACTGTGAACTTGAATTTGACTGTAATATGGGTCCTGAAGAGCTGAGAAGGGTAGAACAGGAAATGAATGTCCGCATAGTTGTATTTAGGTTGGATGATCGTCGTAGGACTGTGTATGTTTTTAAAAGCTGTGTGAGAGATCGTACAAGACCCCTACTTATTTTAGGATTGTCAGGGACAACGTATCTCCCCATCCGTAATATAAGG
Organism: Bathynomus jamesi; assembly: GCA_023014485.1. Classification (NCBI taxonomy): domain Eukaryota; kingdom Metazoa; phylum Arthropoda; class Malacostraca; order Isopoda; family Cirolanidae; genus Bathynomus; species Bathynomus jamesi. Next base: position 604,941 of record JAJOZX010001024.1, on the reverse strand, counting down.
TGGCTTTACGCGAGTTATGACAAAAGTCGAAAATATGGGAGACATCATGATTTGTGTAAGGGGTGCCTCGAGTTTGCGGATGATATAGTGAGACATTGTAAAGAATGTCACATGGTATGTGAGCAGTGTAAAAGCACCAAATGTGAAAGCCGTGTAGTTGAAGCTGAGAAGAGAGACTGTGATGTGTGTAGACACACATTTTTCAATAATAGCTGTTTTGATTTCCATAAATCAATTGGCACTTGCAGGAAAATGAGAATCTGTGAATGTGGTATGTTTCACACAATGGATAATTAGGGAAAAATTAAGCACAAGTGTGACGTAATTCACTGTCCTACATGCCAGGAGGAATATATGGCGGATGGAGTAAAGCATGTATGTTATATGAAAGATGCTAAGCCTAAAAATAACCCTTGTATAACTGTATACTACGAAATAGAAACATATACGAACGCCGAAACCAAAGAGGTAATTCCACATTTACTTGTGAGCCAGACCATCTGTGATGAGTGTATGGGTATCGAATGTGACGAGTGCCCCAAATGTGGTAAACGGACAAACGTTTTTAAAACGAATGTCCGCGATAGTCCTGTGAAACTATTTGTGTCCTATATTGTCAAGTTAGCCGACAAGTTAAAAAAAATGACTGTGTATATTCTCGCCCATAACGGGGCAAAGTTTGACACGCAGTTCCTTTATAAGGAGTTGCTTGAACACGAATCCTCTGAGATATTTACAGGTGATCCATTGAAAAGAGGCAACAAATTAATACAGATGCAGATAAGAGGCAATGTACAATTTAAAGATACTTTATTATTCACACCTTGTAAATTAGCAAAGCTACCCAAGGTGATGGGTAGCAGCTGAAGTTTCCAAGGGATACTTCCCTTACACTTTCCTCACCAGCGAGACTTTAAACTACGTAGGCCCACCACCCCCCAAACATTATTTTGACTGTATGGATGAACGTGAAGACTTTGATCGATACTACGACAGTTTTAATGAAAGTAACCCTTATAATATAGCTGATGAATGTGAGCGTTATTGCGTGAATGATGTGCGCGTGCTTAGAGTATGTTTCCAGGCCTTTAGAAGGATGTACATAGCCCGTTTCAAATGCGATCCATTGCAGGTCGCAACCACCATCGCATCATTATGTTTTACGGTGTTCAAGAATAACTTCATGCCTAAAGACACCTTAGCCATTATTCACCGAAACAATCCCAGCAGTTACGGGCACAAGGCTATTTACTGGCTCATACACCTACAGCAACAGACAGGTGTATACATAAAGCACGCCCGCAACACGGGTGAAGTACCCATTAAGATTAATGGACGTGTTTTTTGGGTTGATGGGTTAAGTGAAAACCGTGTCACTGGTGTGAAGACTGTGTACTCCTTTAACGGTTGCTGGTGGCATGGATGCCCCCATCCTGAGTGCGGAATCACCGGAGATATCCACGGTAGGTCTCCTGCCGACTGTCTTGCATCGACCTGCACCCGCGATCAACTTATAGGATCACAGTTCACTCACAAAGTCTTGTGGGAGCATGAATATGATGCACGGATGGAGACAGACGAGGTGTACCGTGAGGAAATAAAACGATCAAGCGTTCAATGGTGCTGGATCCTCTCAAATGTGGTGATAGCTTGTTTGGAGGACGTACAAATCCTTTCAGACTATACTTTCCACCTACGGAGGGCGTGAAGCTCCATTACTACGATTTCTGTTCTTTATACCCATACGTGATGAAGAGCAATCCTTACCCCGTGGGCGCTCCTGAGAAACTGGTGGGGCCTAGCCTACCCTCCATCAATGAATTTTCAAAAAATTTGAATGATCGTTACTTTGGGCTCTCTTTCGTAGACGTACTCCCCCCACGCAATTTATGGATGCCGATCTTACCTGTCGTTATCGACGACAAGCTCATGTTTCCCCTGTGCGTGAAGTGCGCGGAAGAGGATAACGGCGAATGTAACCATATACCCCACCAGCGTAAGATCAGAGGCGTATATACAAGTCCTGAGCTGGTCCTAGCCGTACGCCATGGTTATAGAATACTGAAGATACATGAGGTGTGGAGGTTTCAGAAGCTACCCAACCTTTTCACACCATATATAAACGCCTTTTTGAAGGATAAGGTTGAGGCATCAGGGTATCCGCGAGGAGTTGATACCGAAGATGAAAAGTCTGCCTATATTCAACGTTACCGCGACCGCGAAGGTATACAACTTGATCGTGTTCAAATTGTAAAGAATCCTGGCAAGCCCTTTAGTGCAAAGTTGTGTCTAAACAGTCTATGGGGAAAATTTGCGCAGAATACCGGCAGAGGGAGCATTCATTTGGCACAAAGTTATAGCGATGTCTGGGATTAGGCCAATGCTCCCGATAAAGAGGTCATGGAGATCGTGAATGTAGGTAATACTTACATAATAAAGTACAGCAACACTGAATTTGCCACAGATACCTCAAGGGTTACAAACATACCTGTGGCCAGCTTCACAACAGCCTACGCCCGTATAAAACTTTGGGGTCTAATGCATTCTCTTGGGCGGAGAGTATTGTATGCCGATACAGATAGCGTGATATTCACAGAGAGGGAGGGTGAATACATGCCCGCTATTGGGGAGTTCCTCGGCGAGCTCACTGATGAGATCAAGGATGAGTATGGGGACAACGCATACGCCGACTCTTTTGTCTCAACAGGACCTAAGACTTATGGGGTACGGGTCAGGGTGGGGGAGGAAATGAAATATATCGTGAAGGCAAAGGGTATTACGCTCAACCATGCGAATCGGCGGGTTGTTAACTTTGAATCGTTGAAGGATCTAGTATGTTTGGACGATGATGAGGGCGAACAACATCCCCAACTAATTGTAGGCACCCACAATTTTCGGGCGCAGAAGCTGGGGGGCGTGAAGGAACTTAGTGGTACGAAGGTGTGCCGTAACACCTATAGGAAACGTTACCAGTTACCTGGTACCTATGATACCGTACCCTTTGGATACCATAACGTATGATGCTTCTATTGTTAACTCACACGTATTTGTCTTGTATATAATCGTATCTATTGATTTATTACACGTATTTGTAAATATATATATATAACTTGAATATCTCGTTTATTAAATCGTATTTGTAAGGTATCTATTGATTTATTACACGTATTTGAAAATATATATATAACTTGAAAATCTCGTTTATTAAATCGTATTTGTAAATATATATAACTTGAATATCTCGTTTATTAAATAAATCATGTTTCAATTAGCGTTTTACTTTCTCTTTTGTGTGTGTGTGTGTGTGTGTGTGTGTGTGTGTGTGCGCAGGTGAAAGTTCTAAGCTCCGCCCACTGTAAGACCGTGAGTCATGCTACTATCTGGGAGTCCCTGCGTGGTCAGTCAACTGCAGTAAGCCCGAGAGATCAGACGTGTATTCAGATCAGACGTGTATTCAAATGGCTACCTTTAATATTGCTTGTACAACGTTTATGAAATGGTATTCAGCAAAGTGTCAGGATGTGGTGGATACTGAAAAACTTCCTATTCCTCCCTCCTATACCTCTTTTAAAAACACATTGGTTTGTGCGAAGTTCCAAGATGTACAATTACTCTACGGATGTTCTGGTGAGACCGTTGAAGGCTTTCGTTGCACAGACGATGTGCTGAAGTATACTGCAGAGCTAAACTTTATAAAGTCTCACATACACCGTGAAGTAAAAGAAAGAACGCGTGCAGAAGAGAAGCAGCAGGTATGGATAATGAGCCTTGCGGATGGGTGGTGTGACAAGCGGTATTACGTCATGCTACACCATGTCGATTACTCATACCCTACGACTGAAAATGTGAATCTCGTGATCATGGAAAATCTTAAGTATTTGTATCACTATATTAACGTATATCATGATGAGGTTCGTAGTGACGTTGTGGCTAGTGCCCTGCGTGATTTTTTAACAGACTTTAGAGACGAGTATCGTTTGATGGGCAGAAAGGAAAAATATGAGCATATGTTCCTCTCAAATAGTGCGCCGGAGTGTGAAGATGTTTAGTAAAACATAAAATGTTCCTAGTTCTTATCCTGAGGTAAAATGTCTGGTGCGTAGGCTGGTAGTGATGAAATTAATTCTTGTACCGGAAAAACAAATATGTACAACAATTCGGTACGACTCGCGGATCATACGAACAAGCCCATTCACGTATCATCGAGTCAGCCGCCCGTCGAACCGTTCCTGCCTACCTGCGTGCCTCACACGGCTCATAGTTATCTCAGAGCTTGAACCGAGTGGACGTGCGCTCCTCGAATACGATGGAACTTCCTTTGAGCAGCATTCTCAACGCCTCGTACGATGTGTCCGTGACGAAATCGTTGCGCGTGTTCAGGCGTAATTCCGGTACCATTAGCTATGTACTGGAAACGGAATGTAGACAAACAAACAAACGGGTTTATTTAAGTGTCGAGGAGATGAATAGAATCTTCGTGATAGTTGAGAAGTGGAGTGAAGATCGTTATAAAATACCTGCTAACGTAGGTACAAGAAGAGAGCAGATTAGTGACGCACCCTCATACGCCGTTGTATGTACGTTGTGTATAAATAACGATCGGCCGTGCATTGATATACGGCTGATGTGGAAGAATGCTTCTGATAATAACGCTCTTGTTCCTACGCGAAACCGTTTCATCCTCGACAAAATGTTTGAAATCGTCGGATTCCGCAAGCTGAAACCTATATTAGACGCGCGTGTTACGTACATGCTTTATTTTGATACAATACTTGAATACGCCTACACCGCTCTGCTCGATGGGTTTACCGAGTGTAGGGCTGGTGAGAATGGTCTAGTGCTGGACGTTTATTTAAAAAGTTTAGACTCTTTGAAATACCATGAACTTTGGTACAAAGCAATTGATCGGTACAAGGCTGAGCTCACCTACACCGTTCACCCTGAAGAACTATTTCTTTATATAACGCGCAGTTGTCGTAACGATTTAGAAGATTATTTCAATTGCCGCTATGTTGAGTGAGTTCACGATTGAAAAGCTCGAGTCGGTAGAAATAAACCCTCGATTGGAAAAGCGTGCTTATAAACTTGTGTTTAATAATGTAGCTAACGATGAACTCTTTGTGCGTGCTTTTGATTGTATTCTAGACGTATTTAAAGATGACTTACCAACCGGTTGTAAAGTGGGAACAAAAACAGTACTGAACGATATGAAAGCCCTTCATATCGAATACAGGTTTCCCTATACTTTAAGCGGTGAAATATTATTAAGCCGCATATACTGCGTAATGCAGAGCAATAATGATGTAATTGTAAACTCGATTAAGACCGAGTTTAGTATTTTGAAAAAAAAGTGAAATGTATTTTTATATTTTGCTTGATATTTCTCCTGTACTGTTATGATTATATGCATATTTCTATTATTGAAATGTATTTATATATTTTGCGTGATATTTCTCCTGTATTGTTATGATTATATACATATTTCTATTATTATTGAAATGTATTTATATATTTTGCGTGATATTTCCCCTGTACTGTTATGATTATATGCATATTTCTATTATTATTGAAATGTATATTTATTTCTATTTGAAATGTATATTTATTTTATATATATCACCATAATTGTGTGTATATATTTCCTGTACTGTTATGATTATATGCATATTCCTCAATTATTATTGAAATGTATATTTATTTTCTATATATTTATAATAAACAGAATGATGCAATGTTGTTTTACTTAATTATATCATGTTACCGCTTCTAAACCTACTACCGGTATTCTAAACCAACTTTTAAGAAATATAATAATGTATACAATGGTATCGCTAAAAAGTGGTATCTGGCAACTCAAGCCATTTACGCCTTCTAAGCCAACTGGCTGATTAGGAGTCTATAATAGTGTATACAATGGTATCGCTAAAAAGTGGTATCTGGCAACTCAAGCCATTTACGCCTTCTAATTCAACTGGCTGATTAGGAGTCTATAATAATGTATACAATGGTATCGCTAAAAAGTGGTATCTGGCAACTCAAGCCATTTACGCCTTCTAAGCCAACTGGCTGATTAGGAGCCTATAATAATGTATACAATGGTATCGCTAAAAAGTGGTATCTGGCAACTCAGTCTTCGATTAGAATTAAATGAATACATGGCGCTATCTGGCAACTCAAGCCATTTACGCCTTCTAAGCCAACTGGCTGATTAGGAGCCTATAAAACAACGCCTACTCGGCTGAATCCTTAATATGCACTTGGCTCCTGCCAAGTGAACACCTCTCCTCCTCCTTTCTCTCCTCCTTCTTTCTCTTGGGGGATAACGCCGCCTCCAAGTTTTCCTTGTTGCACCCCCCCTTTGGGGGATTTTTTTTTTATTTTTTTTTTTTTTTTATTTTTTTGCAACACCCCCACCCCCTTTGCAACAACCCCAACCCCCCATTGCAACATTACATAATAACTTGCAACATTCTTGCACTCTCCCCTCTTGCGGCTATACTACTGAACCATCCACTGGGTGCCATTGATTCAATGGACGTTGCTGCTGGTCATCATCATGGTTTCCATTTCCAGTTTCTGAGTCTAAGTATTCAGAATCTTCAATAGTGTGAGGTATTACACCTTCCGAGTCGGAGGTTTCAGTAGTACGAGGTTCATAAATTGAACTTTCTGAAGACAAATCTTCACTTTCAGGGCATGAAGCCTCCTCACTTTCAAATGTATCTGAAGAACAAGCTTTCCTTTTTTTAGAACTATAAAATAGATTTATGTCCAAATGTGGTGGGTTAGAGCTCATTTTATTTTTATACTTATTTATTATTATTTTTGTATTATATTTATTTTTCTATTCCAATTTTATTTCAATATAATAAACACAATTCTGAAAAGAAAGGGAAAGGAAATAGTATATATATATATACAGTATATATATATATATATATATATATATATATATATATATATATATATATATATATATATATATATATTAGGGCATTCCGAAAACACGAAGTTCGAAATCCAGCAACGCACATATGCTAAACTGGATCCATTTGTATGAAAACGAAACCACACAAAAAATGGTCTTGATAGTCTCATTCCTTCTACTCCCTCCCCCAAGCCCCTTGTAAGTTTGGGTCAACTTGTAGAGCGTTGAAACAGCGAGTGTATTGACACGAGCACACGACTAGCACTACTCATCCCCAAACACACACACACACACACACACAACCACTTTCCGTTCATCAACCTATCCCCACTAGGTGGGCATCTGCTGCCTGCCTACAAACTGTGTTATCAGTCTGACGTGTCGTACCACTACTAATGAGTCTTATTTGTTTCACAGATGGCAACAACACGCAAGCAAGTGAGTTTGTGGCTTCTCGGGCACCTCAGGGAGGAGGATTTCTCTTCATGGGTGAAGTTGGAAAGCGTCTGTTTTTCATCCAACGAGTCACAAAGCAAAGCCTTCCAAGAGCATGTAGTGATGTGGCCGAAGAACTCATGGAGGTGTGGACAAAAGCATCGTTGAAGACATCCCACAAGCCATACATTGTTGCCAAGCTCAAAAAGCTTCACGAGAGGTACGTGAAGTTGTCTAATCACAAGGATCGACGAACGGAAACACAGCGAGCTCATGAACAACAGTTCTTGTTGGACATGGAGACCTTGTTTGATGTTGCTCACTCTGAAGCTGGATCTTCGAAGACAAATAAAGAGGACTGCGACTTCCTTAAAGACCAACGGACAATGAGAAAGATGGTCATTGGCCCAGAAGACGTTGCATTTGCCAAAGCATCCAAGGCCAAGGCAATGAAGCAGGAGAACGAGGAGCGACGACGACAAAGCCATGATGATGGACCCTCGCCGGGTTATCGATGACCCCCAGTTCGTCGCGGCCCTTGACCGGACAAATACAAGCGTGCAAAAAGCCATACACATCGTCGCTCCTGCCCTGTCAGCAGCTGGGGTGAATGTGCGAGAATTGACGCTCTCAGCGACCTCCATTCACGGTGCCAGAACCAAAACACGATGGGAAGATCCTTCCAGACGAAAGAGGTGGTAAGTCGGATCGCTTACCCATCGTTGTATCAGGAGAAGGCTTCGAAAAGCAGGACCGGGATGATTACCAAGAATACATGGAGCTGGCGCTTCTCTTCTTGGGGCAACCGTCCCTCCAAGGAAGCAGAAGAAGAGTCTCTTCCGCTATCCCGGAGCATTCCACCGAGCTAGGTGGATGGCAAAAGGAATTTATTCCCTCAAGATCTTGTTTCGGAGGCAGTTTTCCCTAACGCCGTCGGAAAAGAAGGCGCTGCGACGCATCAACGTATTCTCCACTACGATTTACCTTCGAGCGTGGTTTGAGGCACCCAGTGGCGTCGATGCTCCTCGAAACGACATCGAGCTCCTCCGACAGCTTGAAGGATACAAGACCAAAGATGAGGCAGTTGCAACCATTGCGATAGCCAAGGCTCAGAACCACCTCTGGTACCTCAGTGAAGACCTTGTTGGTCTCGCCTTTTTCTCGGATAAGGTAGACAATTTGGAAAAGAAGCATATGCTTAAAAATCTCCATGAGGTCCCTGCGCGCAAGAAGGGGCTAAGAAAATTCGAGTCAAAGTGCATGAAATCGCCGTATCTGCTCACTCTCCCAGACTTCGTGACTAAACGGACTGCTAACTTCTTCAAATGCATGGGACTCAAAGTTCCCCACTACCTGGAGGACCTGGTGGCGATGAAGGAGAGAGTTAGGCCCATTCGGGTCGTCAATGACTGCGCTGAACGAGCGGTGAAGCTCGCAACTGACTTCAGCAGCTCGATCACCCAGCGCGAAGTCGAGAAAGAATTGGCATTCCAAGTGATCGAGCATCATCGGAAGACCATGCCCAGTGCAAAGAAGTCCCATTACATATGATCTCTATGGATATGTTGGTAAATTTTTCATTGTTTTCTTAATGTGTTCAAAAGACTAAGGTTTCTGTTAATTGTTTTGGATGTAAAGTTACAGAATTACATTTTTTGTTCAGCTGATTCCATAATCTCCCCAATAAGACTTGAAGGAGGCTCTTGGGGGACCGGTAAATATTACTCAAATTTAATGAAAGTTTGTTTGTGTTGTTCAGTTAATAAATGGACTTGATTAAACATGTGTGTGGTATTGAATTCCAAACTTTGTACATCACCCCTATAGCTGCAGAATGCCCTAATATATATATACAGGGCGTCCCAAAAAAATGTGTATACACACTTTAACAGCTGATAGCTCAATTGATGTTTCTTTCTTTCCAAGTTAAACCCATTAGAATTAATAATGGCAGTCAGACTAAGCTTTGAACAAAGGAAATTCATTCTAAAATGCTACTGGAAGTGTGAAAACGCAGTTGAAGTGCAAAGACAGTTTAGGAGGGAGTTTCAAACAGATCCACCAACGCGACTTACCATCACTCGAATTAGAGATAAATTTGAAGCCGATGGAACTGTTCAGAATGTCCACAAGAAGCGTTCCGGAAGACCACGGACATCGACAAGCCCCACAAAGCAAGAAAGAGTACTGGAAACGTATCACCAATGTCCAAGAAAATCTGTGCGGCAAGCGAGTCGTGAGGTAGAAATTTCAGAATCGTCTGTCCAACGCATTTTGAAGCGCTGTCAATGGAAAAGTTACATTCCAAGATTAGTCCATGCTATTAATGAAGATGATCCGGACCGAAGAGTGGAGTATTGCGAGTGGTACTTGGCACGATGTGGATGTGGATTGGACGAAGGGGTTTCGTAGAATACCCTCCGCGTTCACCAGACCTCACACCACTAGACTTTTTTTATGGGGATACTTAAAAGACAAAGTCTACGCTATAAAACCTGCAACAGTCGCTGAATTGAGAGCAGCCATTGAACGAGAATGCACACAAATACCAAACGAAATGTTTCGTGATGTTTGCGATTCCATTGCTTCGCGTTATCAGCAGTGCCTGGACCAGAACGGACGTCAGTTTGAAAACAGGCGTTGATAAAACAATTAAATAATGTCTGTAGATTCTATTACATTTTGAAAATGAAATGTATTTTAATAAACACTGCCTTTATAATTATTTAAAGTATGTATACATTTTTTTGGGACGCCCTGTATATACATATATATATATATATATATACACACAGGGTGTTTCTAAAGTAATCATCTATTTTGCGAAATAATATGAATTATAAAAAAAACACCTTTAAAACATGAAAATATATATATATATTTGTAAGCTCGGCACACATTGTTGCTCTTCGTGGATAATCTTCTTCTTGTAAGTTGTGGAACACTTGAATGTGGTATGGCTTTTTCTTTAAATCATAACGTAGATTTCTGTAAACCGTTGTTTGTGGAATTTCTAATCTGTAGGATGCCCTCCGAATCGATAATTGTGGATCCTCTTCGAATGCTTCTTGAACAGATTCGATTCTTTCGTGAGATCTTCTTGGCCGTCCAGATCTACGCTCGTCATGCACAAATCCAGTCCTCATAAATTTGTTTACTAATTCGCGAATAGCCTGGTCTCTAGGGCCTGTTTTACGAAACCTTCTCTCAAACTTTTCTCTAATTTCATTACACTTTATGCCTTTTATCCTGCATGTTACTACATAAACTCGTTCTTGCACATTCATCATCAATGATATGGGTCTGAAAATAAAATAAAATAATTAACAAAAAATCGTGTAAAGCAATTGAAATATTATAAATACATGAATTTTGTATAACAATGCGCTTACCATTATGCCAATATAACAATTGTTTAAAATCCCCCTATTTCACCAAAATAGATGGTTACTTTAGAAACACCCTGTATATATATATATATATATATATTATATATATATGTGTGTGTGTGTGGTGTGTGTGTGTGTAAATATATATACATATGTAAATATATTAGTACGTGAAAAAGTTTAGATTTCTGAAATTCTAACACGTCCCACGGGTGGGTCGTATGGGACCCAAGAATAGAATGAGACCTCAGGTACCAAACGACCCACCCGTGGGACGTGGGTCAAAAGTGACCTCAGCAAGGTCAATGACTCATATTATTATATAAAAAAATTATAAAGTTTGTCCAATGAGAATTTATAAAGACACAAGTGGGACCCTGGGGAATATTGGAAAAATAGGCGCGGGAACGAACGTGTTAATAATTTTCTCTATTCTCTTTTTGCAAACCGTAATTGAAATGTCTAAGGGAATAAGTTTATCCCGGAGAGGAAAAATAATTGCCTTTTCAAGAGAGGGAATGTCCCAACGCCAGATCTCAACAAAAATTAACGTTTCAAAAGGGGCCGTCCAAAGAACTTAAGCAGATATAAAGAATCTGGATCGTGCTCTTTAAAGACAAGCTCTGGCAGACCTAATATGACTACTGATTCTGAAGAACATTACATCAAGGTTACATCACCGCGTGACAGAAAAACCACAGCTACACAGATTCAGGCACAGATGAATGAACAACGGGACTCTCCAATAAGTACAAGTACTAAAAAAGAAGACTCATGAAAGCTGGTCTCCATGGCAGAGTTGCTGTGTCCAAACCACTACTGAGGAAACAAAATAAGGCTAAAAGATTGGAGTGGGCAAGAGAAAATCGAAATTTTACTGTAGACGACTGGAAAAAAGTTCTTTTTACTGATTAATCAAAAGTGGAAGTTTTTGGGTCTCATAAAAGAGTTTATGTTAGGCGTAGAACCAACGAAAAATTGATAGATCCCTGCATAAAACCTTCAGTAAAACATGGTGGAGGCAACATTCAAGTTTGGGGTTGTTTCAGTTATTCTCTCGTTGGAGATCTTCATCGAATCACTTACACTCTCACAAAAGAGAAGTACCACTCCATACTAGTGATATATGCAATACCATCAAGAGTGAGGCTTTGTGGTCAAGGATTCATTTTCCAGCAGGATAACGACCTGAAGCACACTTTTAACCTTTGCATGAACTATCTCAATAAGAAAAAAGATGAAGGTGTTCTACAAATTATGAAGTTTCCTCCACAAAGTCCTGATCTCAATTCAATAGGGCATCTTTGGAACCATTTGAAGAGTCTGAAAGCTAAAAAGAATATAACTGCTCTTGATTCTCTCTGGGAGAATGCAGAAGAATGCTGGAACGGCATAGCACGCTGGAACGGCGTAGCACAAGTTGTTATCCAGAAATTTGTCGAATCTATGCCTCACAGGGTGGAAGCTGTCATTAAAGCAAAGGGAGGTCTTATCGATTATTAATAAGATTATGCCATTAAATTGTTAATTTCTTTACTAATTTATAATAATTACATTTAGAAGCAAATAATGTAAACCTTATGAACCTTATGTTGTTTCGTGCGTTGGTCTCTCTTCACAAGGAGGACAAGCTGGTGGCCCCGCCTCTATGTAACAATAAAAAAATCAAATTTTGTTGTAATTATCATATATATTTCTACAATTTACAATAAATTGGGTGATTATAAGGTGGTTGTAGACTTTTGAATGCCACTGTTGATAATATGCATATAACTCTATATAATATAATATATACAGTATATACAATATATAATATGCGTCCTTTATACATGCAGCGGAGTATTTTCTCGTTGCAGCTTAGGTGTAGATTTTTGTTTTACCTTTTCTGTATCCTCATGTATGGCATTTTGTCGTTTCAACTTAGGCTTTCCGCAGGTTGTCTTGTGGTATTTTAGGTGAGAGCAGTTGCTGGCCACAAATTTGCAAACGTTGCACATGTACATTGTACACCCTTTTATTCTTTGGCGTAACAGTCACATGTATAGTTGTGTTTTGTGTTTTGTTTTTGTTTTGTGTCGCCCACTTACACGTTTTAATTTTTTAGGTGATTTACATCAACCCACTCATCGATCGTCATGCCTCGAAAGTGTAAAAATCACCCCAACAATTTCTGTTATATGTGCGGCTCGTTCGCGACTAAATCACAACGGCGTACAATCACGATGGATCTTCGCAAAACTTACCGGTTATACTTCGGCTGTCCACTAGGAGACCAAGATAGGGCGTGGGCGCCACATGTTATCTGCACCGCTTGTTCGAATGGATTACGTGACTGGTTGAACCAAAGGAAAACATCGATGTCGTTCGCTATACCCATGATATGCAGGGAGCCGAGAGACCATCATGGCGATTGTTACTTTTGCAATGTTAACATAACTGGATTCTCCGTGAAGAACAAGCATAACATCATTTTATCCGAACGTAGACTCCGCGATCAGACCGATCCCTCACGATAACACGATGCCGATTCCGGTACCTCCACAGCATGGACTCGATTCTTTAGAAGACGAAAGGGAATCCAACGAAGGTGCGATTGGTGGAGATGCGGGACCTTCAGCCGATCTTCACTACACACCTCCTGACGAAGAGCAATCGGAGCCGGAGAGGCTTACCCAAAACGAGTTGAATGACGTCATTAGAGACCTAGCCCTTTCCAAAGAGAAATCAGAAATTCTCTCCTCGAGACTCAAGCAGAAACACTTACTTGAGAAGAACGTCCGAGTGTGTCACTATCGAAAACGAAACCATGATTTGGCGACATCCTTTACAATAGAGGGTCCGCTCTGCTATTGCCATGATATCATTGCACTTTTCGAGAACTTGTCACAGGTACACACACCATCTGAGTGGCGCCTCTTCGTTGATTCCTCACAGCGAAGCTTGAAAGCGGTTCTCCTGCATAACGGGAACTTAAAGCAGTCCATCCCGATCGCCCACTCTGTTCATCTAAAGGAGACGTATGATAACATGAATATACTACTCGAAGCAATCCAATACAGCACTCATCAATGGAATATCTGTGGTGATCTCAAAGTCATTGGTATGTCAATGGGCATGTGGGAGGGTTCACGAAATACTGTTGTTTTCTATGCCTATGGGACAGCCGTGCTACCGCGGGTCATTACATCAGACGTGACTGGCATCAAAGAAGAACATACGAGCCAGGAACGGGCAGTGTCCAGTATGTTCCTTTAGTTGATCCAAAGAAGATTTTCCTGCCACCTCTCCACATTAAGCTCGGTTTAATGGAAAATTTTATGAAGGCGATGGGTAAGGCAAATTCAAGAGGGTTTCGATACCTTGTCGAGAAATTTGCAAACCTCAGTGCCGCGAAATTGAAGGAGGGAATCTTTGTGGGGCCCCAAATCAGGGAAGTTCTGCAGGATGAAGGCTTTGAAGAAAGCCTCAGAGCCTTAGAACTAAAAGCATGGCAGGCTTTCAAATGGATTTGTGGAAACTTCTTGGGTAACCACAAGTCTCCCGCATACAAAGATGGAGTTCAGAAACTGCTCGATGCATATCAAGAAGTGGGCTGTCGCATGTCCTTGAAAATACATTTTTTACATTCGCATCTAGATTTCTTTCCCAAAAACCTTGGTGCAGTGAGTGACGAACAGGGGCAACGCTTTCATCAAGAAATCCAGCCATTGGAAAATCGCTACCAAGATTTCTGGAACGAAAGTATGCTGGCAGACTACTGCTGGATGTTGTACTGCGACGATCCGGACAAGGTTTACAAAGGAAAATCGTACTCGCAACGTTTTTAGATTGGTGTACATTTCTTTTTATGAATAAAGTTGTACTTTTACAATAAATTGTGCTGAAATTAACACCAGTCATATTTCGATAACTAGATGTGCTAGAGGAAAACCGAAAGCAGATGTGGAATCAGCGTACAAAACTGGTCTACAAAAGTCTGTATACATCTTTGATGAGAGAAAAAAGTTCGATTTTGTCGACCAGTGTTAATAATAAACAAAAGTAAGAGAGTCGGGGACAGGACAGAACCCTGAAGAACACCACTGTTAATAGCTTCAGGAGAAGAACAGTGGCCATCTACAAACGCAGCTATAGATCGGCCAGAAAGGAAATCGGAGATGAAGGCAAAGCTAGAAGGATAGAAACCAAAGGAGGGCAGTTTGAAAATTAAAGATTTATACCGGACTCTATCAATAGCTTTTGATATAACAAGCACAAGAGCAAAAGTTTCACCAAAATCCCGAAAAGAAGATGACCAAGAGTCAGAGATACCCAAGAAGATCGCCAGTAGAACGTCCCTTCCGGAATTCATACTGACGATCTGAAAGAAGATTGTGAGAAGAGAGGTCTTTAGGAATCTTCCTATTAAGAATAGATTCAAAAATTTGGAAAGGCAAGAAATCAAAGCATTTGGACGATAGTTAGAGGGTTGAGAGCGGTCACCCTTCCTTCGGACAGCAAACTTCCAGCAAGAAGGAAAAGTACTAGATGAGAGGCAAAGACGAAAGAGTTTGCATAGGCAGGGTGTCAGCACAGAAGCATAGTTCTTAAGAACAACTGGAGGAACACCATCAGGACCGTACGCCTTCCTAGAGTTGAGTCCAGATCCGGCCAAAAAAATAATGTTTGGAAGAGATTCTAATTTCATACATAATAAGGTCAGAGTGGGGAAGAGATGGAAGAACAGCACCGGAATCGTCCAAGGTTGAATTGTAAGCGAAAGTTTTGGGGAAGTGTTCATCTTTATCAGGAGAAGAGACGGCAATTGAGCCGTCGGAATGGAAAAGAAGAGGGAAAGAGGAGGAAGTAAAGTTGTTGAAGAGGTCCTTATCTATATGCCAGAAAGAGCGAGAATCTATCTATTAGGTTAGGTGTAATCTATATATTGCACCTAATTTACATTTATACATTATGAATTGTTATTTTATATTCATTAGTAAATCCCATCTTTATGATTCTAACATTACCTTCCCGTAAAAAAAATTTAATTCCCATTCAAATTTTAACTATAATTACCTAATTAAATCCTAAGTTAGTATTAGTGGGGTGGATTAATGCAAAACTCGTTCACATCTGACAGAAAGTGTGAAATTTGGCATGAAGTTACCTTTAGCTATATAGAAACATTTCCAGGTTGGGGACACGCTGGGACCTCATTCTGGCGGCCATTTTAAGCGAATTCAAAATGGCTGCCTCGATTCCACAGCCAAAACCATAAAATGCCATATCTCATTAATTACGGGGCCGATTTTGATGATTTTGGGCTCATTTCTTATACTTTTGAGGATGCCTGATCAATCTAATATGTTTCAGAATGTTTCGAGGTCAAGGTCGCTTGATAAGTCATGGTGAAGGTAATTTTTTACCCTAAAACACCTACTGTACATCGCTCTATCTCTGAAACGGCTGGGCCAAATTTGATGACTTTGGGCTCGTTTCTGTCAGAGTTCATAGCTCCGCGGTTGCGGTTGTCAGGAAGTCACAACCGCGCGGTTGCAGTTGCGGTTGCGGTTGTTTGGTTTAAAGTTGAATTATCACTTTAACCTGTGTGAACTTATGGAGAATATGAGCGATACCGGCAAATCAAAGATTAACGCGTTTTAGCCACACTGTCTGACTGCAAATTCAATCATTATTCTACGTATAGTCAAGTGTGTTTCCAGGGTGCGGGATGGGTCAGGTACTTTTTTGAACGTGTTCATTCCTTTACGCTGGATAGTTTCAGTGACGGCCTTTGAGGCATCAATGAAGTGTGTCTTGACGAAATCATTGTACATGGCAGATCCGATCTCATGAGCATCTCTTAACAAGTTGGTCACACATGCATTCATGACCAATTTAGTGTCAAGGGTAGTAAGGTAAGAACTTGTGTCACTGAATGGGTTGCCATGCTCTTTTAGGACTCGCACCAGAGACTTCACGTCATGTGAAAACGAATCTGGAGGCTCTGTGCCTCTTCGTGATGGGAGGAGGTGCTCGACTTGTGGTGCCATGACGAAGTCCTCAGAAGTGGAGATGATGCCTCATAAGTGGAGAAGCTAGCATCCATATGATGAGGGCAATCGGATCGTCGTAAAGACCAGATGCACCTCCATCTCCCTTGATGTGATCGTTTGAGTGTTCATGTGATTGGTCTTTCGCCATCATGGAATACCGGTTCTCTGACCTCTGTACAACGAAGTTGCCCTTCATAAACTCGTGATACACTGGTGGATGTTTGTCCTTCAACTGCATGAGGTCTCTCACGTGTATTGGCAGCCACCGTGCGTAGATTGGATGGTCGAAAGCGAAACACCATGGGATTATCTCACCAAGGACTTGGACATAGAGTTCAAAATCTCCCTCTTTCTGAGACCTGATGAACCTGCAGTACATTAGTTGGAGATCCTTTGTCTGTGTCCAGTATTGGACTGTTGGATATGCTGCTTGTCCTTATGACACTGAGTACACCTCTTCCCTTAATATGTGAAGAGCAGCAAGGGACACTTGGTGTGCATATCGAGTTCTTTTCACGTTAGAGGCACTCAACGCCGAATGAGCAAGACCAGGTGATAGAACGCCTGCTTCCACCAACGCGTGATCCCACCCTGAGCCATCAAGCCACTTGCCCAGGATCTCCTGCAGCACCATCTCAATGTGAAGCCCTCCCATCATCACAACGTATTGTCTTCACCAAGTTGCTCTGGGTAATTCCATTGGATTCGTTTTGCCAGATTATACAATGGTTGGTCCATGCCAATGACCGGGGTTTGCCCTGGATTTAAAAAGTTGATTCCTTCTTTTGCAACCTCCATTGAATGTTTGATCATGGATGGGGATTCCGCTTTCTCTACAAAGAGTGGTAAAATCCCGATCTCTGCGAGAGGCCGCACATTGTCTTTCTGAAGGCTAGCGTTATAACCTGACCAGGTTAGGACGTCTCCCACCTTAATTCTTTCCTTGTCCAGTATGTGAGACACATGGGCTAACCAGACCTCTTCCTTCACGATGGACCCTGGGATTCTGGACGTTCCTGGAACAACCGGGTCATTGCAAGGGGTCATGAAAATATCTGTGTTGGGTAGTTCAGTTGGGGTACTGCAGCATAGGAAGCTGGTAGAGTAAGATTTTTCAGATCACTGGGAGTATCAGCATTAACGGAACAGACGTCACGCTTGACTCCCTCGTTAGAAGTGCTCAGATGATTTGTTAGGGATATCATCGTACCATGGAAGTCCGAATGGGACAGATTTGATCGTTTCTTTTGATCGATATTATCCTCATAACCCGTAGTGAAGACATTTCTACGCATATTCGTGGGAACAACTACACCATCTTGGCGGAATTGGATGGATACACTAATTGCCAAATCCAACGAGACCTCCGATACGCTATTATAATAAGATATTGACAGCCCAAGTGATGAGAAGTGATTTATGAGCTGCTTTGACCGACCCTGGTTTTGCATTTTCAACCCAACATAGAGGGGTGTGGGTGTTTCACGTTCTTTGGAATGACGCTTCTCATTACTGGTAGGCTTAACAACACGCTTTACAGTATTGTGGATGATAAGGTGAGACAACGTACACGCAACCTTAGCCCTAGCACCCTCAATGGAGTTCTGTGACTTAATATTAGGGCCTAGCAATGTCATTTTCATGAATGCAAACAGTGGAGGAGGGATAGGTTTGAGGAGGCAGTCGTCCGCCAATAAACCTGAGAAAGCCTCTAGCGGATTCTCAAAGATGTGCCTCCTCAGTATATTTGCTGCTTTAACGAGGATCATCGCATCGCCTCGTCATCGCACAAGGTGGTTTCGCTGGAATGAGACAGCACAGATCCAACGGTATCGCTATGCGTAATCAACGTCTCTTCCTGCAGGTTGAGCAACTAATCCTGGCAATTTTTCCATCAAGCGCAGCTTCAATCTTGTAGAATTGCGTGTGGATGTGCTGGTACACCCCAATTGTGTCAATTTTTCGTCATAGAGCTTGTAAAGTTCCCTCAATTTTCGAACTTGTCCTTTACACTCACTAACATAAGCAGCTAACTCAGCAAAAGCCTTGGATTGATACTATTACCACAATTTTCAGATTTGACTGAGGCTGCTTGTCGATCAGCTGAACGGGCAAGGGTGTATAGTTTTGTGTATAGTTTTGTGTGGTAATATGCATCCATGGCATGCATATCAGATGCAGTAGCTAGTCTTACTAACAGTTGGGAGTTGTTGGTTTTTGTGGCTAAGTTTCTGAATGTGATATCAATATCATCAGTTGATGCTTTGATAAGTTTTGCCTTCAGTTCAGTATCACACAATATGCAATGGGGCTGCTCACGATTGAAAGATGAAACAAAACTACTGCGTGTCTTTTTTAGACCGGGAACTTCCTCATTAGAGCACTCTGACTTCACTAATGCCTGTTTCTTTGCTCGATCAAGCTTTTGGGCATTACATTTTCTCCTGCAATTTCCATGAATAACAGCCTTATTCTTCAACAACCTACTTTATATACCTGAACCATCATCCAAACGCCTAATATTCATGGGAAATGGCAACTCTTTGATCACATCAAATGCTGTCAAATTTTCAGACAATGTTTTCTACACACTTTTATACCCATTTTCAGCTGGGCATGTCAACTTATCATTCCGATTTTCTTGGCATAGACAGCAACGTTTCCAAGTAGTGATCCGAAATGGAATTGTGCTATCAACTGAATTACTCATAAGTTGACGTTCACTTGGAGCAGCCATGGTCAACATGTTGTTCGACATCAGATGTAAGATGGAGCGACAGGGGTCATCACCTGGAAAAAAGAAAGTCTGAATGTAAAATTTGAAAGCTATTTTGAGTCATACATTATCATTTTATTACACCAGTCATTAATATTTAATAATAATTTTTAATAAAATATTAATAATTTTATAGATAATATATACGAGTGTGTGTATATATATATATATATATATATATATTAGTGGGGGACCGGGTATCCGCATCCGCATCATTTTTAACATCCGCATCCGCACTTCTAATTGCGGATGTTATGCGGATATTACCTCTAATAAATTATGCAAATTACAATTAAATTAGCTTATAAAGTAGCTTATAAGGCCCAGTCATGCACATTTCATGTAAAGTATTAATTATTAATGAACAAACAAATATATAAACCTCAAAATATAAATACCTGGTAAAAGAGAAAATTGAATGAAACTTGTTTCATTGAATTTTCTGTGGCTGAAACTCTTGAGAAAGTTATTATTTTTACCATAATGAAAACATTAATATTAATTTTAATTCTTATGCATTGCCTGCCATAATAGTAATATCAGGAAATTTGAAAAATTATGTCATATATTCATAATTCTATATTATATTGATGGATTAACTAAATATCCGCATCCGCGGATATTGAAATTAAAAATCCGCATCCGCAGATGTTGAAAAACTGACATCCGGTCCACCACTAATATATACTGTACATATATATATATATACAGTATATATATATATATATATATATATATTTTTTTTTTTTTTTAGTTCAGGAAGAACCGATTCGCCTCTATTTAAAGGGCATATCTCAGCGGAAAAACAAAGAAAAAGTGAGAGGAAAGACAGAGGAAAAAGAAAGGGTGGAGGGGACAGTCGAAGTGGAAAAAGACCAAGGATGACAAGGACTGCAGGGTCGAGCCCCATCATCCTTGGGTGCTAGGGCCGGGAGGGCGCACGTGAAACCTCCAGGAACAAGCTCGTACAAACGAGCACAAAGAGCACCCAAGAGCACGAGCTTAGAACCCCCTTGCGGGGATATATATATATATATATATATATATATATATATATATATATACCGAGTGTCCGAGAATTATCTGTACAAGTTTTGGCTGTTATTAAAAGTCAACCATGAAGTGTAGAAATTCCAGTGTTGTCCCATTTTACAGAGAATCTCATTAAGTTTTTTCTGATACCAAGTTTTGACAAGTTTTTTAGAAATTCCAGTGTGTCCGAAAATTATCTGTACAATTTCATCTTTTAATAAAATTCTTGATAACACACGTAAAATTCTTAAACAAGATTATTTAGAATCAGTGATTCGCAAAACATCCAATCGATAATCCAAATGTTGCCATGTACGCTGCAGCATATCCACATCAATTCGCTCAATAGCAGCGGTGATTCTTGCTTTTAAAACATCAATGTCTGTCACCCGCGTACAAAAAAGAAAAAACTTGTCAAAACTTGTTATCAGAAAAAACGTAATGAGTTTCTCTGTAAAATGGGATAAAACTGGAATTTCTACACTTCATGGTTGACTTTTAATAACAGCCAAAAAGTGTACAGATAATTCTCGGACACCCGGTATATATATATATATATTATATAATATATATATATATATATATATATATATATATATATGAATATATATGAATAGAAACGACGTAAATAAGGAGCGTCTCTGCACACGGGGAAGAGAAATAACGAATAAATGAAAAATGAGGCGAATCGCCCGGGAATCGAACCCAGGGCCTTCCAATTGCCGATATATATATATATATATATATATATATATATATATAACTTTTAAATACCGTATATTTTGGCGCATAAGACGACACTTGAATCTTCAAAAAGACGCCCCAAAACCACGGGTCGTCTTATAGGCCAGATACAAAAAAGTGACCTTAAAATTCTACTCAAAATACCAATAAATAGGTTCAATGATACAATTTATTAGGTAATTTTAATTTTATTTAAATTTTTTTTTAAAACTGACCATAAAATTCTACGTAGGTTCTAGGTATTCTAAGTAGGTAATTTTACTTAGGTATTAGGTAATTTATTAGGTAATTTTAATTTTACTTTATTTATTATTCATTATCTTCATCGTCTGAGGCAAGGAGCTCGTCAAACACATCCTGAGTCTCACTGTCTACATTGTCGTCGTACGGGTCCCAGTCTGAATCTGGTGAGTCGGCTTCGGCTTCGTCGTCAGTGTCCCCACAAGAAATCATCCTCCGTACCATCCATTGCATTAGAGATACCGCACTTTTTGAAAGATTTTATTACAGTCTCTACCTTCACTTTATCCCATGCTTTGATTACGAAATCACACAGTACATCAAGTGATGCAGCACGCATAGCACCACCGTTTGTGAAAGATTTTTCACCATTCATCATCCAATTATTCCATTCTTCACGCATATGATCTTTAAATGGCTTGTTCAGGCAGACGTCTAGTGGTTGTAGTAGAGAAGTCAAACCACCTGGTATAACAGCGATCTCAGTATTATTTCGTGCTAATCGAATTTTAGTGTTCTCAGTTACATGACTGCGAAACATATCCCAGACCAACAAACTGCGGTCCTTGTGTAGACCGCCTGGCCGCCTGTTCCACACATTGTCTATCCATAATTTTACACCATCCTCATTTATCCATCCTTTTTCATGAAAATGTACTTCTACACCTGGTGGGAATTTTATTTTAGGCTTAGTTTTGCGCTTGAAGATGACCATGGGTTTTAACTTCGTACCATCGGCCGTGCACGATAACACCACCGTAAACCTGGTCTTTTCATGGCCTGTACTTCTGACTTGCACAGTTTTCACACTTTTAGATTCCACCGTTTTACTGCTTAACATATCGAAGTTCATGGGGGTTTCGTCCATATTTCCAATATTGGATAATTGAAACTGGTATTTCTGCCTCATACGAATAATAAACTGGTGAAAACTGGTAACTTTATGCTCAAGATCTGTTGGTAGTTTCTGAGCAATTTTTGTTTTCTGCAGTATTACCAGATTTTTCTGTTCATGAAACGGTTGCACCAGCCTACTGTTGCTTTAAATTCTCTACTCTGTTCTGGGTTTGACCTTGCCCACTTCAGTACATATGCTCTGATCATATTTCTTGTGACGATATGGCCATCCTGCCTCTGTTCGAGTACCCATTCTGCAATGTGATTTTCCAAATCTGGGTAACGAGTGATTCCTCTTCTCATCGAACATTTTTTCTTTGGCATTTTTCTTAAAACATCTTCATTCTTTCTCCACTCTCTTACCATCTTCTCAGTTATGTCAAATGTCCTTGCAGCAGCACAGTTGTTCGATTCTTTGGCCAGTTCAATGACTTTTAACTTAAAACTTGCTTCATACTTTCTTCGTTTTACTGGTGGCACAATTTGAATAAAATTTTTAAACTGGTTTGGACAGAAGCTAGCAACAGACTGAACCGTGAGTCTGAGTCGCTTTGTGAGGATGCTTCACCCACCTATCGGCCACGCCCACCAATTGAGTCAACACGACTCAAATTTTGGGGGTCGTCTTATACCACAGATATGAGCTTAACCCATGAAATTTAGACTGAATTTTGGGTCTCGTCTTATCCGAAGGTCGCCTTATCCACCGAAATATACGGTATGTATCTTAGCGTAATTTCATATTACAGCAGAAGTAAAAATGTCACTGTGATTTTCACCTTGACATTCACCGTAGCCGCACGGTTACATAACATTGGACTTGAACAATAATTGCCCTAAATTTTAGTACTGAATAATATATAACGCATTATAATGCGCACTGCACTCTATTATTTTGTGTTTGGTAATAAAATCACTTACCTGTACTCTAAAACCGTTCAAAATTGATAAAATACTGCAACAGAAATTTCACCATTCACTGACTGAAGCGTAGTGGCGACTAACCTACTAAGCCTGAATAATGCTTGTGGAAGGGCCCTCACAACGCGATCTATTATAATTTTTTTAACTAAAATAATGAAACCGGATGACAATTTGTTCAAAATGGCCTTCCAAGATCATCAAAATCGGCCCAGTAGTTCCTGAGATAGAGCATTTTATGGTTTTGGCTGTGGAATCGAGGCAGCCATTTTGAATGTCATTTTGAATTTGCTTAAAATTGCCGCCAGAGTGAGGTCCCAGCGTGTCCCCATCCTGGAAATGTTTCTATATGTCAAAAGGTAACTTCATGCCAAATTTCACACTTTTTACCAGATCTGAATGATTTGGGTGCATGTTTGTATTACTTAATCGACCCCACTATATGAAATTTATTGTAATTTATCATTAAATATTAAGTTTACTGTTATTATTTCCTCTTATTATCGTACTGCATTAAATTTTTTGTTCGATTATAAAAAAAATGGGTGCTCTTCCAATATGTGCTCTACCGCGAAACTGTGATCTACCATATTCCAATACGTGCTCTACCGTGAAACTAGCCTTAAAGGCTAACTAACGAAAATATCATGACTTAACATAACCAATCGTTAGGTTAACTATACGCCCTTGACGATTGGTTAGGTTAAGTCGTGATATTTTCGTTAGTTAGCCTTATAAGGCTAACTAACGTACCTGCTGCTAATCCGAATAATCTAAGGTAGATCACGTATTGGAATGTAAATTTTAAGGTAGAGCACATATTGGAAGAGCACCAAAAAATGAAATTACCCTTAAAAAAATAATTGTGATTAATAATTAATTGTGAGGAATTTTGAGACGAACAGGAAATCTTACGAGAATAAATTATATATAAGCGTTGGTTGAAGCAGTGGTGGAAGATTTCTCCGTTGCTCTCCCAACTCCGGGTCCATCTTAACGCTGATGTTTCACTGTTCCCACTCGATTGCTTCGGTTGTAAAGTTTCAGGAAACGTCCCACATGATGGAGGAAATTTTTCTTCGTTTTGGGAGAGTAAAAATGGGATTTAATAATGAATATAGAATGACAGTTCTTAATGTATAAATGTAAGTTAGATTTAATAGATACATTTTAAAAATTAGGAAATAGGCCTATTCTGAATGTGGACAAGAGTATATGACATGAACTACGAAGCCAGAACAACAGGTTTCGTATGGTTTATTATACTCATATTCACGTTCAGCCAATCAGTCATCTGTTTGGTATCATGGGTCTCTTCCTCTCGTCCTGTTCAGTCAGGTTCTTTAAGATAGGTTAGGTTTTAGATTGTAATAGATTTATAAAGTAAATAATTAAATATCAGAAATTAGGTCAGTAAAGTTAGTTAAATACTGTAGAATAGGGGGAAATAATAAAAATTATTGAAATAATGTATTAATTCCTGTCTTTTAAGTTTTAGGTTCTTGAAAAATTACAGATCAGATAAATTGCCACATGAGAGTGGAACCGCAAAATCCGAACAAAGAAAAAGGCCACGCAACACCAGAGACACAGAGAGAGAAGGAGAGAGAGTTAGACACAGTAGTCAGAAGCAGTTGTCAATCTTAAAATCGTTTTGTTCTCATATGTTTATTTTTATTTAAATTTTTCTCTCCAAGCCCGTAGGAAATAGGACCTATATTTAAGATGAATTAAGAAAAGTAAGTTAAATGCATTAACCCCTAAGGCTACTAACGGAGGGAGTCGTTGCCGAGCCCAAGGCATTTTATTAATGTCACGCGCGAGGCTATATCATTTTAAAGGCCTACTTGATTTTTCGGACAAGGCTTAACCTTATATCTTAAATTGTCTAACGTAATTTGTGAGCATATGATTAAAAGAATAAATATATTGTTTCACAAGAAAAGAGTTTATATTAATGACAAAATTCTGAATTTATTAATTAAACGAGAAAAACATTAATTTATTTAGTTGTGGTTAAGTGGAAAACCTGAAGTTAATCCAAAGTAAATCCGAACTCAAAAAGGACACTGGTCACGTTACCATCCTGTTTGTAGTATGCACACTCGAACCCACGAACGGGACAAAAGGAAGGAAGTTTCTAAACGGACGGTTCATCGAAAATCCGAATCCCGAACCTTTCATTCGTACAGTGGGAGGGATGTAATCCGTCAAGTGTAGCCCGATTGTTGATGAAGGTCGTGAAAAGAAATCTTTCCTTTTTTCTCGTTGTTGTTGTTGGTTAGCCGATCAGCCCACACGGATCGAGCAAGCCGGCGGCACGCAGATAATCGATCGCCTTCTCCGGAGTGGACCAGAGGTTCAGCGCACTAGTGATGTGTTGTGTTCGTTGTTGTGCTAGGGTGGTACAGTCTGTCATAATGTGTTCAGTTGTTTGTGGTGTGTACTGGTACAGGTGGCAGGTGTCGTCTATGGAGTTGTCTAGTCTGTGTCTATATGCCTTCTGTAAATTGGGGTGCTGTCCACATCGGAATCGTGCTCAGTTAACTCGATCCGATCTGCTCAGGCTGGTCTCTGACCTGTCAATGGGTGGCGGCTGTGCACCGCATTCGGACTAAGTCGTGTCAGTGCTTTATGGGTTAGGTGTGTGTGTGTATGTGTTTTCTGTACTGTGTGATGTCTATGGGGAGTGGTATAGAATGGAGTATTTGGTTATAATGTCTCTCTGGTGTTACCTTAATGGAGCGAGATGTTGGTGCATGATTGTACATGTAGTGGCAAGGGTGTTGTGGGTTAGTTGTCGCTGCTGCCATGAATTGTGTTCCCTTCATATCTAAATGTTCATTAACTTTCAGTAGTTTTGTTTCTGTGTGCAGGTGTTCCATTGGTGTTGTTTGAGTACATCCTGTAATGACACGAAGTGCGTTGTTTTGTTTTGTCGGTAAGCTTTTTATGTGTGTGTTTGAGATAATGGGTGCCCAGCATGGGCTAGCATAGTCCATAACTGAGCGAATATATTGTTTGTATATGAGTGATGTTGTTTCCTGCTGGTGTCCATAGTTTGTGCCTGTTAGTACCCTAAGCATATGATGATAAGGTAAGCTTGTTATCTATGGGTGTTGGAATGTCATGCGTGTATAAGTTGAAGAGTGTTGGTGAGAGAACAGAGCCTTGAGGGACCCGTTCGGAAAAAGTTTGTTTTTGGATGACTTGCCATTAAATGTGACATGTTAGTATCTTCCTAATAGTTGCTCAGCCACTTTTGGTGTTATTGTGCATGTTTGTGTTGGGTATTTTGTTTATGAGAGGGAAACGTGGGGTAGCATCAAATGCTTTACTAATGTCTATTGTTGCTAATACTGTACGTTGAGCTGGTCGTCTGGAGTTGATGACATCCATGATGTGCTGCGTGAGGTTAGTGAGCAATGTCGTGGTTGAGTGGTGAGGTCTGAGTCCATGTTGAATAGGCGATAGTGGTATGTTTGGGTTGGTGATTTGTAAGATTATTCTTTCTGTTACTTTGGAAGGTGTGCATAGTAAAGTAATGGGTCTATAGGAAGCTGGTTCTGTTGGATTTTTGTTTCGTGCGAGTAGAGTAATAATTTTACCTTGTTTCCATATGTCAGGAATAATACAGTGTTGATATGAATATGTCTGATGTTTGTGAGGGCTAGTATTCCCTGCGGGCCCAAGTGTTTAAGGTGTATGTTAGATATGTTGTCTGGTTCAGTAGCCTTCGAATTCGTAATGTTTTTGATGATCTTGGTGGTCTGGTCTGTATTGAACGGTGTAATGGTCGTGTCGAGCCTGTAGGTTTTCTTGTGTCTGGCTGTTTGTCTACGTGTTTCTGGTTTTTGTCTCTGGTTAAGTGACTTATCTTTGCGTAGTGATTAACTAGAATGTTAGCTTGTGTATATGTTGGGATATTATTTTGGCTGCGACAGATAGCCGCGTGTGAGGTGTGAATGCCACTGTTAGAGTGGGTAATGCTGTTTATAGTCTTGTATAGCCTGGATGTATCTGTGGAATGGCTTAGTGTTGTTATGAATTCCCTAAATGTTTCTGTTTGTTTTTCTTTGAGTTTTATTTCTGTGTTGAGCTGTTGTATCTGCTGTTTTATGGCTTCTGTGCATGGTGTTTGTGTTATGTTTGAGGTTGTTACGTTGCCTTATGAGGTGCGCTATTTCTCTAGTGTAATTTGGGTTGTATTTCCTAATGTTTCCCTTGGGTATGTATTTGTTTGCATTATTGATGATCTGATTAAATGTATTATGTGTTGTATTGATGTCTATGATAGGTGTGCGGTTTAATGTGGTGAATTATTCCTCAGTCTGTATTTTGAACTGTTCCCAATCAGCTTTCTTGTAATTTCTGTAAGTGTGCCTAAGGCTGTTGGGGAAGAGTGTAGAATGTGTTGTAATGTTGATGTGCAGGTGGTCTGATGACAGTTGTTTTTCTGTTCTCCAGTGTGTATGTGTTGCTAGTGAGGGGGAACAGAACGTTATGTCTGGGGAGGAGTTTGAGTATCCTGCTTGATGTGGTATGTGTTCTTCTGTGTTGTTAAGAATGAAGAGGCTGTTTAGATGTGTGGCTATGTTGGCGCCTGTGGTGTTGTTTTGGTTGTGCAGGTACCAACTAGTGTCTTTAGCGTTGAAGTCTCCTCCTAAGACGATTGTGTAACTGTGGATTGTAATTGACTGGCACCTGAGGTGAACTATCTGGTGGGATGTAAATGTTGATGAGTGTGGTGGTGTTTTACGCGTGTTTTAATGTGAACTGACTGTATTTCTATCGTGTTAGTTGCTTGGATTGTGTTTGTAATGTTTTGGGTGTAGCTAATGCTTTTACGTATGTAAGTGATGAGTCCACCCCCGTGACCCCCAGTACGATATTGACGGATCGCCGTGAAGTCAGGGATGGTGGGTGTTTTGTGTGTGCATTTCAGTTTTGTTTTTTGTATAAGTGCTACGTGAATGTTTTGTTTGTGTCCGAATTCCCTAAGCTGCATGATTTTGTTTGTGAGGCCATCTGCGTTTTACTGTAATATGTTAATATTATGCTTCTGTATGTGTCTCATAGTCCTATTGTGTCTATGTCTTTGTATATGGTGACATGTGTAAGTTGTAGTCGGGCCTGGATTAGTCTTAATGTCGCCGGAGAGTAAGAGTTGTCCGGGCACGCAATTTCTCCCCGTAAGTGAAAAAATAGCACGCTGGTATAGGTCCGGCCCCGGGAGCCGATCGGCAATCTAACCGTGCCACGCAACAGGCCGTCGACTGCCATTCTGGCCAACGGTAGACAGCCCGCTGCACGGAGATTTGAAGAAGTTTGGCCACCAGCGCGTTGATGTTTCGGTTTGACGTCGCCTTTTCTTCGCGCTGACGTATCCCGCGCTGGAGGATACAGCCACTGTTAGAAGCATCCTCGTCAGCTGCATTCCTAATGGTTGAGCTTTTACATTGATAGAATCCTTAACTTTTTAAGGAATCTGAAATTTATTTTCTGAGGGCACTCAAATCAATACGGTTGCTTGGCGTTTCGCAGCCACTTGTGAAAATAGGTCTCAGTTTTGCTTTCCGTTCAGTGAAGTTTAAAACCAAAAATTTGGAACTGCTGGATGTTTTTCTCGTTGTTGACGACGATGGTTTCGAGTGATCGAGTTTAGATAAAAAAAAGAACATGCCGTTGATGGCACACACTTTTGCTTTGAACTTTTCGTTTTTCCCAGATCACATTTCCCACCCGTGAATTCGCTACGATTAAATCTTTTTACCTTCAATTTTATTTTCGCGTTTACTTTGACTGAAACCTAGACGCTGCAAACAGAACACAATGATTGATAACATGTACAATTGTACATATTAACTTGAACGTGTGCGGACGGGATGCCGAATGCACTTTCGCCGAAAGTTAGGAAGCCGAAGCCAAGACGCCGAAAGGACAAGAAGCCTAATGGACATGAAGCCGAATGGACATGAAGTCGAATGCACATTAAGCCGAATGCACATTAAGCCGAATGCACATAAATTAATATCAAAATATATAATTGGAATATTTAAGAAATAAAACACTATCAAAGGATGAATTTTTAATTGTAAAACAATTATTTTAATAAATTAATATTAAAATATATAATTGGAATATTTAAGAAATAAAAAAACTATCAGAGGATGATTTAAAAATTGTAAGCTAATGCTCTTAAGAAAGCCAATCCTTCTTCTTTATTATACGAACTGAAAATGGATTTTATTCTTTTGTTAATGGCGTCATACTTTTTGTTAGGCTTGGAAACGTCCATTCCTATAGGCGCCTGTTCAATCAAAATTTCGGCTTCAGGTCAACTGAATGCCCGGTTAGGTCAACTGTACACCCTTGACGATTGGTTAGGTTAAGTCATGATATTTTCGTTAGTTTAATGTCTGAAATGTCTCCAATTGTTTTATTACTTTATTGCTATAATGCACAAAATGCACGTATGCGAAACCATTAAGAAGAAGCTTCCTGCCACCTCTTGCCGTTTTAACGAATTCCATGATACTGTGAACGGTTTATGAAAACGAATAGCTTATCACCTCTTGGTTGGTTTGTCAAAAACAATAGTTTATCACCTCTTTGTTGGTTTGTGAAAACCAATAGTTTATCCATATATATTATATATATATATATATATATATCTATATATATATATATATATATATATATATGGGAATGAACTCAGAATGGTCCCCTGAGTTTTTTATGATACACACGTCGGGCTAGCATCATGAAAAAGAAAAACTATGGTATTTGTCGTTTACCATTACTTATTCGGACTATAGTGGATTTAATTTATCCCAGAAGAGTTCCTTGTTCCATGCACTGTCTGTGTGTATCATATATATATATATATATATATATATAATATATATATATATATAATGTCCATTCGACTTCATGTCCATTCGGCTTCATGTCTATTCGGCTTCATGTCTATTCGGCTTCATGTCCTTTCGGCTTCATGTCTATTCGGCTTCATGTCCTTTCGGCGTCTTGGCTTCGGCTTCCTGACTTTCGGCGAAAGTGCATTCGGCATCCCGTCCGGCTACCGTTTTCTTTCGAGTTTTCTACTTTGTACCAATTCTTCATCCGGCACTGGACTTCCTGAACGCGAAAGATATCGTTTCATTTCTGCGGGATTTTCTCTAGGTCATGGTCTGGCTGGTAGCCAATTGTATCACGTTGGGTACGCGTGCGCTTCGTCGGTAGTTGGTGTCTCTTCGGTTTCAGTCGTGTTTTCATCTTCCATCAAAGGGGGATCTTCTATTATCGGAAATGTCTCCTTTGGTAAAAAGGCTTTCTTTAATCGATTTATGTGGACGGTCTGAATTTTTCGATCAGTATATATGCCTTTAATGCCTGAGGGCTCCGTACTCGGGTTACTCGATAAGGCCCCTTCCATCGGACTTTCAGTTTTCTCATATTTGGAGCACATTTGGTTTCATTTCGTACCAGAACCATGTCACCTTCCAGACTCTCCGAAATATGTAATACCTCTCGGTTTCTTCGTGAGCCTCTTCGGAATTTTTTTGCGCCTGTTGAAAAGCATGGTTCAATCGTGTTCGTGGTTCCGCCGAAAAACACTCTCCACTGGAATATTCCAGAACTCGATTTTGGAGCAAATCGGAATACGGCAGGCAGGTTACAATCCATTGGTACGAAGTATTCAAGGAGAGAATGACGTAATTCAGTTGTACAGTAGGTCCCATGAGTGGGGCTCTCCTTCCGTTAAAAAGTTGAGTTTCTCCTTCATACTTCGATTACAGTAAATCGCTCTGTGATCCCGTTGGACTCTTGGTAATAAGTGGTGTCAATGGGGATTTTGTTTGCAAATATTTACATACCTTTTGGAAAGTACAAGACACGTTTCCCGACCCACGATCACTCTATTTCATCCATACATCCATTTCTACAGATGTATGTCAACAACCCATCAGCGACAGTTTCAGCACGCTTGTTTTGCAAAGGAGTTGCGTCCACATATCGTGTAAAATAATCTACAATCACGAGTATGTACAGTTGCCCACATGTGTAATGTTCCTCGCCTCACAGACGACTCAGTACATGTGGCAAAGCCGCAGTGATAGTCAAGGTTCCCTAACTTGGGGGAAGGTGGGGGGGAAGGAGGGACAACCGAGTCCAACAACATATAACAAAGACATATACTGTATATCTAAAGGACAATTGAATGTGCAGTCATTGACATACAAGTCATTATATTGTAATGTCTGTCTTCATAAAGATAAACAATTAATATGATCGTGACCAGCGTTGAACTCCATGTAGTTTACTAGTCTTATACAGTAACTAGCGGAGCAACCCGCTGTTGCCGGGGTAGAAGTTGAACGCTATAGGCCCCTATATACAGTATATATGCCCGGTTAGGTTAATTGAATGCCCGATTAGGTCAACTGAATGCCCGATTAGAGTAATTGAATGCCTGGATAGGTTAATTGAATGCCCGGTTAGGGTAATTTTACGCCCTTGACGACTGGTTAGGTTAAGTCGTGATATTTTTGTTAGTTTTAAGGATAATATCACGATTTAACCTAACCAATCATCAATGGCGCACAGTTGACCTAACCGGACATTCAATTAACCTCACCGTCCATTCAATAATTTTACCGTAGGTTTCGATAATATGACGCTAATTTAAATGTCCACCAAATTTGAACTAGCTGCTGTTTCAGTAAGAGGCTCCCCAATGGCCTTGAAAAACCGTCACATTTTGAGCATCAGTCACTCAGTCTTCCTAAAGTGCGTGCAGTGACGAGATGTGTTACAGTTTAGCTTAGCCTATTAGTATAACTACTTAACCCGTTTTTCCATGCATAAATATTTATTTCTTGTAATTCTCTGATTTAATTACATTAATTCTATTTTTCAGAAATATTAAAATGGATAAAAAGGTAAAGATAAGGCATTGTAGTACTGTATATGCCCAGTTTTTGGCGCTGCTAAAGAACTAAATAGCAATAGGCTTCTAACCAATGAAGAAATGTTTAGACATTATTTATGGGTAAGAGCTGATATAAAGTTCACTAATAATAACAAAGATCCTGCAGTCTCTGACGTATCAGAGAGAGTCGCTTTAGATATTGAAAATATTTGGGTAAAGGCCTCAATTCCAGCAGTTTCTCACAAGAGAGTTTGCAGCTTTTTCGCTCCTATCATAATAAATGTATGGTGTTGATAAACCCATACAAAGGAAGAAAAGGAAACCCAAATTATGAAAACAAATTACAGTTGTTCAGAGAAAAGCTAAAAATTTATTTGATATTGCTAGCTGCAAATGTGAGTTTGATTCATGTCACTGTGATAAAACTAAAAAGGTTCCTCGCATTGAGCAAAAATTTCTCACTGATCAAAGAGGAGATAGAAAAATAGCAATTGGGAACATAGATAAAATAACAACTGAAAAACTTGAAAAGAATATGAAACGAAAAGAAGTGGAACTTTCTCGAATTAGCAAACGCATTTCAACTAATGATGATGCTGTAGGCCTAGGCCTTGATTCTTCTGATTCGGAGGGTGACATTTCAGCTTGCTCAGGGAAAGAATCAAACCCGACCCAAACAAATCAACAAATGAGAGTTAATTTAGGAAATGTTGCACAAGTTTGTGATAGATACGCCATATCTGACCGGGCAGGTGCATCTTTGACATCTGCTGCCCTGCAGGATGTTGGTCTAATAGGAAATGAGGATACCTCCCTCGTAATTGACAGGAGTAAAATTAGAAGAGAAAGGACGAAAATACGGCGTAAAATGCAACAAGAAGATAATGAAGAACACTTAAAAGCTCTATATTTTGATGGAAGAAAAGATAAAACTAAATGACATATCAAGCAAGGCAAAAAATATTATTACAAGTCGGTCATTGAACAACATATAACCTTAGTAAGAGAACCAGGGTCTTGCTATGTTGGTCATATTGCACCTGTCTCTGGTACTGCTCATGGTATTAAAGATTCGTTAATTCAGTTTTTATCAGAAAATGTTTAAAACATTGATGAACTGTTGGCTATTGCATGTGATGGAACTCCTGTAAACACAGGAAGGCATAATGGAATTATTAGCCTCTTAGAATTAGCATTAGGTAGACCTTTGCAGTTGCTAATATGTCAATTGCACGCTAACGAACTTCCACTTCGCCACTTGTTATATCACATTGATGGGAGCACAAACACAGGACCTGATACCTTCTCTGGAACAATTGGCAAAGCACTGAAAAATTGTGAACAACTTCCAGGGTTGCAGGGTTGCAGGGTTGCAGGGTTTGATAAAATTGAAGCTGATATACCATACATAGCAAATGAAGACTTAAGTACGGAACAGAAGTATTTCCTTGAAATCTGTAAAGCTGTGCTCAGGTAAATGCTCTCAGGATTTTTCTGCAAAAAATACAGGAACTTTATCTCATGCTTATACATTGCTTATACATGCTTATACGCTTATACATTGCTAAAGATAAACCATCAGAGAACCTTCGTGCATTAGCAACATTTGTAATGAAAGTTTATGCTCCAATGTGGTTTACCATTAAGTCAAAATCTTTATACACAGAAGGAGGAAGACATGTCTGGGAAACCATTTCAAGATTAAGATTCCTTCCACTTGAGCTGAGAAACAAAAGGAAATCCGAAAGCTTACAATACCAAGGCTGAACTTTGGAGCAAAAGAATACAATGATCTTATTAACTGGTAAGAAGAAGGGCGATTGAGTCCTCCGCTTTTGCAGCAATTAACGGAGAAGGAATTGAGGAAGCTCGCTTCCAAACAGTCAGATTTTGGAGGCATACTTGGGATGCCATGTTACACACAGGCCGTAGAAAGATGTGTTAAGCTCGTAACAGAAGCAGCAGCTACAGTTTGTGGAAAAGAACGAAGGGATGGATTCATTCGTGTAAGATTGGAATCAAGAAACACAATGCCATTTTTCAATACTAGATCACAACATACTTTGGTAAGCAGGAAAAGGAATAAGACTTAGACAAAAGTCCATAATAAGGTTGGGTGGTTGGGATGGGCTAGGCTGGAACTCGATGTGCAGCTACCTCCACGTGGTGAGTTCTGTGTACTTTGTTTATATATATATATATATATATATATATACTGTGTGTGTGTGTGTGTGTGTGTGTGTGTGTGTATATATATATATATATATATATATTATAATATATATATATACACAAAGTAGCGGAATGCTGCCAGAAATGTTCAAATTAGGACGCGATTTTTTGCCCTCGCTGGGGACGCTGAACAATTAATTCAAGGGACATCAAATTTTGAGTGAATATTGACAGTAGCCCGTTCACAACTTTTGCAGGTATTCCAATTCGATATTTGAAAAAAAAAAATTTTTGGTCCCTTTTTACTCCACCCAAATATATATATATTAGGGTGCCACTTATTTGGGGTGTTTTTCATTTTTTGGGAATTTCTATCAGGACGGGCGCATTTCTGGTGTCATTCCGTCTAAAAACATTGTGTGTAAAATATTTTTGAAATAAAATAATAATTAGAACTGCCTCAACGAGGTCAAAGTTTATACTTTTTGTCGAAAAGTACTCATGGCGTTCTGTTATCATGTCAGTTTTCGTTTCGATAGCTGCTGTAGTTTCTGAGTTGAAAAATGATAACAGACAGACAGACGGACGGTCAGAGTCGTTGGTTTAGTCTTCCGCACTGGTGTACAGAAGACTAAAATGAGGTATTATACAGGGTGTAACACGAGTTTATCCAAATATTGATACAGGCGAAAGAACATGTTATTCTAAGTAGAAAATGGGTTGGGACGAGTTTTGCCAACACTAACAGTGTTTCATTCTCTTTTTCAGTGAGTTCTGAAACGACGTGATGGCTTCGGCAACAAGATCTAAAACAGCAGTCTATCTCCTGGGGACCGTGGACCACAGCATCACAGGAAGCATGCTGCCTACGGGAAAGCAGGCGCTTCAGTACTTTTTCCACCTTCACCTTGACGTCAAGAAGCCGATCAAGGAAGCAGCCGCTGAGACAGTGACCGCAGTCAAGGAATTCTGGGAGCGGTCCCGTATTCCTACGCAGAAAGACCAACGCGCAAGGGACAAGGTTCTCCGAATGTACGAGAAGTGGCGGGCTCTGAACAAGAACTCGAAACGGCGCACTGTGACCCAAATCAGGAACGAGGCCGAGTTCCTCTCATCCCTTGACCGCCTCTTCGACATCGCACACGAACAGGAGATGTCGATGATCACAATCGAAGAGGACAGGGAGTTCCTGACGGGACAAAGGGCCGAGGTGCGGCGCGGCCGCATCTCCTCCACACGTGACATGACGCTGCACACTGAGGAGGAGCGTGCGAGGAGACAGGAAGCGGAAAGGAGCCGCCGGCAAGATGATGAAAGGGCGAACAGAGAGAGCCGAGAAGAACTCGTCGAACTGGCATCGAGCTCCAGCTCAGGTGCAAGCAGCCCGAATCGGTCACCGACACGGCGTCGTCGCCGAGAAGAAGAGGAAGAGCTCTCTCTCCCGGGCCCGTCCACGTCGAATGCAGAAGCATCTACGACCCCTTTACCACCCAAGCGATTCCGCGCGTCGAAAAAGATGATCACCCCTGATCTCTCCGCAGCGATGGATCGGACGAAACTTACCGACCGAGAAGGTGTTTTTTTGCTGTCGGCGGCTGCGAGGAGCTTGGGCCACGACCCTGAGGAGCTGGTCTTGAACCGCGAATCCTCCCGCCGCGACCGAGCAAAGTTCCGTGCTATGGCAGCAGCGGAAATGAAGGCAGCCTTCCATCCTACTGTGCCGCTGACCGTTCACTGGGACGGGAAAATCGTACCAGCGGCTGACGGAGGCCCTGCTGAAGATCGCCTTCCAGTTCTGGTGTCTGGGGAGAACGTCGACAAGCTTCTGGCTGTGCCCAGCCTCCCCGACGGCACCGGCCGCGCCATGGCGGAAGCCGTCCTCTCTGCCCTCGAGGATTGGGACATCAAGGGACGGATCTGTGCCCTCTCTTTTGACACCACCGCCTCAAACACAGGACTCTCAGGAGGAGCTTTCTATATCATTGAGCAGAAACTCGAGAAGACAGTGCTTCATTTGGCTTGCCGCCACCACATCCACGAACTGGTGTGCGAGAAGGCATTCACGGCGTGCCCTCGGTCCCTCTACTGGTCCTGACATCCTCCTGTTCAAACGATTCGCCGCCCAGTGGGACTTCATCGATCAAACCAAAGCGAAGCCCTTCGAGGATGGAACCATGCCGCAGCACCTGAAGGACGCCCGCGACGACCTGCTGATCGAATTCAGCCGCCTCCTCGACGGTCAACATCCACGTGATGACTACAGGGAACTTCTGGAGCTCTCTGTAATTGTGCTGGGCGGTCCGAACAAGCGGGGTGCCCGGTTCGCTCGTCCCGGCGCCTTCCATCGCGCGCGCTGGATGGCAAAAGTCATCTATGCCATCAAACTGTTCCTGTTCCGGGAACAGTTTCAGATGTCGTCAGGCGAAGCGGCTGGAATCCGGCGATTCACCATCTTCGCCGTGTCCATCTACGTGACGGCCTGGTACAAAGCGCCGCTCCCGGCAACGGCCCCAGCCGCGGACCTCGCGCTGCTCAAGGCCCTCGTCTATTATCCGGACTCAGCGGTGGCCAAGGCGACGGTGACAGTCTTCGCCAGGCACCTATGGTACTTGAGCGAGCGCCTCGTCACCCTGGCCATCTTCGACGAGGGTATCGACTTGGCGACAAAGCGGGAGATGATTAAAGCGATGGAAGAAGAGGAAGGATCGGAGGATCCCCCGCGGCGTATCAATGTGGACCTGTCCACCGCCTCAATCGCCAACAATACATTGGCCAAGTTCACAACGACTACATCAAAGGAGTTCTTCAAGGTTCTGGACATCAGCACCGCCTTCCTGCTCAAGGATCCGGAGGAGTGGCGGACGGACCCAGCCTTCATCGCCGCATCCCGCCGAGTCCAGGCCCTTCAAGTTGTCAATGACTTCGCGGAGCGCGGGGTGGCGTTGATGCAGTCTTTCAACCTGGCCCTTACCAAGAGTGAAGACCAAAGGCAGTTCCTCTTACAAGTGGTCGAGAAGCACCGCTGTGACTTCCCAACCGCCCGCAAGTCCACCGTGACCTCTGCAAAGTAGGCAACAATGAGAGGGAGATGGGCGCCCATGATACCCCCCCCCCCTTGAGGGGCTAATACTCGAGTTGAGGGGGACCTAGAGTTGAAAGTATGAAGTCCAGTTATATGTTTTAGGTCAAGATTAGTAGCTTGAACAAACTAGAAGTGATATTTTATTTGCTAAAGGCATAGAACATCATGATCTAAAATTTCTACTTTTCGAGAAAATATACAAACTTTGACCGTATTGAGGCAGTTCTAAATATTGTTTTATTTCAAAAATATTTTACACACGATATTTTTTGACAAAATGGAACCAGAAACGCGCCCGTCCCGATAAAAAGTCAAACTTTCGAAAATAAGTGTCACCCTAATATATATATATATATATATATATATATATATATATATATATATATATATATATATATATATATACAGTGTGTGTGTGTATATATATATATATACAGTGTGTGTGTGTGTGTGTGTGTGTATATATATATATATATATATATATATATATGACTTCGGATGCCGAAGCCACATAGCCTATAACTGAATGCCCGGTTAGGTCAACTGAATGCCCGATTAAATTAATTGAATGCGCGGTTAGGTTAATTGAATGCGCGGTTAGGTTAATTGAATGCCCGGTTAGGTTAATTGTACGCCCTTGACGATTGCTTAGGTTAAGTCGTGGTATTTTCGTTAGTTTTAATGAAAATATCACGACCTAACCTAACCAATCGTCAGGGGCGTACAGTTGACCTAACCGGACATTCAATTAACCTAACCGGACATTCAATAATTTTACTGTAGGTTTCAATATATATATATATGAAGTGGCCTACGAATCACCAATTTCATGTGGCCAAGAAAGTAGGCTTACTATAATTAATGAATTATATTGAAATGAATAATTAGGGCTCACCAGTTTGGAAATACAGCCCAAACAAACAATAGTAAATGAGAAAAAATTTACTTTGTTGTTTTGTGTTTAATTAGAAAAATAAATGAATTATTTGTCACAGTGATTAACAATTCTATAACGGTATTTATAGTAATAACAATTCTATAACGGTATTTACAGTGATTAACAATTCTATAAGGGTATTTATACTATGTTACAGATGACTGATTACACTGTACAACAGTGAAAAAAAACGGAAATGAGATCGTCATTTTTATGGCTAATTATATGCGTAGATTGCGAAAATAACACTCATTCATTTGTATCACCCGCCGATTTCATGAAAATGACCCTATTTCATTGTATCATTTTGAGAACACTGGTTCTCTGAACGCATCTTTTACATTTTGTTCAGTTATGCATATGCTGTGGTGTTGGTGTTCGGCTCTGTGTTTCCACTTTGATTTTATGAAAAATTTCTTTCATTAATCATTTAAAACAAAACTGTCAGCCATATTTTATCATAAATCGGTGCTATAAGTGAGTATTATTGAATAACAGCTATCAAATTATGTATATTTCACCGACAACGTCTATACTGTGTGAAATTGTAAATTAATCTATCATTTTCTTATTTTACAGGTTTTTATTGATGTTATGCTACAATGCCTAGAGAGTGCAAAAATTCGCCAGACAGTTTTTGTTGTATTTGTGGGACATTAATGTTAAAACAGTATAAAAGGAAGTTGACTTCTCATGTGAAAAAGCTTTAGGAATTATACTTCGCATGCAAAGTTGGTGATCAGGAAAAGCTCGTTATCTGCATGGTTCAAAGGCACCGGTCCTGGTCTGGGATTCGGTGTCCCAATGGTATGGAGAGAGCCGCTGGACCATTCAACTGATTGCTATTTCTGCTTAACGAACATCACAGGTTTGAATCTTTAATTTTTCTGAATATACGTCAAATTTGGTGTTTTTAGCACATTTTAGCATATCCTGCTCTGCATAATGTATTACACAATTATGCTATCTTAAGTAGTCAACAATGTCTATTGTCTCACATTACAGGTTGCAACAGAAAAGGGAAAAAGGCTATAGTCTACCCAAGTCTTCGTTCTGCTATGCGTCTTGTGGAACATTCTACAGATATACCGATCCCTCGTCCTCCAGCTGAAATGCCAACCGATAACACAGACTCTGACAAATCGGAATCAGACGGCGAATGCTATGAAGTTCAAGTCGAGTCCAAGAAAGAACAACATCTCATCACGCAGCCTGAACTCAATGATTTGGTCCGTGATTTAATAGTTACCAAGCAACAAAGTGAACGGCTGGCCTCACGTCTACAAGAATGGAATCTGCTGGCGGAAGACGTACGAATTACAGCATTCCGAAAGCGCTCCTTGGATTTGCATGAATATTTCACAATGAAGAACAATCTTTGTTATTGCATTAATATACATAGTCTGTTCGATGCTCTGGGTTTGTGCTATGAACCGAATCAGTGGAGAGTGTTCATTGATGGATCTCTGTACAGTGTTAAGGGTGTACTGCTACACAATGGGAACACAATGCCTTCTGTTCCGATCGCTCATTCAGTCGTCTTGAGAGAAACGTATGACAATGTTGCTTTTATTCTGGACTGTATAAAATACAATGAACATGAATGGCTTATCTGCGCAGATTTGAAGGTTGCGGCTATTCTCAATGGATTTCAAACTGGCTATACGAAATAAATGTTTCCTATGCAAGTGGGATAGTCGAGCAAGGTCTGAACACTACACACGCTCAGTATGGCCGCCGCGAGACAATTCCTCACCTGGATCTCACAATGTTATTCATGAACCACTAGTACGAATGGAAAAGGTTATCTTGCCGCCACTTCACATAAAACTAGGGCTGATGAAACAATTTGCAAAGGTGTTGAAACAGGATAAGCCTGCCTTCAAATATCTAAAGGAAAAAGCATATTCGTCGGCCCTCAAATTCGCCAACTCATGCTAGACAAACACTTTGAAGCGGTGATGGATGAGGTTGAGTTGGCAGCCTGGCGTGCATTCAAAAACGTGTGCAGCGGTCTACTAGGAAAGACTAAATACCTCAACTATGCTGCACTTGTGGATCAACTTATCAACTCATACCAACGTCTCGATGTAAGATGTCATTGAGAATTCATTTTTTGCATTCACATCTCTCATTCTTTCCAGAAAACGCATCTGCTG
Source organism: Bathynomus jamesi (assembly GCA_023014485.1). Lineage (NCBI taxonomy): Eukaryota > Metazoa > Arthropoda > Malacostraca > Isopoda > Cirolanidae > Bathynomus > Bathynomus jamesi. The sequence goes on along the minus strand of JAJOZX010001024.1, from coordinate 564,259 downwards.
TTTGCGGCGAACACGGGGAGAAATTCCACCAGGATATAGCCACAATGGAGAGCTGATACAAAGGGAAGTGGATTCCTGCTACGTTGGCCGATTTCTGCTGGAATTTAAAGCGTGACCAACCAGAAGCATCACACAAACGCCAGCATAAATACAAACAATGAGTTGAAATCAGTATAATACGAGAGTTTTATGTTAATTTTGTAGATATAAGTTGAAGTATGGCAATAATTAAACTGTTCCATATGATAAAGCCTATCTGTTTATCAATATATTCTTATTTTTTGGTATGAAGATTTTAAGCAGTCATTACAAAAAAACGTGACGTGATAGAAAAAAAACCATTTTCAGATTTGGGATCAGTACACTCGAAATATTAAGTATGACCAAATATTATTCCTGTTTTTGTTGTAAGGGGTTCCAAAAAACCTTAGCCCCCCCCATTTGCAGCTTACATGTTTACTTATATCGAAATAGATTTAGTGATTATAAAAATATATAAAATTCTTTATTTATTGCAGGTATTAAAATTACTCTAGCTGATAAAGTGATAATATAATGGCTTCTCAATTAATTGGTGATTCGGAGAGGCAACGTGTGATAGATCGCATACAAGCAATAACATTTCGGGAAGCTCGTGATGCTGGAGCCACCTTTATAACACGTTCATGGGTTGCCAAAAAGTTGCGAAGAAGTGAGAACTTCGTCAAAAGAAATTGGAATGAAACTTTGGATGAATGTGAAATGGATACAACCAAATCTGGGCGCCCAAATTTGCCACTCTCTCAGGAAACAAAGGACATCATTGAAAGCGGTACGCGTAAGCGGAAAAAACAGCTGTGCTAAACTTTCTAGAGAGGTCGAAGTGTTGAGAGGAAAGATCGTTAGTGGTGAGATCATTCGACTGTACTGTCATAGGCAAGGTTTAAAGCCTTGGCATGAACTTCCAAAGCCAAGAAAAACTCAACTTAACATCGATGACAGAATGTGGTTTGCCCATTATCTTGAAGATTGGGCTGTGGATGATTTCATGCATTTAGCTGTCTCCGATGATTTTTTTGTTTACGTAACACGTCGGCCTAACTACCAAAATGATCGAGTGTGGGCCACAACACCAGATGAAATCGATGACAATGAACATTATCGCGAATTATTAAAAAGTCCAGACTGTGTTGCTGTGATTGTTTTGTTCACTGCAAAGAAGCTCATGTGGGTGCTGAAGCCAAATGGTCAGAGTTCGGATGGACAGTATTTTCGTGATATTATTCTATCCCAGCATGTCATTCCTTTTCTAAGAAACCCAAACAATGTTATGGATGTCGATCAGGTCACACTTCTGCACGATAAGGCCCCCTGCTTTAAGGCATTAGCCATTCAACAGTTGTTGCGGAACCATGAGATCGATTTCTTTGGAAATGAAGAATGGCCAGGAAATTCTCCTGACCTGAACGTCTGTGAACACATTGGATCAGTTGTAAAGGACAAGGTTGAATATCTCTTGTTTCAAGAACCTGCAGCAAATCGATTTTCGAAGGATACAATGACGCAACACATTGAAACTGTTTTAGCAAATTTGCGTAACAATCAAGATCTATTCACGTCACTTTTGGCAAGCTACCCAAAGCGAATTCAGGCTGTCTTGGAAGCCAATGGCGGGAACACCAAGTTTTGATTGTTTCTCATTAAATACAGGATTAAATTCTCTTTTGTAAGGTATGTTTAGTTTTACTGTACCTCTAATGGTTTAGGCCATGGGCGTGGGGCTAAGGTTTATTGGAGCCCGGTACAGTGAATTATTAGCAATAAGAAATGGTTATACAGTCTAACTGTTAAGTAAATACAAGTTAAGTAAGTATAATCGTGAAGTAAGTACACTAATTTAGGTAGGCTAATGAGATATGCAGCGTTGAACACAGAATAAGTAATTAAGCCAATAATAACTGAATAATGAAAGTACGGTATGGTACAGTAAATGGATTAGGTCAGTAAAAATGAATTGCATAAAGGAGCAAATAAACAATCCGACACAAAATAAATAAGTTATATAAATGAACAAAATAACAAGGTGATACAAAACTATAGTATTGGTACAACACTTAAAAAGGCCTTGTGCGGTCTTCACGGGAGCGTTAGTTTGAACGGTATTGAAGACACATTTTAGGGCCTACGCGATTAGGCAGAGTTTGTGGACTCTTCAGCTTTGAATCCTGAATAGTCTAGCACAGGGGTTTTCAAACTGTGTTCCGCGGAACACTAGGGTCCCACGAGAACTTGATGGGGTTCCGCGGGGCATGTCATGAGAGACTGAGAAGAAGAGAGAGGTAAGATAAAATAATATCAACTAGCATGGATGAATTTACGATATACAGTATATTCTGTGAATTCAGTGAATGTGTTTTGAAAGGCGTAGGCAAAGAGAGAGTGGGCGAGAGAGAGAATTTTAATTCAAACGATGAGATATCCAGAATAAGTGTTGCCCTCTTGCAGCCACAGTAAGAAACAGGAGCCCATTTTGTAAACAAAACACAGCTGATGACCACAAGCACTGGTCTGATTGAGTTGGTGAGTTTTTCTATGTTTTTAGGTTTAGTTTTTTCAGTTCACTTAAGTTATGATCACAGTAATGTAATATTGAACTTTTATCCAAAGAAAAGCAATCACATCCAAGTCATTGAACATTTATTTGTTTGATTAAATATTAAAATTACTCCTCAATAACTGTAAAATTCCTCTTTTAATTATTTTGCATTGAAAACTTTAATTTTACAATAAACATGATATTTTTTATACTTATAATTTATTTTATGCTGACAGTAATGTGGGGCTGAGATGGATGTGTGGAGTGACGAGGAGGGATAGGGTCAGAAATGAGCATATAAAAGGAACAGTGAAGGTGGCGGAAGCATCTAAGAAGGTGCAGGAGGCCAGGCTGAGGTGGTATGGACATGTCAGGAGAAGAGAGGAGGAGTATGTGGGGCGCAGAGTGCTGGAGATGGAGTTGCCGGGACGGAGAAGAAGAGGAAGACCGAAGACGAGATGGAGGGACTGTGTGGTGGCGGACATCAGGGAGAAGGACTTGGAGGAGGACGTGGTATACGACAGAGGAGAGTGGAGAAGACGAACCAAAAACAGCGACCCCATGTAAAGATGGGATAATAAGCTGCGGAAGAAGAAGAGTAATGTGAGGAGGGGAATTTAAAATAAATAGGTCAATAAAACTAAATTGTCTTTTTTTTTTGTAAATTTCTAAACTCATATTTTTTTTTTTGTGAAATTCATATAACTCTACCTGTAAATTTCATAAATTACATAAATAAACTGCAGTGAGCATAAATTGTGTTTTATTACCATTTGCCTTATATCATTAAAATTTTACCTGTTGTTCAAGGTTCCGTGAATTTTTTTTTCAAATAAAGTTTCCCTGGCTTCAAAAAGTTTGAAAACCTCTGGTCTAGCACGACGAAACAAAACACTGTAGGCCGAGTGAGGGACGACAAGAGGCTTACCGACCTGCAATTTCGCGCAATTTCGATGTGGATAACTCTGGAGACTGAGAAGGGCTTACGTGTTACGTGGAGGTTGACCGTTGCGTTTCGCCGTAGATAGCTCTGAAGACGTATTGGCCTACCGGCAGGAGGATATGCTAAGGGCCTGTTGATAGACTTGTTGAAAGGGCGCCGATCGAATTGTGGTGAAGGATGAGTAAAACCAGGGCTGTTTATGGAGATGCGTCACACAACGTTTTTCCATCAAGATAGAGTGCCATGTCCACAATTCATTAATATGTTTTGTATGTGCTTGAGTAGTTTCTAAATACATCTTTTCTACCATTTACAGTAGTTTTGGTATTTTACTTTTACGTTAAAACAATTTTTTTTAAGTTGATGGGGTGATGCGTGACTTATGGCACCACTTTATATATATATATATATAATATATATATATATATATATATATATATATATACTGTATATGTATATATATATATATATATTATATATATACATATACAGGGTGTTTGAAAACTTTCTGTACAAATTGTAACGGGGGATAGGCAACACCAAGACAAACCCTTTTCGTCTATAAGTGTATGTCCGCTGACGTCACCATTCGGCGCGAGAGGGCGCCGCTGCAATTGGCTAAAAGGTGAAGTGGGCTAGACTCGCGCTTGCCGCGGGCATTCTTAAATCGGACGTAGTACGCGTAACATGGAGCGCTTCACGACTGCTGAGATGGCTGACATGCATATGGTGTATGGGGCTGCGAATGGAAACGGAAGAGCTGCTGTGAGGTTGTACCGACAGCGCTTCCCAAACAGACGTGTGCCAAACCACCAAACGTTTGCGCATTTGCATCGGCGACTGCGAGAAACTGGAACATTCCATGCAAACATGCATGACACTGGTCGGGAGAGAAACGTGCCCACTCCTGACATGGAAGAAGAAATCCTACAGCGATTTGAGGACAATCCAAGCGCAAGCACGCGAGGTGTTGCACGTATCCTCGGTGTGAACCACGACCTGGTCTGGAGAGTGTTGCACGAGCAGCAGTTACATCCGTTTCATCGTCAGAGAGTCCAGGCATTACAACCTCGGGATTACCCTCTTCGTGTGGAATTCGCACGCTGGTTTCTGCAGCAGACAGCGTGCAGCCTAATTTTCCGGCTTATGTGCTGTTCTCAGATGAGGCCTGTTTCACACGTGAGGGTGTGTTTAACATGCACAATTCTCACGTGTGGGCGCACGCAAATCCACATGCTACACGGGTGCATGCTCATCAAGAACGGTTCGCCGTCAATATTCGGGCGGGTATCGTCCATGGCAAGTTGATTGGGCCGTACCTGCTGCCTGCCCGACTGGACGTCTGGAGTGCGCACGTTTCTCTCCCGACCAGTGTCATGCATGTTTGCATGGAATGTTCCAGTTTCTCGCAGTCGCCGATGCAAATGCGCAAACGTTTGGTGGTTTGGCACACGTCTGTTTGGGAAGCGCTGTCGGTACAACCTCACAGCAGCTCTTCCGTTTCCATTCGCAGCCCCATACACCATATGCATGTCAGCCATCTCAGCAGTCGTAAAGCGCTCCATGTTACGCGTACTACGTCCGATTTAAGAATGCCCGCGGCAAGCGCAAGTCTAGCTCACTTCACCTTTTAGCCAATTGCAGCGGCGCCCTCTCGCGCCGAATGGTGACGTCAGCGGACATACACTTATAGACGAAAAGGGTTTGTCTTGGTGTTGCCTATCCCCCATTACAATTTGTACAGAAAGTTTTCAAACACCCTGTATATATATATATATATATATATATATATATATATATGCACACGCACACACACACAGTATATATATATATATATATATATATATATATATATATATATATATATATACTGTGTGTATATATATATATATTATATTCTAAAGCTCCGCCCATTTTATGTCACTATCTTTTATGACGTGTCTATAAGGTCACTATATTTCAACCAATCCGGAATACAGAGGCCTCCAGTAGCCTCAGATGACCTCGCAGGCCGACGCCACATAGCCTATGTTCTTCCCCAGGCTCGGTTACCCCTATCCCCCTAGTCTCATCCAAATCTGGACAGTGGTTTGGCCGGCCATCAGAAACAAAGAAAGTAAGTTCGCAGGCAGTTGGACCGTCACAATTACACTGTACAACAAATTTTTGGTTCAGAAAAAACGGGAATAACTTTCGGTCATTCTTAATATTTCGAGTGTGCTGATTCCAAATCTGAAAATGTTTTTTTTTCTATCACATCACGTTTTTTTGTAATGACTGCTTAAAATCTTCATACCAAAAAATAAGAATAACAGTTTAATTATTGCTATACTTCAACATATATGCACAAAATTAACATAAAACTCGTATTATACTGTTTTCAACTCATTTGTATTTATGCTGGCGTTTGTGTGATACTTCTGGTTGGTCACGCTTTAAATTCCAGCAGAAATCGGCGAGCATAGCAGGACTCCACTTCCCTTTGTATCGGCTCTCCATTGTGGCTATATCCTGGAGGAACCTCTCCCCATGTTGGTCGCTAACAGCAGATGCGTTTTTTGGAAAGAATGAGAGATGTGAATGCAAAAATGAATTTTCTATGACATCTTACTTCCGAGACGTTGGTATGAGTTGATAAGTTGACCCACAAATGCAGCACAGTTGTTGTATTTAGTCTTTCCTAGTAGACCGCTGCACACGTTTTTAAATGCACGCCAGGCTGCCAACTCAACCTCATCCATCACCGCTTCAAAGTGTTTGTCTAGCATGAGTTGGCGAATTTGAGGGCCGACGAATATGCCTTCTTTAATCTTGGCATCACTTATTTTTGGGAATTTTTCCTTTAGATATTTGAAGGCAGGCTTATCCTGTTTCAACGCCTTTGCAAATTGTTTCAGCAGCCCTAGTTTTATGTGAAGTGGCGGCAAGATAACCTTTTCCATTAGTACTAGTGGTTCGTGAATAACATTGTGAGATCCAGGTGAGGAATTGTCTCGCGGCGGCCATACTGAGCGTGTGTAGTGTTCAGACCTTGCTCGGCTATCCCACTTGCATAAGAAACACATTTATTTCGTATAGCCAGTTTGCAATCCATTGAGAATAACCATAACCTTCAAATCTGCGCAGATAAGCCATTCATGTTCATTGTATTTCATACAGTCCAGAATAAAAGTAACATTGTCTTACGTTTCTCTCAAGACGACTGAATGAGCGATCGGAACAGAAGGCATTGTGTTCCCATTGTGTAGCAGTACACCCTTAACACTGTACAGAGATGCATCAATGAACAATCTCCAATGATTCGGTTCATAGCACAAACCCAGAGCATCGAACAGACTATGTATATTAATGCAATAACAAAGATTTTTCTTCATTGTGAAATATTCCTGCAAATCCAAGGAGCGCTTTCGGAATGTTGCAATTCGTACGTTTTCCGACAGCAGATTCCATTCTTGTAGACGTGAGGCCAGCAGTTCACTTTGTTGCTTGGTAACTATTAAATCACGGACCACATCATTGGGTTCAGACTGCGTGATGAGATGTTGTTCTTTCTTGGACTCGACTTGAGCTTCATAGCATTCGCCGTCTGATTCCGATTTGTCAGAGTCTGTGTTATCGGTTGGCATTTCAGCTGGAGGACGAGGGATGGGTATATCTGTAGAATGTTCCACAAGACGCATAGCAGAACGAAGATTTGGGTAGACTATAGCCTTTTTCCCTTTTCTGTTGCAACCTGCAATGTGAGACAATAGACATTGTTGACTACTTAAGATAGCATAATTGTGTAATACATTATAGAGCAGGATATGCTAAAATGTGCTAAAAACACCAAATTTGACGTATATTCAGAAAAATAAAATATTCAAACCTGTGATGTTCGTTAAGCAGAAATAGCAATCGGTTGAATAGTCCAGCGGCTCTCTCCATACCATTGGGACACCGAATCCCAGACCAGGACCGGTGCCTTTGAACCATGCAGATAACGAGCTTGTACATCTCACACAGCAGATATGAGGCGCCCAGTGCTTGTCCTGATCACCAACTTTGCATGCGAAGTATAATTCCTAAAGCTTTTTCACATGAGAAGTCAACTTCCTTTTATACTGTTCTAACGTTAATGTCCCACAAATATAACAAAAACTGTCTGGCGAATTTTTGCACTCTCTAGGCATTGTAGCATAACCAATTAAAAACCTGTAAAACAAGAAAATGATAGATCAATTGCAATTCACCATATAAACGTTGTCGTTGAAATTATACATAATTTGATAGCTGTTATCAATAATACTCACTTATGCACCGATTTATGATAAAAATATGCTGACAATTTTTGTTTTAAATGATTATGAAAGAATTTTTTATAAAATCAAAGTGGAACACAGAGCCGAACACCACAACACGCATATGCATGACTGATACAATGTAAAATATGCGTTCAGAGAGCCAGTGGTTCTCAAAATGATACAATGAAATACGATCATTTTCATAAAATCGGCGGGTGATACAAATAAATGAGTGTTATTTTCGCAATCTAAGCATATAATTAGCCATAAAAATGACAATCTCATTTCCGTTTCTTTTCACTGTTGTACAGTGTTATTAGTGTAGATACACTACTGAATTTGAACCAAAAATAGACATTACACATACACAACCACCCTCCACACTCTATTATTCCCCTTCCCCACCCACCACACTTCTTTCTATTACGCTTCCTCATCATTATCTTATACTCATCATTCTTTCTATATGTTTATCGCTTCCACCCTGAACCTGTTTTGTTCTTCTCAGTAGTATGGGCGAAAAATGTTAGAGTGCAGTGCAATTGAAAATGTTGATTAATGTTGCAAATGAAATGTTGCAAGATGTTATGCAACAAGGGGAGGGGGAATGTTGCAAGATGTTATGGAACAAGCGGGTTATGCAGCTATGGAGAGGGGTTATCCCCCAAGCTGCAATGAACTCCCCAAGCAAGCTGGGGGTGACCTTTTTGGGGGAGAAGTTGGGACGGCCTCATCCCTCAAAGGGGTATACCTAACCTAAGAGAGTAAAAGGAGAGATGAGTGTTCGCTTGGCAGGAGCCAAGCGCATATTGAGAGTTCAGCCGAGCGCCCGCTGTCTTATAAGGTCGTAATCAGCCAGTTGGCGTAGAAGCCAGTGCCTCCAGGCATTATCATCCAGTTGGCACAGGGTATACATCGTTTGGACAAATGCACGTACATTCCCGAATATACGCCCTCTATCATTACACACGATTATATGCGCCGGGCTCGAGACCCGGTGACGGTGCATCCTTCCACGGTTGGTAAATAAATGGGAACCCTGGGTATTCTAGTGGTTGCTGGATTCCCCGTTAAGCTGTATGTCTAAGGCGGAGTGTAAACATCCTTCCACGGTTGGTAGATGAATGGGAACCCAGGGTATCCTAGTGGTTAAGGGTTGCTGGATTCCCCGTTAAGCTGTATTGCAAGATTCGGTCATGTTTATGTGTTTGTTTATTTCCTCTCTCCTCTCTCTCTCTCTCTCTCTCTCTCTCTCTCTCTCTCTCTCTCTCTCTCTCTTATATATATATATATATTTTTTTTTTCAGAGGAATTGACCACAGATATCTAGAGATGGGTATAAACCCCTTCATACGTATATCTATATACATATATATATATATATATATATGTATATATATATATATATATATATACCATTTATGCCTGATTCCTGAATATACAGGGAGAAGAATAAGACGGTTTACCGAGAATAACGGAAGCATCTTCTGAAAAATAATATTTATCATTTACTACAGAAATTACTAATTAGTACAAAAAGCGCACACAATTTCCTCCATCGTTTAAAAGGAAGAATAGTTTACACGTCGCCTACTATCACCGGGTCTCGAACCCAGGTGGAGAGCAACTCGGTCCTCCACCAAACCATGCCTAGAGGTGGGGACACCAACTTCACCTTCATGTGAAGAGACACTAACAAGTACGAATTGTTTTTCATCACTTATTTAACAATCAGCGAAACTCCTATTATTGTAGACACACACGTACGTCCATCCTTCAATCTGCTTAGAAGGCAGCCATTTGGTATGATTAAATAATAATGACATCGTTTACAACCAAAAGGATTAAATAAAACACCATTACATCATTCCGTTTGTTTACTTCAAAAAGTAAATCGTTTGTCAGGTACGATTTTTCAAGACTCTTGCTTAACCCCTTCACAATGTCCATGACTGTCCAAATGACTTATTCCTAGTGCTACATTTGTACTAGAGTACTGTACCTCATCGAACAGGACTGATCGCATTGTATTGTCTAAGGTTATGCCTAATTTTTCACACTCATCGACACATTTAAGGACCTGAAATGTGATCTGATCATTTTCACGAGTTAAAAATTTGGTGGCTAACTGGAGTTCACATAAACCCACCTCATACGAATCACGCTCAAATTCAATGGGTTCGTGGAGTTCTGTCACAAAGTTGGCCAGGGTGTTGCTAGGATGTAAAGAGAGAGAAGATGACGGGAGTGTGACATAGAAGTGGTTAGGCGCCATGTTGCGTACTATTTGAGCTTCATTATTGCAGCAGCTTTTATATAGGTGTAAGCTTTCTGGGTAACCCAGCCATTTCACCAGGTACATTTTCTCTTTCCTGAACCTTTGCTGCCTAAATTTTTTTTCAATTTTAAACAAACTTTTTCCTAAATTAAATGTCACTTTCTGCAACTCCTCACGGTAAAAGCCTCCAACGATCTCTTCCCCATTCAAATCTTCAACGTAATATATCATTATCTCACCTTTAGGTCTCATAGCACTAACTTTAAAAATCTCACTTGTCCATCCTTCCTCAAATCCCTTCGCGAATTTATTTCCCGAACGTGATAGCCTTACATAATCATTGATTTTGAAATGTGTAGAGTGTGGTGGCGGTGCTCCATCTCTTCTCACATCTGTGCACGTGCCTCTTTCTAAAACTTTGTTTAGTGGTGTGCCAATCATACGGTGGTGTGAACGGTTGTATGACAACGCCAATGACCACAGAATGTTTATAGATCTGTATGTGTTTTTATGTGTAAAATAGCGATGCATGCGTTCCTTTATGGTACGTTGAACTCTTTCAGCTAAAGAAGCATTATGTATAGAACTTCTAGTGTAGTAAGTGATATTAAACTCTATTAGCATGTTCTGAAAAGCGCGGCCTATAAATTATTTCCCCATATCCGTACAAAAACAGCCAAGAACCCTGTTATCTTTTCACATAAACGTTTTGGTAGCTTTAGCAAGTGTTTCAGGCGATTTATTTTTCAGAGGAATTAGCCACAGATATCTAGAGAATACATCTATTATGAATAGGATGTAGCGGTACCCGTCATTATACACTAAATATCTTTGCATGACTGTTAAATTCGCTTGCCAAATAGAGTCAGTCAAAGCCGGTGTTGTCATGGCCATTTTAAACATTTTTCTCATAGGCTTGTGAAGTGTATAAGCATCCTTCTCCCGCAAAAACCTATCAACATCTTTTTTCCCAACACAAACACCTCTGTACAGTATTAACGCCTCCATAGGAAGTGGGGTTAGAAATATCATAATAGTTTTTACTTAATATGTTAGCCATTTGCGTATTTTAGAGACACGTGAATAAGGTTGGCCGTTTGTTCTCTTCTTTCTCCTCTTCAGAGACGCTGCTGCTGGGGGCGATGGCGTACTCAGTTGTGACACATGCGAGACTTGATCCAAGTCCTTTAACCTATTCAGATTACCTATGAATATTTTGGGGACATTTATTTGTTGTAGTCTTGCTTTAAATGCTTCCATCCTGTTGGTGAGAGCTTGTCCCACTTCCTCACCAGATCATGGACAATGTGAACGATATTGGATCCCTGTACCTTGTTCCTTCAACAATGACCTCGCCTGTATCGGCCCAATGTATGATGGGGTTCTCACTCAATAGAATATAAAAACTTATGCCTTTATTCCTCAATGTATGTGGTAGACTACTTTTTAATACATGTTCGATGTGTTGCGTTCCGTTATTCTTTGGCTGGTCATCTCTAACGTCCGGCCCAAGTCCTATGTCGCCATGCTCAGCGTTGCTCGCGCTGTGCCTAATAACCACCGGGAGCTCTGTCAGATTCTTATAATCTTCGTACTCATGAAGAAATTTCTGCATTTAGAGACACGTGGATAAGGTTGGCCGTTTGTTCTCTTCTTTCTCCTCTTCAGAGACGCTGCTGCTGGGGGTGGCGTACTCAGTTGTGACACATGCGAGACTTGATCCAAGTCCTTTAACCTATTCAGATTACCTATGAATATTTTGGGGACATTTATTTGTTGTAGTCTTGCTTTAAATGCTTCCATCCTGTTGGTGAGAGCTTGTCCCACTTCCTCACCAGATCATGGACAATGTGAACGATATTGGATCCCTGTACCTTGTTCCTTCAACAATGACCTCGCCTGTATCGGCCCAATGTATGATGGGGTTCTCACTCAATAGAATATAAAAACTTATGCCTTTATTCCTCAATGTATGTGGTAGACTACTTTTTAATACATGTTCGATGTGTTGCGTTCCGTTATTCTTTGGCTGGTCATCTCTAACGTCCGGCCCAAGTCCTATGTCGCCATGCTCAGCGTTGCTCGCGCTGTGCCTAATAACCACCGGGAGCTCTGTCAGATTCTTATAATCTTCGTACTCATGAAGAAATTTCTGCAAAGCCTCTTGGTACAAGATTCTTTTCTCATCAGGTGACTTATCACTCTTTAATAGGGTTAGCAACTCGCTTTCCATTCTTTTAAGCCTGCTTTTAAGGGGTTCTAGAGCAGTGTCTGGAATCTTTGAACTTTGCAATGAAGCATACACATCGTGCGGAATCACTATCACTTTCTTCATTATATTAATCTAGTCATTAAAGATCCCAAAACTGAAAATAAGATGGGAGGAATGATCCCCCTCTTTGTACAATAATTCGCTTTTTCTTCCACAGTTTGACTTCTACGAGCGAGCGCACGTATTATGTTCTTGGAACGATGTATGCGAACCTTCTGAGGGGGTTTCATTGGCACATTACATTTCAAAACATTAAGACAGATTTCACAGATGCATTTTAAAAAGTCGGAGTCGATATTTTTAACAAACATCTGTTGCAGTGCCCGGGTCAATCGTTGATAGATTTTTATTAATTCACGATCTTTCTTCAACCTCTTTATCATTCTGGAATATACACCGTTTCAGGCTCGTTTGGGAATATATTCGTTCTTAGAAGCAGTCTAAACGTGTTTCGCGGGTGAAGGTCATAAAGCAAATATCCGAAACGCTGACGTGTGGCTTCTTTATAAACCTCCAAAAACTCCTTACGCTGATTCGGGAACATTTGATTGGCTAATACCTCAATTTGTGACAGCTCTACGTTGTGCGAATAAGACTAGATATTGTGTATTTAACGACACATCGCGCATGTATCTATTTTCGAAAAATAGATTCTGATTGTTGAAGAATACGCTTATGTTAAGATGGTGGGAGAACACTGTAAATGTCTCGGCAAACGTTTTATCCATTTCCAACATGAGATTGTCAATTACAATGACTGTATGCAGTGGTGGAATTCAAAAATTTTAAGAACCGGTTCGCCGTCCCCTCCCCTCCCCTTCCCCCTTTCTCCTCTCCCTTCCGTGTCAGAAATGAAAACTAAAAAATGTTTTTATTGAAATTCTTTATTTAATTTCCTTTTAAATATTTCAAAATCGCCTCCAAATCGAACTCGAGAAATTTTAGGAACCGGTTCGCACGAACCGGTGCGAACCGGCTGAATGCCACCAATGACTGTATGCTCATTACCTTTTAACGAATTAACGTCGATTACGTGTTTGTGGAACAAAATTTCATCTTGGTACTCGTTGAACACTGACTGATACGTCGAATAGCAACATATTACTTTATGAAAAAATTTTGAGAATATCTCCCCCTTATCTTTAATGCTTTTAAGCACAAACACATTTTTCCCACATCCTGTAGGGCCAGATATAATACATATGGAGGGACTTGTGAACCTGAATTTTTCTACAGATTCCATCTCTCACACGTCACACCCCTAAGTGGTTCATTTACAAAATATAACAATTTAAATGCTGCTCCTTATATTCTTGTTTTTCTTCTTCCACAGAACCGTGAATGACGACGATGTACAGCCCCCCATCATCGATATTACAGACGACCCCGATGACCGTGTAGCTAGAGACTCCATCCCCGCTGACGAGCCCTCACCAGCGATACCTGTAGCACGCGGCAATTCAAAGTGGAAGCATGATGAAGAGCCCTCCACGTCAGGTATAAAGCGTGCCAGGATTGCGCCGGTTGTTAGGCCCCCAGTAATAGAGCCCTAACCCTCTACGTCTTAAGACACAACCCTCACAATATTGCCTTCCTCAAAAATACCCCCTTATTCCTCTTCAGTTCTGGGTATTTCCTCCACAACTTCTCGTGCTGTAGAGTTTCCTCCACAGCACGATAACATAACATTCAAGTTGGTTCGCACCGCTACCCCCACCCCTGCCCTGACTAGAAATCGGTACGTGGTCAGGGTTGACCCTGGATCCATGTATAGCAACGGTGTTGGACTGCGACGCGTAGTTGAACGTATTGTGGAGTTTGCCCTTCAGAACCGCGACGAACATGAAGTCCAGACGAGGTTGGCCTTCAGGTTCGGGTCAGATGACGGGGTTGTAGATGATTTTTGGGTAGTAATACCGTTCAGACGCTTGGCCGCTGTAGACATAGAATGTATCTTGGGCCGTATAATGTAGGCCTCTCAAAGTAGTACAGCCTTCAATATGGACAATTTCATGGTAAATATTGACACATTATTCCGGGTTGCGGGACATAGTGCCACACCTTATACTCTTAATTTCAATTCTCAATCTATTTACAGAAAGCATTTAAACGTCGATCGTGGATGCGGCTTTATAGCAATAGTCTTAGCTCATATGTTCACTGTACTAAATACAATCGCGTATAATATCTGGCTACCTACGGTTGTGCGGTGTGCCCGTAAACTGGCTTCAGATTGTAAGCTTGAGTTTTAGTGTAATATGGGTCCTGAAGAGCTGAGAAGGGTCGAGCAGGAAATGAATGTTCGTATGGTTGTATTTGGAATGGATGATCGTCGTCGTGTATGATTTTAAAAGCTGTGTGAGAGGTCGTACAAGACCTCTACTTATTTTAGGGTTGTAATATAAGGACTCTTTACGCTAGTTATGATAAAAGTCGAAAATATGGAAGGCATGATGATTTGTGTAAGGGATGTCTCGAGTTTGCGGATGATATAGTGAAACATTGTAAGGAGTTCTACATGGTATGTGAGCAGTGTAAAAGCCCCAAATGTGAAAGTCGTGTAGTTGAAACCGAGAAAAGGGAATGTAATGTGTGTGTAGACGTATATTTTTCAATAATAAAAGCTTTGAGCTCCATAAATCAATTAGTACTTACAGGAAAATGAAGATTTGTGAGTGCGGTATGTTTTACATGATGGATAATTGGGAGAATTTCAAACATAAATGCAACGACATTCACTGTTCTACATGTCATGAAAAATATAAGGCGGATGGAGTGAAGCATGTATGTTATATGAAAGATGCTAAGTCTAAAAATAGCCCTTGTATAACCATGTACTACGATATTGAAACATACACGAACGCTGAAACCAAAAAGGTTATTCCACATTTACTCGGAAGTCAGACTATCTGTGATGAGTGCATTGAGATCAAGTGTGGTGAGTGTCACAAATGTGGAAAACGTATTTAAAACGATTGCACACGACAGCCTTGTGAAATTCTTTGTATCCTATATTGTCAAATTAGCGGACACGTTCAGAAAAATGGCTGTATATTCTTGCCCATAACGGGGCAAAATTTGACAGAGTTCCTCTATAAGGAATTGCTTGAACACGAGTCGTCTGCGATATTTACAGGCGACCCTTTGAAAAGAGGCAAGAAACTAATACAAATGCAGATAATAGGTAATGTTCAGTTTAAAGACACCATGCTGTTCACACCCTGTAAATTAGCCAAGCTACCCAAGGTCATGGACGTAGCTGCTGAAGTTTCAAAAGGGTATTTCCCTCACACATTCCTCACTAGCGAAACTTTAAACTACGTAGGACTGCCTCACCCCAAACATTACTTTAACTACACCAACATGAGTGATAGCGAACGTGAAGATTTTGACCGCTACTACAACAGTTTTAATGAAGCTAGTCCATACAAATAACTGATGAATGTGAACGTTATTGCGTGAATGATGTGCTTGTAGTTAGAGTATGTTTCCAGGCCTTTACAAGGATGTACATAGCCCGTTTCAAATGCGATCCGCTGCAAGTCGCAACCACGATCGCCTCATTATGTTTTACAGTGTTCAAGAATAACTTCATGCCTAAAGACACCTTATCCGACATTCACAGAAACAATCCCCTCAGTTATGGGCACAAGGCTATTTACTGGCTCATACACCTACAGCAACAGACAGGTGTGTGTATATAAAACACGACCGCAACACGTGGGAAGTACCCATTAAGGTCAATGGTCGTGTTTTTTGGGTTGATGGCCTAAGTAAGGATCCAACCACTGGTGAGAGGCCTGCGTATTCCTTTAACGGCTGCTGGTTGCATGGATGCCCACGCCCTGAGTGTGCCTTCACAGGGGACCTGCATGGAAGATCTCTCGCCGACAGCCTCGCATGGATCCGTAACCGCGATCAACTTATAGGCTCCCAGTTCACTCACAAGATCGTGTGGGAGTATGAGTATAATGCACGGATGGAAACAGGTGGCCAGTACCGTGAAGAAATAAGGGCCATCAAACGATCAATGGTATTGGACCCACTCAAATGCGGTGACAGCTTGTTTGGAGTGCGTACAAACCCATTCTTTCAAGCTATACTTTCCGCTTACGAAGGGCGTGAAACTCCATTACTACGACTTCTGTTCTTTATATCCCGACCTGATGAAGAACAACCGTACCCCGTAGGTGCGCCTGAAAATCTGGTGGGTCCCACCATGCCAACCATCGAGGAGTTCTCAGCTAACTTGAGTGAGCGCTACTTTGGGCTCTCTTTCGTAAACGTGCTACCCCCTCGCGATTTATAGATGCCGATCTTACCCGTCGTTATAGACCACAAGCTCATATTTCCCCTGTGTGTGAAGTACGCAGAGGAGAACAACGGTGATTGTATCTACATAACCAACCAGCGTAAGATCAGAGGTGTACAGTATATACAAGCCCTGAGCTGGACATAGTCGTTCGCCATGGGTACAGAATATTGAAGATACATGAGGTGTGGAGGTTTCAGAAGCTACCCAACCTTTTCACGCCATATATAAACGCTTTTTTGAAGGATAAGGTAGAAGCGTCGGGATATCCGCGAGGATTTGATACCAAAGATGAAAAAACGGCTTATATTCAGCGTTATCATACCCATGAAGGTATACAGCTTGACCGCTCCCAAATTGTTAAGAATCCTGGCAAGCACTTTAGTGCAAAGTTGTGTCGAAACAGTCTTTGCGGGAAATTTGCACAGAATACAGGCAAAGGGAACGTTCATTTGGCACAAAATTATAGTGAAGTCTGGGATTATGCCAACGCTCCCGATAAAGAGGTTATCGAGTTCGTGAATGTAGGTAATACTTACATAATAAAGTACAACTTCACCGAACTAGTCACAGATACTTCACGGGTAACAAACATACCTGTAGCCAGCTTCACAACGGCCTACGCCCGCATCAAGCTTTTGGGACTACTGCACTCTCATGGGTAGAGGGTGCTGTACGCTGACACAGACAGCGTAATATTCACAGCGAGGGAGGGTGAATACATGCCAGCTATTGGGGAATTCCTCGGAGAGTTAACTGACGAGATCAAGGATGAGTATGGTGACGGTGCATACGCTGACTCATTTGTATGAACAGGGCCAAAAACTTATGGGGTACGAGTGAGAGTGGGAGAGGATATGAAATATATCGTGAAGGCTAAGGGTATCACGCTTAACCATGCGAAACGACGAGTCGTTAACTTTGACTCGTTGAAGGATCTAGTGTGCTTGGAAGATGAGGGCGACCAGCCACCCGATCTGACTGTGGGGACCCACAATTTTCGGGCGCAGAATCTGGGGTGTGTGAAGGAACTTAGGGGCACGAAGGTATGCTGTAACACCTATAGGAAACGTTACCAGGTGCCTGGTACCTAAGATACCGTACCCTTTGGATACTTTAATCCTTGATTGCATTTAAATATATAAAAATATGTGTGTGTGTTGTTAACGATATGTTTATTTATTAGTATATTTGTAAATATATACCTTTAATAATTCGTTTATTAAATGAATCGTGCTTTAATTAGCGTTTCACTTTCTCCTTTGCGTGCGTGTGTGTGTACATTCCTAAGCTCCGCCCACTGTAAGATCGGTCACGCGACTCCTGCCACTACCTGAGCATATCTCTATCCTCGCGTGCTCAGTTGACCTCTGCAAACCCTTGAGCTCAGACGTGTATTTTCTCGCGTAGACGAAAAATAGTAATGGCTACCTTTAATATTGCGTGTTCAAAGTTTATTAAGTGGTGTTCGGGAAAGCGTGAATGTGGTAGATACTGAAAGACCCTATTCCGCCCTCCTTTGATACTTTTAAGGCTACATTGAACCGTACGAAGGAACAAGAGGTACAAATACTCTACGGCTATTCTGGCAAGGGCATTGTAGGATTTCGTGGTACAAGCGATGTATTGAAGTATGTTGTAGATCTAGCCTTTATAAAAGCTCACATATACCGTGAAGTAGAAGAAAAAACACGTACAGAAGATAAGCAACGCTTATGGTTAGTGAGTCTTGTTGATGAATGGAGTGACAAGCGATATTATGTCATGTTACATCATACCGAGTACTCGTATACTCCGGTTGAGAATGTAAATCTTGTCATCATGGCGAATCTTAAGTATTTTTACCTATACCCTTTGACTGCCAAACACGTACCAGTACGTGTTGGGATTCTGCCAAACACATGCCAGTGCGTGTTGGCTTTTTTACCTTTTGTTTTCTTTTATTTATTCAAAATTATTTGATATATTATTAATTTTGCTTCTCTTTGCAAAGTCAAAATACATTTTACATGTTTTAAATATATATATACAGGGTGTTTCAAAAAATGTATACATATTATAGTAAAAAAATTCTTTATTCCAAAAAATGACAGTTCTTCTTTTGGTCAGGATAAAATTGTTAGCCATAAAAAATTATTTTTTGTATTATTGGAGACAATACTAGAGAAAATGAGGATTTATGGGTAACTAATTCAAGTTGATACAATGATTTTTTCGGCCCCCCAAAAATGTTGAAAGTTAATTAAATTTAGGCCATTTTTCGGCGTGACGTAATGGCATAGAAAACTGATCCTGGCAGTCAAAGGGGTATGTAGTGAGGTTTGTAGTGAGGTTTGTAGTGAGGTAGTGGCTAATGGCCTGTGTGAGTTTTTAACACACTTTAGAGACGAGTATCGCTTGTTAAACTAAAAAGATAACTATGGGCATATTTTTCTCTCAAATAGTGCACCGGATTGTGAAGATGTTTAGTTTGTGGAAACGAACGTCTGGAGAGTGCTAAAACATTAAAACCGGTATTGCTTCATATATCGGAAAAATTCTCTAAATGATTGCCCAGTATAATGGGGCACATGTATTCACATGACTCTTTCATGTTGGAACAAACCAGTACACGTTTCGCCCGTGTGACTTACTCCTCCACACCTGTTCCCCGAGCTAAACAGCGCACTGGATACTCATAGTCATCTCAGAGTTTGAACCGACTGGACGTGCACTCCTCGAATATGATGGAACTTCCTTTGAGAAGCATTCTCAATGCCGCGTACGATGTGCCCGTGACGAAGTCTGCGCGTGTTCAGGCGTGAAACCGGTACTATTAACTATGTACTTGAAACGATTTGCAGGCAAGCAGGCAAACGTAATGTTATTTATTTTAGTTTTGAGGAGATGAATAGAGTCTTCGTGATAGTTGAGAAGTGGGGTGAAGACCGTTATAAAATACCTGCAGGTGTAGGTACAAGAAGAGAACAGATTAGTGATGCCCCCTCATATGCCGTTGTTTGTACGTTGTGTATAAATAACGATCAGCCATGCATTGATATACTGTTGATGTGGAAGAATGCATCTGATAATAACGTTCTTGTCCCTACGCGAAACCGATTCATCCACGACAGAATGTTTGAAATCGTCGGATTCCGCAAGCTGAAGCCTATATTAGACGCTCGTGTTGCGGATGTGATTTATTTTGACACGGTTCTTCAATACGCATACACCGCTCTGCTCGACGGATTTATCGAGTGTAGGAATGAACAAGGCGAGAATGGTCTAGAGCTGGATGCTTATTTATAAGGTTTAGACTCTTCGAAATATCCCGAACTTTGGTACAAAGGACTTGAGTGGTACAGGGCAGAGCTCGCTTACACTGTTCATCCTGAACAGTTGTACAGTATCTCTATATAATGAGTAGCTGTCGTTACGACTTGGAAGATTATTTCAATTGCCGCTATGCAGCGTGAGGAAGAGCTCACGATTGAAAAGCTCAGGACGGTAAGAAAAAACCCTCGATTGGAGAAGAGTGTTTATGAACTTGTATTTAATAATGATGTGATAGCTAACGATGCCCTCTCTTTGCATGCTTTTGAGTGTATTCTAGGTGTGTTTAAACATAATTTACCAACCGAATGTAAAGTGAGCACAAAAATAGTATTGAATGATGTGAAGGCCATTTATATCGAGTATAGGTATCCGTATAACTTGAATGGGGAAATAATGTTAAGCCGTATTTAACGCGTAGTGCAAAGCAATAATGATGTGACTGTAGACTCGATTACGTGTGAGTTTAGGGTTTTTCGCCGTAGAACATAAAGTATTTTGATATATATTTATTTTCAATATATTTAATTATTTCATATAATTGTGTGCATATATATATATATATATATATATATATATAATATATATATATTATATACATATTTTTCCTGCACTAATATGTTGATGATTATACTCCTTCGTTTGGTATATTATTATTTTTTATTTTCAATATTATTATTTTCAATATATTTCATTATTTAATATAACTGTATATTAGGGCGGTTCAAATAAATGAAAATTAAAAATTCAAGCAAGCATGTACCTTTTTTTATTAGACTTAAGAACATAAAACTCTGAGACGAATTTGAGTGGAATCCGAGAGTATTTACTCGATGCTCAAGCATTAGAATATGTACAGTGGGTGAATTGGATAAATAACATTTAGATAACCAGTGAATTCGCACAATATAATGTTCAGTGATGGCACAAATGCATTGATATCACTTTAATATCATACATGAAATCTACTCGCCTGAACATTTACCGGTGGCCAATGTCGACTTATTGTGGACAGGAAATAAGTGCCGGTGCATTTCCACTGCGTGTAAGAGGAACTGCTTTTGAGTCTCGGCTTTGGTAATGGTTGCATTGAAATTCTTTATCATGGACACACCCCTTTCAGCACTGTCGTTGATAACATTGAGTCTTTACAAGGATAGGAGGGATCGTCTGTCGTCTTGGTGATTTTTCCACTGATCAGGAGATGTCCTAAGAACCCTCGGTTGATCTTGAAAGTATCAAATAACTTGAATAATGCTGAATTGACAAAGTCTGAGAGATCCATCCTCTCTACTGAAACGTTTCCTTTGTATTTTCTCCAATCTTTCTTTAGTGTTCCTCTCAGTAATAAATTTGCTGCCTCAACCATTTTCATCTTTGTTTCCCGACAAGGTTTCAAATGAAACAAAGCCAAACCAGGAGGAGATTGTAGACACCAATCGACCAGGGAAGTACTCCGGGGGGTGGAGACGTTAGGCAGGAGACAGGCAGGGAATGCTGGAACTCCCGTTTCTCCTGTCACTGTCCTCCTTAGCTGATCTAGGAGTAATCGAACATGAACTTGAGCACTCACTAAAAGTTTTGTTACTAAATAGAAATTTGCCATGAAGATTTTTGTAAACAAGTAGAATTAAAAAATCCACATGCTCAGTGACTTACCTGCAATAAAATTTTCCACCCCTATTGCATGAACCGCCCTACTGTGTGTATATATATATATATATATATATATTTTTTTTTTTCCTGTACTAATATATTGAGGGTTATACTACAAAGTTTTGTATATTTTTTGATGATATATATTCCTCGTTCGTATTTCTTATGCTATTATTATTTTTTATTTTCTTTTTTGATCATATATATTCCATCGTTTGATTGTATATTATTTTCTATATATTTCGTAAAATTGATTCCAATAATTCGTCTAAAAAAACAGAATAATGTAATGGTGTTTTATTTCATTTTTTTGGTTGTAAACGACATTATTGTTTTATTATACCAAATGGCTGCCTTCTAAACCGACTGACCGATTTCTAAACCATCTGTCAAGAATATCTGAATAGCGCAATCTGGCAGTTGAAAAGGTAATATATACATCTGCCTTCTAGGTATTCTACCTCAACTGGCTGGTTAAGCCAACTGGCGGCTTATGCCAATTGGCAGAAAGCCAGAATATATGCTTTAATTAATTAAATATCTCAATCTGGCAACTCAACCCTCATAATGTACACCTGACCATTGAACAAGCCATTTACGCCCTCTAAGAAGCCTTCTAAGCCAACTGGCGGATTACGACCTTATAAGACAGCGGGCGCTCGGCTGAAGTCTTAATATGCGCTTGGCAGGAGCCAAGCGAACACTCCTCTCTCCTTCTCCTTTCTCTCTTAGGTTAGGTATACCCCTTTGGGGGGGTGAGGCCGTCCCACCTTCTCCCCCAAAGAGGTCTCCCCCAGCATCCTGGGAGAGTTCATTGCAGCTTGGGGGATAACCCCTCCCCATAGTTGCATAACCTCTTGCAACATTCCCTATCCCCTTGTTGCATAACATCTTGCAACATTGGTCTACATTTTCAATTTCATTGCACTCTAACATTTTGCGCCCATATTACTCAATTGTAGTACATAGTATATATAAAATAACAAATATTATTACATGAAGTGGTGGTTTTTTTTAAATATCCAGAAAATAGTGTATTTTGACTTAAATTTTGAACACTGACCCATTATCAAATTACCAATAAATCAAATTGACCCAGTTTCAAAAAAGGTTGCCTACTACTGCATTAGACTATGGTACTCCAGCTTTAGCAGCTATTTGTCTTTGAGTGTTGCCTTCTTTATGGAGAACAATAATTTTCAACCTATTCTTGATGAAATTTCTTTATTTGGAGCCATTATACTATCTTCTCTGTAAAAAAAATTAGAAGATGAGACATTTTTTCTGTTAAAGTTTAACAAATAAGATGATATTTTTAAAGAATCTTGCGATTACATGAGGGTATAAACAACATGTGTGAGTCATTAAATCTATAAAACATGTTATTATATCAAACTGAATAGTATATTTAGCAGTAAAGACCCTAGCCCTCAAAATTAGCAAAATCAATAAAAACTAGTGGTGTACTGATTCATCGGCATTGGCAGAATCCGGCATTTTTGGGGGATTGGCATCGGCCAAATTTAGCTGATTCTCTTACTGATTAGTTGAAATTTTAAAATTTTTATTACCCCCCCAAAAAATCTAGATTTACAGAAAAATGAACACCAAAAAACACTATGATTATTTATACTCATTTCAAAGTGTAATGATATAAAAATAGTTTATATTCACAAAAATGGCAAAGCAGAATAAGTTCAGGTGTCCATAAATTTACATTTTCTCGACTAGCTAATCTCTAAATATTATAAACTATTGTAATGTAATTGTAATTGGTTGTGTAATGTCTATTTTTAGTTCAAATTCACTAGTATATAAAAAGTTGTATTGTGGTAGCTGTTCATATAGACTTGCAGTAATCATAATGGAACCTTATTACTGTATAAGACTAGTAAACTACATGGAGTTCAACGCTGTATACGATCATATTAATTGTTTATCTTTATGAACACATACATTACAATATAATTACCTGTATGTCAGTGATTGCACATTCAATTGTCTTTTAGATATATATGTTTGTGTTTTTATGTTGTTGGACTCGATTGTCCCCTCTCCACCCCACTTTCCTCCAGATGGGGTACCTTGACTAACACTGCGGCTTTGCCACATGTACGGAGTCGCCTGTGAGGCGAGGAACATTACATATGCGGGCAACTGTACGTGTTGTCTGAGTTAGTCAGAATAAGTTCACCAATTAGATCGAGTCCCATGTGTTCTTAGGGCCTACTAATAGATAGAAATTTGCCTAATGGGGCCGTATTTAATCTCCCCGCCTTTCTTTTCTGACAACGGAGGCACGTTTGACAATACTTCCTGATAGTGGTGTCCTGATTAGGCCAATGGAAACACTCCCTACTGAGAAACAAAGTTTCTACAAAGCCCGCATCAATACTTAATTTTGAATCGTGTGACAATTTCGGTGATTCTCTTATTAGACTTCCTGGCAACACGAGACGCTCTCGCGGCGCTTTCACTTTGTCACCGTCGGGGGTACGTTATATAAAATAAACAACCGTTATCTAAAACAAAGTTTTCTAACGTGGTACAAGGTGGTGGTATTGCAACATTTCCTTATCACCCTGAAAAAAAAGAGAGGTTAATGAATATAAGAAGTGACTCTTAAAAATTCTTTATATTCGGTAAAAGGTACCCATAAGAACGCGACACGCAAAAGATGGACTATCTAGAAAAATTCAGGTTCTCGAGTCCATCAACGTGTACTGTAAGTGGACCCACAGGGTGTGGTTAAACTATGTTTATGCTTAAAGGTATTAAAGATAAAGACGCTTTGTTCTCAGAACCGGTCCACAGCGTTATATGGTGCTCTTCAGCCTGCCAACCTATTTTCGACGAATACAAAAATATTCTTTTATTCCATAAAGGTATTTATAACGTTGGGTCGTTAAAGAGTAATAAACATATAGTGATTGTGAATGACGATCTTATGCTAGAAATTAATAAAACGATTGCTCTGACATTTACAGTATTCTCCCACCATCTTAACATAAGTGAATCTGACCAAAATCTGTTTTTCAAGAACAAGTTTATTTTGTTTAAACATAGATCTGATGCGTCGCATAGAGCTATGCGACGGATTTGATCGCACCTTATTCAAATCCTCCTTACGCTTCATCACACACACACACACACACACACACACACACACAGACTAAATCCTGGCAGATCATGATAAAGCAATGATGTTCCAGCATCAGAGTAGTGTACTCGCTTCCTTTGCAAGAAGAAAGCAGCTTTAACAGTAGTGTTGTGCCAAGCTATTCAGTTTAAAAATCATAGGCGGAAATCCTACTGGTGTAAGAAATAGTTTCGAAAAAGGAATACATTTTCACACATGCCTCTCCTGAAAGAACTTAAGGAAAATAGCCCAGATGATTTTAAAAACTATTTACAATTTCAGAGGTATCGTTTGATCAACTATTGCACTCGGTAACCCCTCTAATTGAGAGAAAAAAATGGAAGAAAACCTAACTGCGTATGCGGTAGATTCACAGATCACGCGATCTAGCCTGTAGTCAACCACACACTGACCGATTTGGTACGTCAGCGGATCAAAATTTTTTGTCTGGCTGATCGACCGAGGCCTGCGATTTCATCCTTTAGATTTTATCTTTTCTGCTCACAAACACAGATTAACGGAGGATTTGATCCGCGTGCGATCAAATCCGTCCTGTAGCTGCGATCAGATCTGTGCGTGTGTGGATACATTTATTCTCACAACGTCAGGATGTTTCGCAAATTGGTGTATTAGCCGGCCAAATATTTTCGGGTAAACGTAAAGCTATTTTGGAAATTTAACTATTATCTTCAACTGTATTGACAAAGTCGTGGGCCCTCAGCCAGGGTTCCCCCATTAAAAATGGGTATTATCCATTTAAAACGGGGATCTCATGGTGACCCGCCACTCATTGTCGCCCTGTTAAGGTCTGTTTGACGGCCCACGGCACACGCTTGCAATGTTCCACAAACACCTGGAGGATAAACTGGAGTTGTTCCTCATCCTCAGTAAGGCGCCCGGAGAAGTCCTGGATGAGAGCAACTCCACGCCCGGCGTTATCATTTGTGACTGCAAGAGTCTTCACCACCGCCCTCGTAGCCTGGTAGTCGCTGTCACTGGTCCATCTCGCTGCAGGAATCTTCAAGAATCCATCCGGGATGCTGAGAGTTACGAAGAGTGACCTCGTCTTTGTGGTGACAAAGTCGGCGACATTTTTCCCTTCCAAGGGTTCCAGGTCTACTGGTGCTCGCTTAGGAGGATACTCGTTCCCGTCGACACCTGACATAGCTTCCACCATGTTGTCCTTGATGTCAGGAGTGACATCATCGTCGAACAGGGAAAGACCCGCCAATTCCTCAGACAAGTATCAGAGGTGAGCGGCCATCTTCTGGGAAGTCGCCTTGGCGATGCCTGGGTTGACGCGTGCGTATTTGACTAAGGTTTGGAGGAAACATAGGTCATTCTGTGGGTCACTGACGGCAAGAGGGGAAGTGATCCCAGCCTTCACATACACTCGCTCTACAAATATGCAAAAATCACGAAGATCCCTTTCTTCTCGTTTCGTTAGGGTGAACTGTGAACCAAACATCCAAACCTTAATAGCATTGATAACCTTTGACATCCCCTGAGCTTGACTCGGAGCTCCAGGAGCTAAGAAACGTGTGCCACGAAGAGGTGGAGTGTCAAGAAAGAGCGAGGCCAACTCGAGAAGTTCCCTGTAGTCTTCGCAAGGCTGTTGCTCCAACAGCGCGGCCCTGAAGAAAGACAGGAGCTCTTCTTTGTCGTCAGCGATGGCAGTGGCGACAACCTCGGCTTTGTTCGAGTCTTCAAACCGTTCCTGATGGATTAGCTCCCAATGTGTTTGGAAACGCATGAAGAGGAGTATTTCCGGGGCTAAGGAGGAACCCATGCACTCTTTGAAGGCTGCCGCTGCCACCACTCCCAGAATGTGGTGTCGACAAGCAAGTTGGAGAACTTCTCGCCCGAGCAATTGCTGCAGGATGTCGCACGCTTATGTGGTGCGACCAGTGTCGAAAGTCATTGCTCGCACCTTGTCTTCAATCCTATTGTTTTAAAGCTTCGAGGACAGCTTGAGCTTCCGCCCGTCCAGTGCTTGAGGGGAGTTTGGCAATAGCGAGAAGCCGAGAGACTCCATCTCCAGGAAGGCGATCAACCATCTTCTTTCCGATGAGGTCGGGCAGGGGCTTGCCATCCTAATGGACAGTTAGGGGGACGTCCGGCTTGAAAGTCTCTAGTATGCTGGTGGTAGATTCCTCCAGTTTCTTCCGCCGTTGCCTCCGGATGCTGCTCCGATTCAATGGAGGGAAGTTATCGTGACCGAGACTCTTAGCTGTCTCCGCGAGAATCATTATTGCTGCTCGATCGGACACTTTGCTTCGGTCTAGCGTTGCTGAAAGAGCCGATGTAACGATTTCTTTTCGACCGCGCTTGGAAGAAGGAGTCTGGAAGCTAGGTCCAGGAACTGGATGGATCGATGTTACAATCCTCAGGAGCAGAATTGGAGTCGCTGCAGCTCTCGAGCGTGATGGTCGATTGCAGTTGATCTATGCTTACTTCCTCCCTCCACCTTCGTTTCTGTCCATTGGCCATTTGCTCTTGCTTCTATCCTTCCGTAAGAGTACCTTGTCAACAGAGGACAACGTTCCACGACTGCCCTTCTCACGTTGGGCAAGGAGGAATTGCTTGTTCTCGTCGAGTTTAATGGTGTTGAGAGCACTGGCGTGTGCGATGTCGAAGAGATCTTCAAAGCAATCCTTAAATTCGCTCTCATTCTTGGCCTGCGTCGCCGTCTAACCGTAGGCACTCTTCTTTAACACTTGCCACTGAGCAAAGAGCTTCTCCAGCGTTTTTTACCGCATCCTGCTTGTGTTGGACTGGGATTCACGCACGATTCCAAAACTGGATCTTCTCGATAGTCGATGAAGCCGTCTCGCGTGTTGTCTCCTGCTCCATATGTAAGTGGAGGAAGTACGCCAGTGCCTGTCGATTGAACGGCAGCTTGGACCCGTTGATATCTTTCTCGTACCGGTCTATCAAATACACCTTCGTCTTTGACCGAGTCGCCAGCATAAGCACTTTTTATTAAACAGTTTTTTAGCAGTATCAAAAACTAAGAATTAACACCTGAAAAGAGTGGAAAACAAATTAAATAATCCAAAATAAACCAAAGTAGTAAGTGTAAACAATACCGGCAGCAGGCACACTATCACTAATGCTAAAGACAGTAAAAATTTATAGACAAATATGACGCACGACTAAAATACTGTTTGGCATATCACTATCTGTTACATTGATAATTGCCAACGCCTGCCAATTTTTGCCAACGTGTCACCAAATGTATGGCAGTGAAAGGCAGTGCTGCTAAATTTAATATTAAAATAAAATTTATAATGACAAATTAATTATATGGGTATTTGAAACATTTCATTTTGTAATCACTAAAAGCAACGACAATATATTAAAAAATGTCACAAAATTATTGACACAACGTGCGTTGGTACGCTGGCACATTTTTTTACCTCAGTAGTGTGACCGCAAAAGGGGAGAGTGCATCATAGACGGTGGAGAGCATCTCCAGTAGTATAGCCGCAAAAGGGGAGAGTGCATGACAGGGGCATTTGCCCCTTGAGGAGCAGAATTTCAGAGCACCCCAACTTCCTCATACCTTTTGCCATCATACTACTGGAGATGCTCTCCACCGTCTATGATGCACTCTCCCCTTTTGCGGTCACACTACTTCCGCCACAATGCATCTCAGTCATTGTGGTAGTCCGACCGCAAAAGGGTAGAGTGCATCATAGACGGTGGAGAGCATCTCCAGTAGTATGATGGCAAAAGGTATGAGGAAGTTGGGGTGCTCTGAAATTCTGCCACTCAAGGGGCAAATGCCCCATTCCTGCACTCTCCCCTTTTGCGGCTATACTACTGGAGATGCTCTCCACCGTCTATGATGCACTCTCCCCTTTTGCGGTCGGACTACCACAATGACTGAGATGCATTGTGGGGGAAGTAGTGTGAACGCAAAAGGTCAGTAGTATAAATGTAAAATGGACGAGTGCAAATCAATTGCAATGTTGATAAAATGTTGCAAAGGGGGAGGAGGGTTGGCACCCATGAGGGAGAGGGGGTTGGCATACAACCAAGGGCATACAACCAAGGGGGAAGGGTGTTTAGCCCCAAAGCTGCATGAAGGGGGGAGAGGGGGGTTGAAGGGAGGCCCGGGAGAATGACCTCTCCCCAAAAGGGGTACCCTCACCTGACCTAGGAAGGTAACCTAAGGGAGAGGAGAGAGGAGGAGAGCGATCTTTTCGCAGGCATGTCTCGTCGCATACTGATGCTCTTGACCTCCTCAGTTGGATTAGAAGTCTTAATCAGCCAGCTGGCTTAGAAGTCTTAATCAGCCAGCTGGCTTAGAAGGCTTAATTGGCTTGTTTAGAATGCCATATATATATATATATATATTTTTTTTTTTCTGAGGCAATCCATAAGAATAGATGTCAGATTGCGCTATTTATTAATTTGTATATATTTAATGGGGAGATGCTCTCCGTGTAATGAAGTTCTTGACAGCCCCAGTCGGCTTAGAAGTCGATGCAATTGCGTATAACGTTTGTAGTGCCGTTAATTTTGATGTAGAATAATCAAATAATATTATTTATATGACGCGTTCGGTGGAGAAGGGGCGAACGCCACAAAATTCGAAAAATGAGTTTTTTGTCGTATAATTATCCTTTAAAACCTTTGCTTTACCTATGCAAAAAATTAGATGTTAGTCTGCACTCTTTCACGGTAAAATTTAGGTTTTAATGTATCTCAGAGAAATTCACTCCGCATCATTGCTTCACATTGAACACATCTATCTACTTTCTGGTCACTCGACAATGCCCTGTGATGCTCAATTTGGCCAAATTGAACAAAATATAAAAAATAATTACAGCAATATTATTTACACCAAAAAAGATTATGTTACGGCCATAACTACAGCCGTTTCGCAGCGCTTCCTAGTTGTAGAAATGAAACAGGCTGATTTTCTCGATTTTGACGTCCTAAAAACGTGCATTGTCATTAGGAAATCAACAACTACTGAATTTACAGATGCAAGAAAGTTAATATTTGACTTTCAACACAAAGAAGGCTACGTAATATCTACTGCATACCGCACAACCCCAGATAATAGCCATCCCGTCAGACTGCAGAAAGGGAAAAAATCCTACAGTGTCAGTTTATTCAATCTAGCCCAGCAGACACTGCAACCAAAGTATTCCCAATTGCTGCCAATAACTAAGGAAAAAATAAAAGATCTCAAAGAATTATCAGACCTAATGCCTGCAACTGCAGTGAACTATTATACAAGATTGTTAAAGGAACTGGAAGAAACCGAAACAGTTGAAGCAGGTAATACAACATTCGACGAAGAGGACCAAACAATGGATTACACCAGTTAACATCAGAAGCTATCAATAAATAATATTGTCAAATTTCTTGGCGTTTTATTATATCGACATATTACACAACAATATTTTACTCAAATATGTGTTCAAATTCATACAACAATTCAATAAACCGGAAAAATACAAAGGTTTAAAGTTTACAAACTTTAACTGCATTTTGTGGCATAATTCGAAAATGTTGCGTTCGCCCCTTCTCCACCGAACGCGTCATATATACTTTGAATAATAAAACACAACAACATCATTCTGTTTATTAAGTCGCAAAAAGAAATAGTTAACATGGAATCAATTATTTGGCATACACTTACTCGAAATATATAGGAGATAAATA
This sequence comes from Bathynomus jamesi, assembly GCA_023014485.1. Lineage (NCBI taxonomy): Eukaryota > Metazoa > Arthropoda > Malacostraca > Isopoda > Cirolanidae > Bathynomus > Bathynomus jamesi. The sequence goes on along the minus strand of JAJOZX010001024.1, from coordinate 533,807 downwards.
TACAAGGAAAATAATAATAGTAGAAGAAATCTATATACACCAAAAAATACACAGTTTAAGCGGAGAATATATATACAATCATAAATAATAATAGTAGAGTAGAAATCTATATACTCGTTTAATATAAGTACGCGCAACCAAAAATACACATTATATATAAACTTCAAAAATAATAGGGCATAAGAATTCCAATGCATGGATATATATATATATATATTATATATATATATATATATATATATATATATATTATATACACACACACATATATATATATATATATATATATATAAATATACGCGATTTATGTTCTACTGCGCTTAAATAAAATAATAAATTCGCGTGTGATCTAGTCTATAGTTACATCGTCGTTGCTTTGTACTATGCAATAAATACGATTTAACATTATTTCACCACTCAAAGTATGTGGAAATCTATATTCAATGTAAAGAGCTTTTAGATCGTTTAACACTATTTTTGTGCCCACTTTAGCAAGTTATCCTTCTCTTTAAACACGGCTAGAATACATTCAAAAGCACGCACAAAGAGGGCATCATCTGCCACAGCATCATTATTAAATTCAAGTTTATAAGCGCGCTTCTTCACAACGCATATCGACAATTGAAGTAATCTTCTAAATCGTGCCGACAACTGACCATTATATAAAGAAATAGCTCTTCAGGGTGAACAGTAGGGTCGATCACTTTTCACTTCTTTTAAAAAATTATAGCTGTCAAAGTTTTTCCCATGATTTGGTTCAGTGGAAGTACATTGACACCATTTTCACCAAAATCGATCAATATTTAGGGGTCGCGCATCGACCTTGAATATTTCAATTTTGGAAATTTGGCCAAATTGACAATTTTTTACTGAATAAAGCTAAATCATCAAATGACCATATTTTCTGAATCCTCTCGGTGAAAGAAATCCTCTCAGATACTTACCAAGTTGATCGGACAAGTGGTTTAGAAGTTACACTCACCTAGAAATAACATTAAAATTTAAAATACCGTATTTGTCCCCCGTTATGGACGTAATCATAGCATCAGTAGCTGGCGCATCCTAAAATCCCAATTACACACACACGCTATGTCTATGACCAATATTTTTGCTAATCACAGTTTGCTTTTTACAGATCAACTGTGTCAATTGATTCTTGTTTGATAAGTCTAGACTTTAGTACAATGGATAAACTGTTAACAACCAGGAGTGGGAAGACTCTGAAAGTTACTTATTCTGGAAAAGAGAAAGCAGCAACAACAGCACCACCTTCTCTAAGGTCAGCCACGGACGTCTTCTTAATTGGTCAGCCATCTTCCTCGATCGGTGGTGCCAAATTGCCAACCACCCATCAAGTTCTCCAGTACTTCTTCTATGCCAAGCAGGAAACTACTGACAGGAAGGCCGCCGTAAAAGACACGGTGGCCAATGTTCTGGCATTTTGGAACATGGCACGTATAAAGACGATCACGAGGCGTAACTGCGAAAGAAAACTGGAGTTACTGTGGGAAGAGTGGCGCTCGCTGCAGAAGAGCAAGATGAGAGACAGTGACGCGGGAAAAGGCAGGGAGAAGTTTTCAGAAAATCTGAACAAGCTCTGGGACATCGGAGCTCCCGATGCTATTGAAGAGATACAGAAAAGTCGACTGCTCTCAGACAACAACAAACAAGAAGATATTAAATTTTATGAGGATCAACGGGGCCTGCGCCAGGCAACAATGAGTGGGAATGATAAAGTGTTCGTTGTCAAGAGAAAACGGCAACTCTCAAGACAACAATCTCGTGATGAGCCAGGCACCTCAAAAACGAAATTAGGAACCGAAGCTGAGAGCGACGATGAATCTATAGAAAGCAGATCATCGAGCAACTCCGAATCACAGCTAGAACCACCATACCGACAGCCGAGAGAATCAACTGTATCAATCAGCCTTCCTCACCGCATCCTCAATGCACCGGCTGTTATTGAAGTGGCTGATCGCTTCCGGATGTCCAATAATCAGGTGTGTATATATCAGTAATGATCTTTCCTTGACAAAGATATAATAGACGTAACGACGGAAAATTTAGTGATTATTTTGTCACATAAAAACCATACGCATCCTTGTCAATTTCCTTTCAATTTCGCACATAGGTGGCAAGTGTCGTGGCGGCAGTCCTACGTTCGGCAGATCCGCCCGCAGACCTGGACAAATTCAGTATCTCGAAGGACACGTCTCGCCGTGGAAGAGTGGCACATCGTTGTGAAGTGTCGACAGCTGTGCAGAAATCCTTCGTATCTCCGAGGCATGCTGTCGTCCACTGGGACGGTAAAGTAATCAAGGTCAGTTTTGCCCTCACCGTGGACGACAGTGAATTAACATGTTCCAGTGACGACAGTGGATTGACATATTCCAGTGGACGATAATGGATTGGCATGTATGACATACGTTTCAGGACTCTCTTGGATCATTGGAGCACCGCCAGGCGATTCTCATCTCCGGAGCTCCCCAATGCACAGAAGGAAAGTTGCTGGCCGTTCCGACTGTTGCTGACGGCACCGGTCTGTCCCAGGCCCAGGCGACCTTTCGTGCTCTCAAAGACTGGGGATGCGAGAACAACGTGATTGGACTGTGCTTCGACACAACTTCCTCCAATACGGGGAGGGTGCAGGGTGCGGTGGTCCGGCTGGAGAACATGCTTGGTAAACCGCTCTTCCAGCTGGGCTGTCGCCATCACGTTATGGAGCTCATCGTGGGGGCAGTGGTCATCACCGCGTTTGGAAGAACCACAGCACCAACTGAACCTTTGTTCCAGTATCTGAGGAGAAGGTGAATTTCAAGTCTAAGGCGCATTTGTTTTCTCCAATGATTTTTTGCCTTCAGAGCAATTGAGATATCAGCGTCCTTCTACTAATGATGTTAATAGCAGTCGAAAAGGGAAACTTCAGTCGTTTTCATGCAATATTTTCATAACTCCCCTTTCAGGTGGGACAAGCTCGACCTCTCGACTTATCGCGAGCTGGAGATCGAGCATTTGGCGGAGGTGACGTGGCTGATGGAGCTCCGAGATGAGGCAGTCAAGTTCCTCGGCACCGCTTCTGGTCTTGTCAGAGAAGACTACCGAGAAGTGGCGGAGATTACACTCCTGGTACTCGGGGCCCAGCCACGTCGTGGCACACACTTCATGCGCCCAGGAGCCTACCATCATGCGAGGTGGATGGCCAAGGTTGGTATTTTGAATTAGAAGTTAAATATTGTATTGCCTTCTGCAAACAGCCATTTGAAGTCCCTACCAGAAAAAAATAAGATAAATAATTTACCATTAAACAAACTTATATGGAGTGGTATCGGTATTTATACATCACAGTGCGTATTCGTTTCAGATCATCTACTACACGAAGCTCCTGATGTTCAGCGGTCAGCTGGAGTTCGACGACGAGCTGGTACAGAAACTTCAGAGAGTGGTACTATTTACTGCACTCCTCTACGCACCTGCCTGGCTGGCGGCTCCTGTCGCAGCTGATGCCCCGCTGAATGACCTTGTGTTGTACCAGCGTCTTCTGCAGTACAGGGCTGTGGATCGCGAGATTGCAGAGGCTTCACTGGCAGTGATCAGGCGGCACTTGTGGTATCTGAGGCCTCAGACCGTCGTTTTCGCCCTCTGCAGTGACAAAGTGGAAGACACTGTGAAGCACGAGATGGCAAAGAAGCTGTGCCGCCTCGCTGTGCCCGAGGACTTCACGTATGACAACGTCTCGGTTGATGACACGACGCGCCTTCCGGACCTGATCGATGAGTCATCGTGGTTCGTGTTCACAGGCCTGCAGGTGTGCGCGTCTACGTGGCTCACTCTGCCGGTGAATAAGTGGGATCAAGATAAGAACTACTGTGATCTGAAGAATGTCATCTCGCATCTGAAAGTTACCAACGACGTGGCAGAGAGAGGGATAAAACTGATAGAAGATTACGCGACGAGTCACAGCTGCAGGGTCTTCTTCAGCTCGTGGAAAAGAGCCGGAAAGAACTCGGTGACTTCAAGAAGTCGTCACTTGCCAAGATGACGTAGCGCAGAGGGAAAGGGAGTTAGCAGAGAGAGTACATGGCGCACGCCTTAAGATGACGTGTGTTCTAACCACGATTCATACAGTTTTTGAACCTAGTTAGGGGCACCGGAGTAATTGCCTTTAGTGATATCGGTAAACCGTTTTAATACAAAATACATTTGATCTTTCCTTATTCGTTTTATCTTATCCTAAAAAGCAGACAATGACAGACAGCATATGGAGGTACGGGGACAAATACGGTATTTTAAATTTTAATGCTATCTCAAGGTGAGTATAACTTCTAAACTACTTGTCCTATCAACTTGGTAAGTATCTGAGAGGATTTCTTTCACTGAGAGGATTCAGAAAATATGGTAATTTGCTGATTTATCTTTATTCAGTAAAATATTTTCAATTTGGCCAAATTTCCAAAATTGAAATTTTCAAGGTCGATGCGCGACCCCTAAATATTGATCGATTTTGGTAAAAATGGTGTCAGTGTACTTCCACTGAACCAAATCATGGGAAAAACTTTAACCAGCTATAATATTTTTAAAAAAGTGAAAAGTGATCCACCCTAGTGAACAGTGCAGTTGAGTTCTGCCCTGTACCGCTCAATTCCTTTGTACCAAAGTTCAAGATATTTCGAAGAGTCTATACCTTTTAAATACGTATCCAGTTCCAACCCATTCTCGACTTGTTCAGTCCCAAACTCGGTAAAGCCGTCGAGCAGAGCGATGTACGCGTATTCAAGAACCGTGTCAAAATAAAGCATATCGGCAACACGTGCGTCTAATATACAGTAGACTTCAGAATGAAACGGTTTCGCGTGGGGATAAGGGCGTTTTTGTTAGATGCATTCTTCCACATCAACCGTATATCAATGCATGGCTGGTCTCGTTTTATACACAACGTACAAATAACAGCGTACGAGGGTGCATCATTATGCTGTTCTCTTTTTGTGCCCACACCTGCAGGTATTTTATAACGGTCCTCGCCCCCACTTCTCAACCGCTACGAAGATTCTGTTCATCTCCTCAACACTTAAATAAATTACGTTCAGTTTACCAGAGTCTGATTGTCTACAAAACTCGTTTCAAGTACATAATTAACAGCGCATGGCATGTAGCACATTGAATTTCATCACATTTATGCATGAATTTCCGCCAATTTCTATCATATGAAACATACCACATTCACAGATTCTCATTTTCCTGCAAGTGCCAATTGACTTATGGAGCTCAAAGCAGTTATTATTGAAAAATGTGCATCGACACACAATACAGTCCCTCTTGGCTTCAACTACACGACTTTCACATTTGGAGCTTTTACACTGCTAATATACTATGTGGCATTCCTTACAATGTTTCACTATATCATCCGCAAACTCGAGACATCCCTTACAGAAATCTTAATGCCTTCCATATTTTCGATTTTTATCATAACTCGCGTAAAGGTCTCTTATACTGCGGATTGGCAGATACGTTGTTCCTGACAACCCTAAAATAAGTAGGGGCCTTGTATGGTCTCTCACACAGCTTTGAAAAACGTACATAGTCCTACGACGATTATAATTATCCATTCCAAATATAACTATACGAACATTCATTTCCTGCTCTCTCCTTCTGCTGCCAGTTTACGGGCACGCTGCACAACCATAGGCAACCAAATTTTTTTGACCCATGCATTTAGTACAGTAAACATATGAGCTAAGACGACTGCTATAAAGCCGCAATCACGCTCGGTGTTTATATGCCGTCTGTAAATAGCCTGAGCATTGAAGTTAAGAGTATAAGGTGTGGCCGTATGTCCCGCAACACGGAACACATGATCAATATCTATCGTGAAGTTGTCCATATTGAAGGCGATGCGACTTTGAGAGGCCTGTATTATACGTTCCAAAATGTAGCCTAATCAACAGCAGCCAAGCGCCTGTAGGGTATTACTACCCAAAAATCATCTACATCCCCGTCATCTGACCGGAACCCGAAGGACAGCCGTGTCCTGGCTTCACGTTCCTCGCTGTTCTAAACGGAAAAGTCCAAAATACGTTCAACTACGCGCCGCACTCCGTGTTCAACACCGTTGCTATACATTGTTCGCGAGTCTACCGTGATTATGTACTGGTTTCTAGTCAGGGCTGGGGTGGGGTGTAGTGTTTACTTTATTTAATTATTATATTTACTTATTTCTTTATCTTTATCCTCGTTATTCCGTTTTACTTATAACCTTAATCACTTATCTTTCACTCTTTTCGCTATAAATGCTTTATAAATATGGTAGCCGTTGGCCGAGCGGGAAGCCGTTAGACAATGAAAAGGGACACGGGGGATTAATCATACTCCTTATTGCACTTTTTAATACTTTATTCAGCCGAAAATGATTTAGATAAACGGGGGAATGCGAATGGGAATTTATTATAATATTTTAGTCTGAGAGTAATACGAAAAAATATCCCTAATTTAAAACTACATTGTCACACACAGGAAACGCCCTACCCAGCCCAAGCTGTCCGAATGACTGGCGCATTTTTGGGTAGTCCACTCTCTCGAGCATATGTTCAGGCGTGCCAACTATTCAAATTTTACTATAATTTCAATTTAAATACAATAAACAAACATTATTTAGATTCTTAATTAGACATTAAAATAAACAAACATAATTTATCGTAATTACATTTTTTATTATACATTATAATCTTTATTAAACAAAAATTAATATTCTTAATTTAGACATTACTACACTCGCATCACCCCCTTGAAAATAAACTTTTCACTAGGAAAACTTATCAATATCGTTTAACAAATTTATTTATTTATTCAACAAAGTTATTTATTTTTCTTTTTTTTTTCTGTAACAAATTCAGTTTAGAGATAGAGAAGAAATAATTAGAATGACAAATTCCACACATCAGATATTTTGTATCATTATATAAAATCGAAAACAAACTTAACAATTTTCACATTTGCATAAAATAACATTTCAAACTAATAATCAAATTTACAACCTGTAACTAATCTATAACGTGCCAAAAAAAACGGAAAATTTTCCTACAGTGGTTACACAAATTTCAAGTTCACAATCTATTCCAGCGATTCCTCATCAAAGATCGCTTTACATTTGAAACAATTATTTGTATAGTTATACAGTTACTATCAGGGCAACATAGAAAAAAAATAGGAAAAAGTTTACATAAAATACTGACCAGAGCGCAGATACTATTTCACGAAAAACAAATATGGGCAATAATCGCACCCTTTTACTTCTAATTTCATTACATAATAATCAGTACATAAATTTTGCTGGACGTTGTTTAGATCACAATTCGCAGATAACAACGGACTTCAATTTTCAATCGCAGCTCTCCTGCTCACTTCGCTAGAATGAAAGGGATTGCATCAACATGCAACAGGTCAGCGCGCTTTAGGTTGGTTCCGCTCTCTCTCGAAATGGCGAAAAAAAAACGAGAGAGACGTCCAATTCTAAAAGGATCAGGGGCAGGGGAGATATACTGAAAGCGGGACCACGCACTGGAATTGGACGAAATTTGCAATTCTAGAAGTCGACGAATCAACTCGCCTGTCTCATCTCAACTTTTGTCGGTGAACGATGCTCTTCCTACGTCCTGCTGAGAGACACTCTGCTGGCAATAATCAAACGATCACTTCGCCGTAGGCCGTTTCGCAACGAACCTACTTTATGTCTGTATGGACAGTACAGCCTTAGACACCCGTTCAAGCTCTCGTGGCTTGCCTACCACTTGCTAAAACACATATTTAGCGAAGCATCGAGCAGCGTGACCAGCTACTGCTCGAAATTTACCAGTAGACCATCGAAACTCTCCTGTGCCAAGTCCCTGCACATTCGGTTTCTCTTCTCTGTCTCTTCCGAAACTGTCCTGCGCCAAATCTCTGCGCATTCGGTTTCTCTTCTCCTTTCTACTCTTCCGAAACCATCCTGCGCCAAGTCCCTGCATTTCGGTTTCTCTTCTCTCTCTCTCATCATCGGTGATCGATTACCTATCCGGTCGACTAACTCATAAATGGAATTTGGATCGAACTTAGCTGCCTCCAAATCGATCCTCTCGAAATTTAATAAAAAAAGTTATTCGAAACATTTTTCTGTACTGCTTATCATTTCATATTTAATTTACCGAATTTTCTCGACAGTTTATTTCGAAACAACAACTATAAATTTACGCTGGCCAAATTCACGGAAATAAACTATTACAAATTTTACAGAATTTACAAAATTTTAATCACAGCCTAACTACCAATAAGTTCACTTATGGCAGTTACATCGGAGAAGATAAAAAAAATTCATGAAACGAACGAAACAAAACTGTACAGTATAAATATAAAAGCGCCCATACATAGTAACTGTTATTATAATTTAAGAAATATTATTGTTCAAACTACCGTCAGAAATCACATCGATACATTTAAATACAAGAGACAAAAATGAACCCCAGAAACTTCGTCATCAATTCTTTGAAACTCACAAACCCCTCGGTGCTACTGTAGTATGCGGTCTACCTACGATTCGGCGTCTACCTTTTAATTATAGCTTCTTATCTTGTTTACTAATTGTTTGTTTACATCGCATTGTCAATCGCCCTTGACGATTGGTTAGGTTTAGTCATGATATTTTCGTTAGTTTTAACGAAAATATCATGATTAAACCTAACCAATCGTAGGTAGACCGCATACTACAGTAGCACCAACCCCTCTTACACTTTGGGGGAGACACACTAAGACGCCACAAAAACGTTACTGGCTATCTAAGAAGGCACCATTTCCGGGTGAACACTCGAGCCAATGTTTCAACTGCATTAGTAAACCCGACTGAAGTTTTAAACAATAACAATTTTCCAAAACAGTTTATAAAAAATTCTAAATATTACTACCGAAATTATTTTAATACAGTAATTCCTACCTGAAAAAGCTAAATTTCATATGAAGCAACTCGCAATTCACAAATTATATCTGAGAGAACTCTCTCCTGCAACACAACCCAGTATGGTTTGTAAATTACAAAAATCCCAACCATTTATCGTTTCGAAGTGAAACTACAAGTTCACATCGTTATTCTAAATAAGAACAGATAATATGAACTCAAAAATACACGCAACCTACTATGTAAACAAAACAAAAATTAAAACAATCACTGCATAAGAGTGTTCGCTTTTGTTTGTAAGCGAGCCTCTATAAAAATATTTTGAACTCTAACCGAATTTAACTGCAGTAAATCGGGAAACAATTTTTTGTAACATTTTCTATGCAAACGCGCGAACGAAAAAAACATTTTTCATTTTTAATACCAAAAATAAAACGTTAAACAAAAAAACACAAAAACAATAAAATTTTATTTCAGAATAAAAATTTAAACCGCCTAACTAACAAAACATTCGGAATTTGTCTTGAAAATGAAAGAAAAATAAACAATAATCAGCCTACCCACAAAAATTAATGAGTATATAAATGTATATAATTATATATATAATCAATATATAAGTTTAATTAATTTATCCAAAAAAAATTTACGAACACAATTTTTTCTATTACAATTTAACAAATTTAGCTTATTTCACGTCTCACACAATCCTCTATGGCAACATATAAACTAACAACGTCCGAATTAAACCCAGTCTAAACTAGTATCTTTAAGATTTATCTTTCGACTGCCACTTAAAAATTAACTTAATCCTATAAATCAAAGCAAAGCGAACCTTAAAATTAACTTTCGGGCTCAATTGAATCATTTCAATAAACAATAAAATAAGCCTTTTAAATGTAACTTAATTATACATCCAGTCAAAAAAACAATCTCAAAAACTACGTAATAAATTCTGTAAAATTTTGTTATTGAATTTCTTAGAATTCACTAATGAAAATGAAAAGGTTTATTGGCAGACTATAGCGCATATGACAAATATTATTAATACAATGACAGTTCATACACTAAGGATAAAAATATATACAATTGATTAGAAATAATACTGCACTGTCGAAGTTAAGTGGAGCTACAAACAGACGTTTTCGTACCAAAAAGTCCATAGCTTAGAGGATAAATGGCAGGACTCATGGATAGCTTGGATGATCGGGTTGGTTGATTTTTTAATTCTTTGCATTAGACTGTGTTGATCACGTCTTGTTACCTCCGGGAAGCTCGGAACATTGCGGGTTGCAAACATTTGCGAAGCTGAGCATCTCGGGGGTAATTTATGTAAGAGTCTAAACAACGACCTGTTGTACAGCAAATTTAGGGTTCTGCCAGAACCTTTTTTATAATTCACCCATAGTTGCTGACCGTATATATTACTGCAGAAAGTACGAAAGAGTGTGTCTTTAGCTTCACTTGTACAGAAACGAAAGTTCCTTATGGTCATATTCGCTTTAGCACACAGGCTTCGAGATTGTTTTCTTATATCCGAGTCATCACTCAAGGAGCTGGTAATAGTTTGACCCAAATACTTACTCTTGTACTTCCTCAATTACTTCACCATTCATTTTAAACCTTATATCAGCTGGCTGATTACAGCTTTTAGGATGAAATTGCATAACCTTAGTTTTTGTAACATTAAAAAGAATATCATGTTTCTGCGAATACACTTCGCAGACTTTTAGTAGCCGATCCAGACCTTTAACAGAGGGACTTATTAACACCATATCATCGGCATAAACTAAGTTATTTATCCTTGTGTTATCTATACAACATCCTACTGTTGCCTCATTAAGTGAAGCAATTAATCCATCAATATACACATTAAACAGCATAGGGGAGAGCAAGGAGCCTTGTCTCACCCCACAAGAGGAGCCAAAACACTCGGGGAAAAAAAAAAATATATATATATATATATATATTACCTAGAAATGCGTTACAAATTTACGCTCAAACATTTTTAACCTGACCGTATAGAATGCGTATCACACTGTATTTAAACTAACATAATTCACTTTCGTACAAATGTGAGTAAAATTTATTTATTAGTCATTATTATTATTATTATTATCACAATCATTACTAATTCCAAAATTTTAAACACAAACAACATTGGCTGCTTTAAGACAAGAGTCAAAGTGGAAGAGACAAGACAAGAAACGAAAAGAAACGAAACGAGCCACTCAGAGAGCACGATCAATTTTGAAATATTTCCTCTCCGACGGACCGAACGAAATGTAAAGGACTAACGGCTCAAGACGGTTTTAAACACAATGGAGCTCAAACGAAAAGAAAAAAGACGACAAAACTTGTAAGGCGCGCGAAAATTACAAAGACACTGGGTATTAAAAGAATTTTGAACTCATGGGCGCAATTTTGAATTTCACTTACAATGACTTTTTAAGGAATGGAAATCGAAATTTGCTTGGAAATGGGTTAACACAATACATTTTACTATTTAAATAATCGAAATAGAATAGCTATCAATTTTATAACTACTAAACTACTATAAAACGGTTAGCAATGTAATATAGCCGACACATAAGGCGCGTACAGAAGACGTGGGAATGCCCGTATTTGAATAGGGCCACCGCTTGCCACCAAAAATGTAGTGTTTACTTTATTTAATTATTATATTTACTTATTTCTTTATCTTTATTCTCGTTATTCCGTTTTACTTATAACCTTAATCACTTATCTTTACAATCTTTTCGCTATAAATGCTTTATAAATATGGTAGCCGTTGGCCGAGCGGGAAGCCGTTAGACAATGAAAAGGGACACGGGGGATTAATCATACTCTTTATTACACTTTTTAATACTTTATTCAGCCGAAAATGATTTAGATAAATGGGGGAATGCGAATGGGAATTTATTATATTTTAGTCGGAGAGTAATACGAAAGAATATTCCTACTTTAAAACTATATTGTCACACACAGGAAACGCCCTACCCAGCCCACGCTGTCCGAATGACTGGCGCATTTTTGGGTAGTCCACTCTCTCGAGCCTATGTTCAGGCGTGCCAACTATTCCAATTTTACTCTAATTTCAATTTAAATACAATAAACAAACATTATTTAGATTCTTAATTAGACATTAAAATAAACAAACAATTTATCGTAATTGCATTTATTATTAAACATTATAATCTTTATTAAACAAAAATTAATATTCTTAATTTAGACATTACTACAGGGGTGGTGGTGCGCACCAGCTCGAATGTTATGCTACTCTACAGAATGAGATGCTGTTGCTGTGGAGGGTACGACCGATATTGAACAGGAATAAGGGGGCACAGTTTTATTTGTAGAAGAAACTAATGTAGGGGCTGTGTCGTAAGACGTAGAGGGCGGGGGCGCTATTACTTGGGGTCTAACAACCAGTGCACTCATGCCACGCTTTATACCTGACGTGGAAGGCGAATCATCAACTTCATCATGCCCCCGCTTTATCTCGAATTGTCGCGTGGGGGTGGATCTGTACCACGAACTACACTCATCGGTTTCGTCTAAAATATCGATGATGGGGACATGTTGCTGGCACACTACCTCATCCTCATCGTCATTCACGGTTCTGAGGAAAAAGAGTAAAAACAAGAATGCAGAATATAAGGAGGATCAATTAAAATTTTATTATAAGGGGCTCCAATAAACCTTAGCCCCCACGCCTATGGCCTAAACCATTAGAGGTACAGTAAAACTAAACATACCATACAAAAGATAATTTAACCCTGCATTTAATGAGAAACAATTAAAACTTGGTGTTCCCGCCATTGGCTTCCAAGACAGCCTGAATTCGCTTTGGGTAGCTTGCCAAAAGTGACGTGAATAGAACTTGATCGTTACGCAAATTTGCTAAAACAGTTTCAATGTGTTGCGTCATTGTATACTTCGAAAATCGATTTGCTGCAGGTTCTTGAAACAAGAGATATTCAACCTTGTCCTTTATAACTGACCCAATATGTTCACAGACGTTCAGTTCAGGAGAATTTCCTGGCCATTCTTCATTTCCAAAGAAATCGATCTCATGATTCCGCAACAACTGTTGAATGGCTAATGCCTTAAAGCAGGGGGCCTTATCGTGCAGAAGTGTGACCTGATCGACATCCATAACATTGTTTGGGTTTTTTAGAAAAGGAATGACATGCTGGGATAGAATAATATCACGAAAATACTGTCCATCCGAACTCTGACCATTTGGCTTCAGCACCCACATGAGCTTCTTTGCAGTGAACAAAACAAACACACCAACACAGTCTGGACTTTTTAATAATTCGCGATAATGTTCATTGTCATCGATTTCATCTGGTGTTGTGGCCACATTCGATCATTTTGTTAGTTAGGCCGACGTGTTACGTAAACAAAAAATTCATCGGAGACAGCTAAATGCATGAAATCATCCACATCCCAATCTTCAAGATAATGGGCAAACCACATTCTGTCATCGATGTTAAGTTGAGTTTTTCTTGGCTTTGGAAGTTCATGCCAAGGCTTTAAACCTTGCCTATGACGGTACAGTCGAATGATCTCACCACTAACGATCTTTCCTCTCAACATTTCGATCTCTCTAGAAAGTTTAGCACGGCTGTTTTTCCGCTTATGCGTACCGCTTTCAATGATGTCCTTTGTTTCCTGAGAGAGTGGCAAATTTGGGCGCCCAGATTTGGTTGTATCCATTTCACATTCATCCAAAGTTTCATTCCAATTTCTTTTGACGAAGTCCTCACTTCTTCGCAACTTTTTGGCAACCCATGAACGTGTTATAAAGGTGGCTCCAGCATCACGAGCTTCCCAAAATGTTATTGCTCGTATGCGATCTATCACACGTTACCTCTCCGAATCACCAATTAATTGAGAAGCCATTATATTATCACTTTATCAGCTAGAGTAATTTTAATACCTGCAATAAATAAAGAATTTTATATATTTTTATAATCACTAAAAACTATTTCGATATAAGTAAACATGTAAGCTGCAAATGATGGGGGCTAAGGTTTTTTGGAACCCCGTATTTTGTAAATGTTCCACTTAACAGTGTGACGTGTTAGAGATTGATTCTCTAGAAAAATTCAGGTTCATGATACCCTCCACATGCATTATATCTGACCCTACAGGATGTGTAAAACTGTGTTTATGCTTAAAATCATTAAAGATAAGCGGGAACTGTTCTCAAATTTTGTGCATAAAGTCATATGGTGCTATTCGACATACCAATCAGTGTTCAACGATCACCAAGATGATATTTTGTTCCACAAAGGTGCTTATGATGTTAATTCGTTAAAGGGTAATGACTACACGGTCATTGTAATTGATAACCTCATGCTAGAAATGGATAAAAAGTTTGCCGAGATATTTACAGTGTTCTCCCAACATCTTAACATAAGCGTATTCTTCATCAATCAGAATATATTTTTCAAAAATAGATACATGCGCGATGTGTCGCTAAATACACAATATATAGGCTTAATCACACAACGTAGAGATGTGTCACAAATTGGGGTATTAGCAAACAAATGTTCCCGAATCAGCGTAAGGAGTTTTTGGAAGTTTATAAAGAAACTACACGCCAACGTTACGGATATTTGCTTTGTGACCTTCATCCCCGAAACACGTTTAGGGTGCTTCTTGGAACGAATATATTCCAAAACGAGCCTGAAACGGTGTATATCCCAGAATGACGAAAAGGTTAAAGAAATACCGTGAATTAATAAAAATCTATCACCGACTGCCACGGTCACTGCACCAGCTGTTTGTTAAAAATATTGACTCCGACTTTTTAAAATGCACCTGTGAAATCTTTCTTAACGTTATAAAATGTAATATACCAATGAAACCCCCTCAGAAGGCGTCGTGACAAGGACATAATACGCACACTCACTCGTAAAAATCAAACTGTGGGGAAGAAAAAACGAATTATTTTACAAAGATGTGGTTCATTCTTGCCCATCTTGTTTTCAGTTTCGGGGCCTTCACTGACTAGTTTAATATAATGAAGAAAGTAGGCGTGATTCCACACGAGCTCCAGATACGGTTCCTGAACCCCGTAAAGGCAGGCTTAAAAGAATGGAAAGTGAATTGTTAGACCCATTAAACAGTGAAAAGTCGCCTGACGATAAAAGAATCTTATACAAAGAAGCTCTGCAGAAATTTCTTCATGAGTAATGAGTACGAAAATTATAAGAATCCGAAAGAGGTCCCCGTAGTTATTAGGCACATCACAGACAAAGTTGAGCATGGAGGCATAGAACATGGGGTCGATGCTAGAGACGAACAGTCAAAGAATAACGGAGCGGTCCCACAACATATCGACAATGTATTAAAAAGCAGTCTCCCATATACATTGAGGAATAAAGGTTTAAGTCTTTATAATCTATTGAGTGAGGATCCCTTTATACAGTTGACCGATACAGGCGAGTTTGTTGTTGAAGGAACAAAGGTACAGGGTTCGAACATCGTTGACATCGTCCATGACTTGGTGAGAAAGTGGGATAGGCCGTCACCAGCAGGATGGAAACATATTAAAGCAAAACTAACTACAGCAAATAAATGTCCCAAAAACACTTATAGGTAATCTGAATAATTTAAAAGACTTGGGACAAGCCTCGCATGTACCACAGCTGAACACGCCTTCGCCCCCAACGGTAACATCTCTGAAGAGGAGAAAGAAGAGGTCAAACAACAACGGCCAAACCTATCTGCGCGACTCTAAAATACGCAAATGGCTAACATATTAAGAAAACGTTGTTATGACATTTCTAACCCAGCCTCCTACGGCGGCGTTAATAGACTGTACAGAGTCCTTTATAAAGAGGGTGTAGGGAAAAAAGATGTTGAGAAGTTTTTGCGGGAGCAGGATGCTTATACACTTCATAAACAGGTGAGAAAAAGTTTTAAAACAGCCAAGACACCAGCAGCCTCGAAGTGATTCTATTTGGCAAGCGGGTTTAACAGACATCCAGAAATATTCATTGTATAATGGCGGTTACCGCTACATCCTATTCATAATACTGTCGATGTATTCTCTAGATATTTATGGCTAATTTCCCTGAAAAATAAATCGCCTGAAACAGTTGCTAAAGCCACCAAAACGCTGATGTTGAAAGAACACAGGATTCCTGGCTATTTTTGCGCGGTCATGTAGAAAGAATTTATTGGACTTGCTTTTCAGAACATGTTGACAGAGTTTAATATGAGTTACTACACTACCAATTCTACACATAAGGCATCTTTAGCTGAAAGAGTTCAACGTACCATAAAGGAACGTATGCATCGCTATTTCACACACAAAAACACATACAGATATATAGACATTCTGGATTCGCTGGCCTCATCCTACAACCGTTCACACCACCGGGCGATTGGTACACACACCTAACGAAATTTTAGAAAGAGGTACGTACACAGAACGTAGAGTGCCAGCACTCTCTAGGCGTTTGAAAATCAATGATTATGTAAGGCTGTCGCGTTCGGGTAATAAATTCGCGAAGGGATTTGAACAAAGTTGGACACGTGAGATTTTTAAGTTAGGGCTATGAGCCCTAATGACGAGATAATGCTGTATTACGTTGAAGATTTGAATGGGGAAGAAATTGCAGGGGGCTTTTATGGTGAGAGGTTGCAGAAAGTGATATTTAATTTAGGAAAAAGTGTGTTTAAAATTGAAAAAGTTTTAGGCAGCAAAGGTTCAGGAAAGAGAAAAATGTACCTGTTGAAATAGCGAAGGTACCCAGAAAGCTTCAACACCTATATAAAAGCTGATGCAATAATGAAGCTTAAACAGTATGCAACTGCACCATGGCGCCTAACCGCTTCTACCTCACACTCCTGTCCTCATCTTCTCTCTATGTACATCCGAACAACACCCTGGCCAACTTTGTAACAGAACTCCGTGGCCCCATTGAATTGGGTTGTAAATCACATGAGGTAGGAATATGCGAATTACAATTGGCTACCAAATTTTTAAGTATTGATAATGAAGAATCCGCTTTTACGGTTCTTAGAAACCGTGATGAGTGTGAAAAGGCCGGGGTAACTCGGGAAGAAACCATGCGCGCCGTCCGGAGTGGGAAGGCGTAGTGCTATACTAGAATAGTAACACCAGGACCGGGTCATTATGACGCAGCCGAGGATGTTGTGAGAGACTTAAACGTAAGTTTGAAAAGATCAAATCTTACGTCTGATTTAGTATACGAAATCGTAAACAAAGATATCCCCGCACTTACTTTGACTCTAAAATTAAAGGCGAACAGAAATTTTAAAGACAATGGGCTGTTCAAAATTATAACCTAGGGCAGATATGGGGCTGCAGCCATTGAAAGAGATACTTTTCACAAATCACAACATGACTAAAACTGGAGAAATTGAACGATGGCTACCCTCCCCCAGACATGTGCTTTATTTACAGCAATATCGTGGAACATAAGTTTATTGGGGATACCAGGCGCGGCTGCTGCGCATCGCTTACATTCCCAATCATAGAGGAAGGAGCTTAAGCATCACAAACGACAAGCCTCATTATGTCAATGTCGCAACTAACCTACTAACCAGTATCTAAATATATATATAAGAACGATTGAGGGGAAAAGTTTTCCATTCGGTGAAGGGAGCTTAACAGTTAAGCTTAACTTTCGTCGCACTGTGATAGAATGAGCCGAAGGCCTTTCACAGTCCATCGAGGCGTGAAATACCAGCGCGGTAGTGGGATTGGATCCATTTTTTCAACCATACTGCGTACGGCTGTCCCCTTGCTGAAGAGTGGCGCCAGATATCTCGGCAGGAAAGCTTTATAATCAGGTCTTAACACGGTAGAAGACATAATGACTGGGGCTAAGCCTAAAAAAGCTCTGAAAAAGCACTTAAAGCGTACACGGGATGAAATCATCAAAGATGCAAAAAGAAAAATGCGTGGTGGCGGGAAGAAGCGGAAGAGGCCTGTACGGAAGAAGAAGGAGTTACCAGCACGTGGCGTTAAACGTAAAAGGACAGCAAACAAGAAGTGTTCTAAGCGCATGAAACCTATGGTTGACACTTTTTTAACTGATATAAGCCTAGGACGTTGCTCTCATGAATCGTAGACTGTTTACTACTTGTTGAGAGAGGTGTCACTATTTCTGGCTCGCCATGGCACGTTTCATCACGTTCCATCTATCCGTGTAGTTAACAATTTTTTAAATCGGAGCTGGCCCTCTTTGACATGCCCCGAACACAAGTATCTATAGGGCACAGTGACTTTATTCCAGTTAAACCGTTAAACACCATTAGCTCACCGAGTGCTCCTCTAGAGTTCGTGATACCCAGCTCAGGCCCTTACTTTTTTGACCCAAGTTGTGTGCACATGTAAGCTAAACTACGAATAGTACATTCAGATGGAACGGACTGCGAAATGGATTACTCTATTCAGTCAGTGTGACGTGTATTTAAATCAGGTCAACATCTCTGCAGGATATGGATAATACCACCCTCGGGCCTATCTGGAAAATGTTCTCAACTTTTCGAAAGAAGCGAAAGACACCTCTTTAACTGTCGAAGGCTATGATCAATCTAAAGATGAAAGTTGTATAAAGGCCAAATTTAAAAATTCTAAAAAGATATACGAATGATTCGGGCCCCTACACACAGACTTCACATTCCAGGAGAAGCTGCTTGTGAATGGGGTCGATATGAAAATAAATCTCACTCGTGCGAGCTCTGAGATTTGCTTAAATCTGGGGGCTGACCATGAAGAGAACTCGAATTCTGTGTTAGTCATATTATAGAGACATATCTAAGTGTGCGTCGAGTGAAATTAAGCTCTGCTAAACAACTCGAAATTGAAAAAAAATACTACACGTCACAGTAAAATACCCAATTAATAGAATCCATCTCAAACTATATACGGTGCCCTCGGGGCTAAATCGAATTAGATAGAAAATATTGTCCTTGGAGCTCTACCTAAAAGGTTATTAAATGGAATGCAGGAACACGTTTCTCTGAATGGAAAATATAAAAAGTCCACATTTAATTTCGAAAATTTCGGCCTTAAAAATATAACCCTGGACATCAATGGAGTCACATTAGGCGGGATATTCGGAACGAATTATTCGACGGATAACGAGTTCCCCCTTTGCTCGAGAGCTTACAACAATCTTGCGCATATTGCCGGTACTTGTAACGATTTAGGAATCTGTGTAACACAGAAGGAATTCGTCGAGCGGGCGAACCTTCACCCATTTGACATCTCGCCAGGCTTATCTGCTAGTAAAAATACGCACATAAGTCCATAGCAGAGTGGGAACATATCACTCAGATTCGAGTTCGTCAAGCAGCTAGACGCTCCTATTAGTGTACTAGTTTTCCTCGAATCGCAAGCCCTAATAGAAATTGGCAGGTTTAGAGGTGTAGTCACAGACTTTTAAAAATGGATACGAATACACTCCAGAGCGTAATGAATAGTGACCGTTTCACACGCTCCAAATTTATCGGCGTGTTTGCGAAGAATGAAACGCTAAAGCTTCCAACTACGAGACATTGTAGCGCACTTATTCTAAATACAGATGTTAGTAGCGGAGAAGGGATTCATTGGAGAGCCGTTTATTTTAAAAATAGGGAGCGACTGTACAATTTAATTCACTGGGTAGACAGCCTTGGAATGATGCTATCATTGTAAAATTTCTCGATCAATTGCCAATTCCCGAAATAGTCTGGGTTCCATACCGATTCCAGAGATACTACAGCAATGGATATGGCATGTACAGCCTATCCTTTCTCATGCATATGACCCGGGGGTGAGTTTAAATTTTTTTTTTTAAGTATTCGATTTGTGTGATACCGAGCAGAATGATGAATTAGTATGCACCCAGATAAAAAGCCGGTTCCGGTTTGTGTGCACTCGATGTATTGTGTGAAGTTTTATGCGTATACATATAATTGTGAATTCATCAATTAAATATTCTATCAATATGTACAGTATAACTTAAAGGCCTATATTGTGTAAAATTATAAAATGTGCACCAATAATACTGGTTTGTGTAACGTTTAAGGACGAGGATTATGTCCTGTAGCTTATTTAAAATGTAATGAGCGCTAATTCTATAATTAATTTAAATTGGATATATATATATACACACACACACATATATTTATATATATATATATATTTATATATATATTATATATATATATATATATATATATATATATATATATATATATATATATATATAATGGTTTTATCACTTTATAAAATGTTGAAAATACAAGGCTTATTCTTACCCGAAACCCACACTCGAGAAAAAAGAAAAAACTTACATCACCTCTTCGACGACGAGGCAATCGTTGGATCGAGTGCCCAGTAAAACTTGAACCACCACGCTCAAATCACCGTCGACGATGTGTTTCTTCAAAGCTATTACGAAACTTTTCTACTACACGATCCAGCTCTGCCCGCCTCCTTTAAGAAAAAAGGTACGGGTGTAGACAAAAATTTTAATTTATTTTATGGTCAGTTCATGTATTTTTCTGAAGAAAGTTTCCAGGCCTCTCAATTATGATATAATTTTATACGTAAAAGTAGAAATTTTGAATGCTAATTTAAGAGAAAAAACGATGAACAAAATTGCACTTCAAAATGAGTTTTCGGATAAGCATTCTACTCCCCTATTCGCTTAACAAATTGCTCATTGGCGTAAACCTATAATACAAATTATGCTTCAGAGGAAGGTAAACTACAGTTTTAATGTGGCACCAATAATGATGAGGTGTCTTGAACGATATAATGTAAGACCATATTAAACTGATTTGAAATACACATGCTATATATATATATATATATATATATATATATATATATATATTAGACAGAGAGAGAGGTAATCAGTTTAAATCACATTTCATAGTTCTAGTAAAGATTTGGCATTAAATTTATAATGTGATTACTTTAAAATGTCTAATTTACGTGTCAAATATAAGCAATGTTCACTCTTATCATATATATATATATATATATATATATATATATATATATATATATATATATATAATATATATATATATATAGAGAGAGAGAGAGAGAGAGAGAGTTATAAAAAAGCTTTGTTGAAATAATGGGCTACAATTTTCTACTTACATTTCGTGCATGTGACATTCCATTGCCTCAATCTGTTCACCTTCACAAATGTTTGCTACTTCTTGCGGTGAAAATAATTCTCTCCGGTCAGAAGCTGCGAATATCAGCCTAGTGGCCCCAGCCCTGCAGAATATCAGGTTAAAATCACTCTACCCTATATATATATATATATATATATATAATGAACAGGAACACCAGAGAAAATACAAACATCCTTCAAGGTTTAATAGTACCAACGTTTCGGAATGCACTAATTCCATCTTCAGGGCTAAAACAATAAAATTCCAAATCACATACAAAATTACAAAATACAAATTGCTTAATAACAATTTAAAATAAACTTAAAAAAAAAAAAAATTATAAAAAGTAGCTAAGAAAATGTAAAACATTAAAACTAAAAGGTAAATAAATGTGAAGTTAAAAAGTTAAAATTATAAAAAGTAAAAGCATTAAAACTGAAATGTAAATAAAATAAACTAGTACCTTAACCAAAACATAGCAGATCTATCGATGATTCGTCAGAATTTAGGTCTGGTTTTAGTTTATAAATAAACAGACTCCATAATTTTAAGCTTAAGGTCAGAGCTTCCAGCAGCAAGTACGGTGAAATTAGACTGTGAAATTGGGTGGTTATTGTTGTGCGAGTGATTACGTATGAGAGAATTAGGTGGTTTGCCAAGGGGTAAATTTGTACGGACCGATTTACCGAGATGTTCGTAAATACGAGATTTTAAATGTCTTTTAGTTTCACCTATATATGACCCCATACAGTGGTCACACTTGTATTGATAAACTATAGATGCTCAAGGAATTCTACCCAAAACTGTGTATAAAAATTATATTCACCCCGTCTAAATCGATTTACCATTTATTTAAATACAAGGATGTTATTCCTACACTTCTTAAGTCATCTATAGTTTATCAATACAAGTGTGACCACTGTATGGGGTCATATATAGGTAAAACTAAAAGACATTTAAAATCTCGTATTTACGAACATCTCGGTAAATCGGTCCGTACAAATTTACCCCTTGGCAAACCACCTAATTCTCTCATACGTAATCACTCGCACAACAATAACCACCCAATTTCACAGTCTAATTTCACCGTACTTGCTGCTGGAAGCTCTGACCTTAAGCTTAAAATTATGGAGTCTGTTTATTTATAAACTAAAACCAGACCTAAATTCTGACGAATCATCGATAGATCTGCTATGTTTTGGTTAAGGTACTAGTTTATTTTATTTACATTTCAGTTTTAATGCTTTTACTTTTTATAATTTTAACTTTTTAACTTCACATTTATTTACCTTTTAGTTTTAATGTTTTACATTTTCTTAGCTACTTTTTATAATTTTTTTTTTTTTTAAGTTTATTTTAAATTGTTATTAAGCAATTTGTATTTTGTAATTTTGTATGTGATTTGGAATTTTATTGTTTTAGCCCTGAAGATGGAATTAGTGCATTCCGAAACGTTGGTACTATTAAACCTTGAAGGATGTTTGTATTTTCTCTGGTGTTCCTGTTCATTATTAAACTGCGTTTTCCACGCCACCAATCAATAGCCGATATATATATATATATATATATATATATATATAGGGTGTCCCATAAGTCCGGCATCATAGGAGAAATTCATATTTTTTCTATTTCTACAAACCATAATTCATATTTTTCTTATGCTCGGGATGCCAATTTCCCGTCCACCATTCTGTTCAGTGACGAGGCTGTTTTTTATGGAAATGGTGAGGTAAATCGACAGAACACCCGCTACTGGTCTCAAAACAACCCTCACTGGTATACCTCTTCAAAGGAACAAGGTGCATCTCGGGTGATGGTATGGTGTGGCATTTGGAAGTATCGCATCATAGGCCCCCTCTTTTTCGATGAACATGTCACTGGAGGCACCTACCTAGGTATGCTCAAGGAAGAAGCATTTCCCAGTGTCTTGAACGAAGAAGGAAATTTCCCAACATGGTTCCAGCAAGACGGCGCTCCTGCACATTACAGCACCCAAGTAAGGGAATACCTGTACCAACAATTCCCTGGTCATTGGATAGGACGTCGAGGGCCTGTGGAATGGCCAGCTAGAAGCCCGGATCTCACGCCACTAGATTTTTATCTGTGGGGCCACTTGAAAGCGCTGGTATATGCAGAGAAAATTAGGAGTGTTGAACATTTGCGGCAGCGCATTATTGGGTCATGTAACACCATTACTCCTGACATCATTCACCGTGTGCTTGCTGACTAGGTATCACGTCTGAATTTGTGTATTGAAAACAATGGTGGACATACTGAGCACGTTCTGTAAATAAAAGCTTTTGTTTTGCCTTTTTTATTATTTTTCCTATGATGCCGGACTTATGGGACACCCTGTATATATATATATATATATATATATATATATATATATATATATATATATATATATATACTCAATTCACATCGCGAATGTAACTTACATGTCTCGAACTTCGTATACGCCTGGTGATGAAAAGAAATCTGATTCATTGTCCTTGTTCATTACATCTAGCATCGCGAGAATGTTCACTGGAAAATATCAGCTAATATGGTCTCGAGATGAAAGTGGACCCCTTTTTATATGCGGGGGCGTTGATCCATTTCAAGTGTCATAGACCTGAACTCGAAAGGCCAATCGCGAGCTCACGGCATTCTGATTGGAAGAGTGATACCTTTGTGGGCGTGTCTTTATCAGTATCAGCTTAAACACTCCTCAGTTTTTTGTGGGCGTGTCTTTATGAAATTCGGTCTAAGCACTCCTCAGATTTTTCAAATTTAATGAGTGGAGATACAACATAATTATTTAAATTAAAGCAATTAACTAAGAAGGAATGGCCTGACACAATTTAGGTTGGGACATTGATCTACTACACTGCAGTATTCCAAGACCATACATTTCAGTCGCAGGTAATGCATGGTGAAGTAAAAATATGTCTACATCTTGGTCAATTAAATATTTCTGCATCATTATTTCTGGACATCTTCAACTGTAAGATTTAATATGATTATGAAAGCCGGTTTAAATTATATTAAAAATAATGCTGCAATGTCGAGGCGGGGATACAAGCAGACGTTTTCACCTTGGTAGAACATTTTATATATATATATATATATATATATATATATATATATATATATATATATATAATGGGTGTGCCATAAAAAAGTCTACATTTTAAAAAGACTCAAATCAATATTTTTCATTTAATTTTAATAAAACTTCTAAACAATAAAACATAGGTATTTATCTGTATGTAAACAAGTTTTCAGAATAAAATATCAAATAATTAAAATTCTATGAACATTTAACGAAAGAGTATAAGTTTTCTATTTAACATGCAAAGATTATTAAACCTTTTTAATATTTTTTTATAAAAATAACACTGGTCTATAGCCAAAATGCTTCGGAAATAAAAGTAGTCAATCTTTACTAATTTTGGGTCACTGAATACGAAAATGATACCTAAAATTGCCAATTGGCTCTATTTATAAAGATATCAGGCAACCCTGCACCCTACTAACTGGACTGCATCTGTCGCGTAATATATATACGCCTGTGACACATCGACGCCTTGACTCTACTGCGCGTGCGCGTAGTTATATTTTTTTTATTTTAATAAATTAATTTAAATATATACATATACTGTATATACAATAAAATGTAATTTTAAATTTATCTATTACATTATGTATTTGTAAATTATTTATTAAAAAATAGATTGGATCATTTTAACATATTGCTTCCCATAATGTTTTTGATATTAATATAAATGGAATACTAACGTAACTTAACCTTACCTAATTTAAAATTATTAAAATGCAATGTAATTACATTAATTTATTAAAATACAAAAAAATATAACTACGCGCATGCGCAGTAGAATCAAGGCGTCGATGTGTCACAGGCGTCTACATATTACGCCACAGCATCAGTTCATTCGCGGAAGTCATACAGTGCACCCTTGTCAAACTCTTTTTAGTGTTTGCTTTTGAAACTGAATTTTTTTCAGCCTAATTTGAACAAAGATGCCTCGTAATTGCGTGAACAGTGTAGATAACTTCTGTTATGTTTGTGGAGAATTGACTTTTGCATCACAAAAGCGTGCTATAACCGCCGTGATTAGGGAAGCCTATCACCTTTATTTTGGCTGTAAGATTGGAGATCAGGACAAGAGCTGGGCCCCACACATATGCTGCAATACTTGTGCAACAAACCTTCGCCAGTGGTTGAATCGGAAAAGGAAATCTATGCCTTTTGCAGTGCCAATGGTGTGGAGGGAACCAACAGATCATGTCAGCAATTGTTACTTCTGCATGGTGCCTCCAGTCAAGAAAGGTATTTGCAAAAACAAAAAGTGGATTTTACAATATCCGAATATACCCTCTGCTATACGCCCGGTACCTCACGGCGAAGGACTACCCGTTCCTGAGCCCCCACACTCATTCTCCCTGGAGTCAGAGGACGAGGAGAATGAAGGAACCTGCGAAACTTGTGAGCCTTCAACTTCACAAGACCCTGAATTTGTTTATAACTTGACATCTTCTAAACCGCACATGATAACTCAGAATGAAGAGATTTAGAACTGCCAAAGATTAAGGCAGAGCTGTTGGGCTCCAGAGCGCAGCAGTGGAATCTCCTCGCTGAAAATGTTAGTGTGTAAGTTTCATGACCGTCAAAAAGATTTTGTCCCATTCTTCATCATGGAAGGTGACCCTGTAGTTTGCAACGACATCGATGGTCTGATGGCAGCTCTCAACATTATTCACAATCCTGATGAGTGGAGACTGTTCATTGATTCATTGAAGTTGAGTCTAAAAGCTGTTTTGTTGCATGTTGGCAACGTATTGTCATCAATTCCAGTTGGTTATGCAGTCCACATGAAGGAAACATATGACAACATGAAGCAACTTTTGAACTGCATAAACTATGACAAACATCAGTGGCAGGTTTGTGGTGACTTGAAAGTTGTTGCTATCGTGCTTGGACTGCAGCCGGGCTACACTAAGTATTGCTGTTTTCTGTGTGAATGGGATAGTCAGGTTGGGACTTCTCATTACATCAAGAAGGATTGGCCACTTCGACACTCATTGGAACCTGGAACAAAAAATGCTCAGTATCCTCCACTTGTAGAATCGAGCAAGATTTTGTTACCAACCTTACACATCAAACTGGGCGTCATGAAAAATTTTGTTAAGGCTATGAATAAAACGGGGACAGCTTTTAAGTACCTCGGTGGTAAATTCCCAAAGCTCAGTGAAGCAAAAATCAAGGAGGGTGTATTTGTTGGTCCACAGATCCGCGAGCTTCTTAAGATGAGGAGTTCGACCGTATCCTAGGTGGTGAGGAGAAGACAGCGTGGAATGCTTTCCGGCTAGTGGCAACCAATTTTCTCGGAAATACCAAAGCTGACAATTACAGGGAGCTGGTGGAAAACCTGCTGTTGTCCTATCACAAAATGGGCTGCAATATGTCTTTAAAGATATATTTCCTCCATTCGCACCTGGAATTTTTTCCGGCCAACTGCGGAGCAGTCAGCGATGAACATGGTGAACGTTTCCACCGGGATATCTCAGCGATGGAGAAAAGCTACCAGGGGAAATGGAGTCCATCATTGTTTGCAGACTACTGCTAGACAATAACAAGAGATGCTCCAGAAGTTGCATACAAGAGACAAGCAAAGAAGCGACGGGTTGAATCAATATAAGTGACTGCATTATACAGGTATATCAATAATATATGGTATACATATACGCAAAATGTGTAACTTAAATTTTCTTGGAAACTGTAGCCAGTCGATTGTTTTTATGGTCATATTCGTTTTCAGCACACCAAAATCTATAATAGGAAACACATTTTATCTCCGAAGCACAAACTTTTTCAAAATTTGTAAACCAGTGTAATTTTTAATGTAAAATTTACTTGAAATTCTTAAAAAAAAATTCGAAATGCTTTCCTTCCATTTCAATAACTTTTTTTATTCTTCGCCGGAATTCATCTATGGCCCGATTTACTTGTTCCTGTGGAAGCTCTTCCCATTTTTGAATGATGATCTCGCGTAAATGAGCGACATCTTTTATTCTAGTCCTGTCGACTCGCTCTGCCAAGAATAAAAAAAAGTTATTGAAATGGAAGGAAAGCATTTCGAAAAATATTTTTAATGATGTCAGGTAAGTTTTACGTTAAAAATTATTTTTATAAAAAAAATTAAAAAGGTTTAATAATTTTTGCATGTTAAGTAGAAAAATCATACTCTTTCGTTAAATGTTGATAGAATTTGAATTATTTGATATTTCAATCTGAAAACTTGCTTGCATATAGATAAATACATATGTTTTATTGTGTAGAAGTTTTATTAAAATTAAATGAAAAATGTTGATTTTATAGCCTTTTTAAATGTACCACTTTTTTATGGCACACCCGTTTTATATATATATATATATATATATATATATATATATATATATATATATATATGTGTACACACACGGAGAATCACTTTTATATGAAAATGAAGTTTATTGGGATTCATACACAATATGAAACATTAGCGATAGTAAGGTTTAACAATTAAATTATACTATAAAAATATTAATTTGCTCAACATAATTATTTTAAATAAATTGTGAACGCTATTTAAGTTTGGTTTATTATTATTATTATTATTATTATTATTGTTCGTAGTATTATTATTATTTTCACCCTTTACGTGCCTACATCCCTATTTTGGGCACACACATTCTAATTGTTATAAATCAGTTACATTTGTACATTTTCATAATTCACCACTTTATATGAGTTACTGTAATTAGTTTATAATTAACTATCTCGATTCATATTTTGTAGACGCATTGAATTCAACCTACTTTTTTAAATAAAGTTTTACCCCTTTTCTACAACGTAGGGAATGAGTTAGTAATAATAATAATAATAATAATAATAACGAAAATAAATAAAAATAAGAGTTTATTTTAATCCTTTACGTGCCTACGTCCCTATTTTGGCCACATATATTCTAATTGTTAGAAATTATTTGTAGTTGTACATTTTCATAATTCAACACTTTATATGTGTTAAGTAACTTATAATTAACTATCTTGATTCATATTTTGTAGACGCCTTGAATTTAACCCACCTTTTAAATATAGTTTTAACCTTTTAAGATGTTCAAATAAATATTCCGTACCATCACGTTAGTATACGAAAATTAGTAATAAACATTCGTGGAGAATAGTTATGATCCTTACACGCCGGCATTGAAGGGTAATTATATATATTTATTTATATATATATATATATTTATATATTTATATATATATATATATATATTTATATATATATATGTGTGTATATATATTTATATGTATATACAAGTTAAAGAAAGTGTTAGTAATAATAATAACGATAATAAATAATAAAAAGATTTGACAGATTCGTCCGGCAAACAGGAACTTCTCTCTGTTTCTGCTCTTTACCTACACACGCACACACACACACACACACATATATATATATATATATATATATATACACTACCAGTCAAAAGTTTAAGTACACCCTGAAATATTCATAAATTTCAAATTTTGTTTAAAGTTTTTTATTTATTAACTAAGTTATCATGACACAAATTCATAAGTCCAAACATGGGAACTTAAATAACAACAAATCAGGACAATTTACCAAAAGCAAAGTCTAAATTTTAGATTCATCAAAATAGCCTCCTCCAGCAGCATTTACAGCAGAACAAATTCGAGGCATGTGCTCAACAAGAGAAAGAAGATAGTCTGGTGAAAGCTGCTGCCAGCACTCTTGTAAGAGTTCCCAGAGCTTCTGAGCACTGGATGGCTTGGCTTTCACTCGTCGATCCAGTTCATCCCACACTAGCTCGATGGGGTTCAGAGCCGGGAACTGTGCCGGCCATTCCATAACTGTTAGCTGATGTTGCCGTTCTTTCTGCTTCAGGTAATTTTGACACAGCTTGGAAGTGTGTTTAGGATCGTTGTCTTGCTGCATTATGAATTGTTGGTCAACTAGTCGCAGTCCAGATGGGATGGCATGGCGCTGTAGAATGCTGTGATAGCCACGTTTGTTCAGTATTCCAGTGACTTTGTGGAGATCTCCAACTTGCTTCCCTGCAAAACATCCCCAGACCATCACTCTCTCCACCGTGCTTCACTGTTGACACAACACACTGCTGTGTCATTCTTTCACCCGCTCTGCGCCGCACAAATACTCTGCGTTTGAATCCAAAAACTTCGAACTTTGATTTCTTTTTGTTCTGGAGTCTTAGCATTGGTCTCTTTGCTGCAGTTCGTCCTTTTATTCCTGCCTCTCTTAGTCTTCTCTGAACAGTTGATGTTGAAACCGTTGTACTTCTGGAGTTGTTCAGCTGGGCTTTGATTTCAGGTGCTGTGAGGCGTCTGTTGCACGGACTGGTGACTTGGATATACTTGTCCTCTGAGTCTGTTGCGGTTCTTGGTCGCCCTGACCTTTTTCTGTCCTTATTTTGACCAGCAACCGCATTCACAGAAAGTTTTAATTTTTTTGCAATTTACTTCGGTGATTGGCCCTCATTTATCAAAGTTACAATCGACTGTCTTTTTTCTGTTGTTAACTGAGCTTTGGCACCTATTTTTGCTTTCTGAAAGACAGAAATATACCTTAAACTACAGAGTTAGCTCCTCTGTAAGGATTTTATACGTAAAGACCTGTAGCGCATGTTAATAACTGAACACATGTATTAATATACTCATGAAGAGACACACTACCCCAGTAAAGATTTTTAAACTGTTTTTGAACCTTTGTGCAGAGCTAATGGCATTAATTTCAGATTGCAAGCTAGACGTAAATTAACACATTTTGAAGGCCATTTTGAAGAAGCTTCTATGTTACAACACACTACATAGGGCAGATGCACTGAAGCATACAATATGAAAGCCAGGTAAGCAAATTCATCTCTAGTAGAGTACCTGTTAAGTCTACATTTGAAGTATGTCATGAGCTAAGCAGCAAAACATTGGAAATTAGTAGGTGTACTTAAACTTTTGACTGGTAGTGTATATATATATATATATAAGATAGAGTGAAAGAGAGAGAGAGATAGAGAGCGAGAGAAAGACGTAGAGAGTGCTACTTGAGAAATAAATTTTGAGGCGGAGAAACGTGATTTATTAGGAGGCGGAGAAACGTGATTTATGGTCTCCAGTACGTCGTGATGGTCTACAATATATGGTTATCTAACGCTGAAACTGCTTTCAATACACTACAGTTTGGAGGTTTGCTGCACGGTTTGGTGCAGAAATTTGGCTTTTGTTTCTCGCAAAAGGTCTGTTAAAGCAAAAAATAATAATAATGATAGTAATATAAGTTTAATTAGGATTAAATGAAAAGCTTTGTTTCGTCGCATTTCTCCTAAAAGTTTTTAACTATCAGAGAATTGCATCGTTTGTAGGGGGTATGCGAGGTATTACCACTACCTCGAATTAATAATAGTGATATCTCCTGTATATATATATATATATATATATATATATATATATATATATACAGGGTGGGCCGAAAGTCTGGATCCATAGGAAAATATTTATTTTAATACATAAATTACAACAAATGGTAAATACTTAAAATGAATATCAACTTTAACTCGTAAATGCGTATCCGTGATACTGTACAGTGGTTCGTACTCCAGTATAAACAACAAATTATAACAAATACTCAAATTGGCGGCCTCTGACATCGAGACACTTAGGGATGGAATTTATGATTTTTAATAATTCTTCGAATTGACGTTCTCGAGATGCGTGTTTCATTTGATAATCTTCTTGTTGACTTTACTGGACTATTCGTTAAAGTTTCACATAACATTGCAGAGATATTTTCATCAGTTGCAGTTTTTGGACGACCAGAACGCCGTCGATCATGTACACTTCCTGTTTCTTTGAAACGTTTAAACAACTTGCCAACAGTCGCATGTGTTACTGGATGCTTATCAGGATGATTTCTATTGAATTCGGTAGCAACTTCTCTGTGTGTAGCGCCCTGTCTTGCGTACATGAGCACAAGTTCTACCCGGTCTTCTGTTGTTAGATTCGAAGCCATTTCTGGGCTGAAATAAAAAAGTATTTGAGTATTTATACTGGAGTACGAACTACTGTACAGTATCACGGATACGCATTTACGAGTTAAAGTTGATATTCATTTTAAGTATTTACCATTTGTTGTAATTTATATATTAAAATAAATATTTTCCTATGGATCCAGACTTTCGGCCCACCCTGTATATATATATATATAGAGAACATTTGTCATTCGTACGAGATTTCTTATTGTGACGTTTCCTCTATCCAGGTGTTTGACGCGACCTTCTGGACCCAATGCGTGTCTATAAACTTCATCGTTCTTAGTTAATTCGGTCGTGTTTGTATGTTACGATTATCTTATTCCGAAACTTTTTTAGAAATATATTATGAAAATGACTATTTTCTCGTTTTGCGAAAATAACTTCTCCTCTCGCTTCCTCTCTCTTAGGTTACCTTCTTAGGTCAGGTTAGGGTGCCCCATTTGGAGTGGGGAGGTCATTCTCCCAGCCCTCCCTTCAGCCCCTCTCCCTCCTTCATGCAGTTTGGTGCTAAACCCTTCCCCCTTGCATGCCTGCCCCTTCCCCCACGGGTGCCAACCCCTTCCACCCGTTGGTGCCAGTCCCCCTCCCCCATGGGTACCAACTCCCTCCCCCCATGAGTGCCAACCCTCCTCCCCTTTGCAACATTTGATCAATATTGCAATTGATTTACACTCGTCTATATTGCAGTCATACTACTTGCCTCCTTTTATTCCAGTATTGATTGCAGTGCAATCAAACCAATGGCAACAATATTTCTAGCACTGATATTTTTGCATCCCAAGAACTCGAAAATGCCTTTATAAATGTTTTTTGCTCCGCTCACTTCTGGAGAACCCTTTAACGACGGAATTGTTTGTAGGTTTAAGTTATGAATGCGTGTATTTGAAGCCTTATCAATATGTAGCGGGCGTCCTTTTAGGGTTAATTAATTAATTAAATAAATAGCGCTGTCTGGCAATTATTCTACTGTGCCACTCAACATATTTCTATTAATATATATATATGTCCTGTTAATATATATATATATATATATATATGACTTTTTGGAAACTCACAAAAAATTCAATGATAACGAACATGGGTTTCGGTCAGGCAGATCATGCCTATCACAACTAATGCAACACTACAACAACATTATTGATTCATTTGAAAGTAATGAAAACTATGATGTACTATACACAGACTTTGCTAAAGCGTTCGACAAGTGTGACCACGGAATCATAATACATAAACTGAAATATATGGGAATAACAGGAAAAGTAGTGAAATGGATATATAATTTCCTTAGTGAGCGGCGGCAAGTCGTTACAGTACAATGAGTATCTTCATCAGAATCAGAGGTCCTCAGCTCGGTACCACAAGGAACAGTATTAGCTTCACTACTCTTCATAATCATGCTAACTGACATAGATGAGGACGTTACCAGAGACAGCACAGTAACATCCTTTGCGGATGACACAAAGATCAGTAGAAAAATAAGAAACGAAGAAGACATAGGATCTCTACAAACCGACATAAACAGAATCTACAAGTGGACGGAAGACAACAATATGAAGTTTAACACCAAGAAATTTCAGTTATTACGGTATGGAAAAAGAGAAGACCTAAAATACATGGAATATTTTACCCCAAATGGACAGGAAATTCAGAGAAATTCCAGAGCAAAAGATTTAGGGGTTGTAATGACAGATGATGCGAAATTTGAAACACAAAATAAGATAGCAGTAAACAGAGCAAAGAGAATAACGGGTCAGATATTGAGAACCTTTAAACGAAGGGATAGGAATGCAATGATTCCTCTACTGAAGACCCTGATAATACCCAAATTGGAATACTGCTCGGTCCTAACATCCCCATACAAAAAAGAAGACATTAGACAGCTGGAAGGGACCCAAAGAAGCTTCACAGCCAAGATCAATGGGTGCAAAGAACTAAATTACTGGGAAAGGTTACGAGAACTAGACCTATACTTACTGGAAAGGAGAAGAGAGAGATACACCATTATTTACACTTGGAAAATAATGGAGAAACTAGTCCCTAATCTTACTCTGAATCCTATAACTCCCCAGACAACGGTGGAAAGTAGAAGCGGTAGACTGTGTCGTATTCCCAAATTGAAGGCGAGACAGGGAACATCCTTAACCCTGAAACAAAATAATTTTGTATTGAGAGGACCAAAACTGTTTAATCAGTTGCCCAAAGACCTAAGAAACACGAAGGGAGTTGCAGTGGAAATCTTCAAAAGAAGACTAGACGCCTGGCTCAGAACAATCCCCAATGAGCCGGGCGTACCTGGCTATGTGAGGTGGAGAGCGCGAGAATCCAACTCACTACTCCACCAGGCCAACTCGAGAGGAAGGGCGACAAGCTTGACCTTCGCGAAATGAGAAATCATCGCGCGAAACCTTTGTAAGGTTGTAAGGTATATATGTATACACTACTTCTATACATGCCAATTAAGCCGTCTAAGCCAGCTGGCTGATTACATCTTCTAATCCAACTGAGGCTGTTAAGAGCTCCAGTATGCGACATGACATGCCAACGAAAAAAACTTCTCTCTCTCTTAGGTTATCTTCTTAGGTCAGGTTAGGGTACCCCCATTTGGGGTGGGGAGGTCATTCTCCCAGTCTTCCCTTCAGCCCCTCTCCCCCCTTCATGCATCATGGGGCTAACCCCCTCCCCCTTGCATGACTGCCCCCTTGTGTGCCAACCCCCCATGGGTACCAACTCCCTCCCCCATGGGTGCCAACCCTCCTCCCCTTTGCAACATTTGATCAGCATTGCAATTGATTTACACCCGTCTATTTCTCAGTCATACTACTTGCCTCCTTTTATTCCAGTATTTACTGCAGTGCAATCAAGCCAATGGCAACAATATTTCTAGCACTGGTATTTTTGCATCCCAAGAACTCCAAAATGCCTTTACAATGATTTTTGCTCTGCTCAATTCTGGAGATATGTGGCCTAAGTATGTTGAGCCTGGTTCTTTCAAAAGGACACTGCTCCTCCATAGTAATCCTAGAGTGATACTACCTTTCATTATCATAACGTTTGTTCGATCTTTTCTTCCATCAAAGTAGAGGCCCATAACATGATCACTTGAACTGAAAGTTGAGGTATCTTCAGAGAGATCTTTTCTAATCTTGCTTCTTTCTCGTCTTATCTTGCTTCCGTCGATCACTGAAGAAGTATCTTCACTACTAAGTAATTTTAAATCTTGAAAAACAGCAGATGTAAGAGCTACCCCAGCACGGTCAGATATTCCTCTTCGATCGCATTCTCTATCCACTGTTGGCAACCGCATTCTCATTTGTGAAGGTCCGGGATTAATTAATGGCTTTGTTGTGAGTTTAAATGGCTCACTGCTTTCGTCCGTTTTGCTGGAACTTGACGAAACAGTTGCAGCAGTATCAAATTCTTCCATTCCTTTCGAGATCCTGCTGTATATTCCTCATACTTTCGGGGAGCCTTTTTCTTTTTTTCCGTCTTTTTGGTGACCACCTTATCTACGGATCCAATTATCATTTTTCGAGACGTTCGTTGGTCATTAAGGAAATCCCTTCCCAGAACAGGAACTTTTCGGTCTTTCTCACAACGACATATTAGGAAGTCTTCACATTTACAAGAAGCTATATGAAAGAGCTTCAGTGAGTCAAGTTTAAATTTGTGAAGCAATGCTTGATAGGATGTTTGGTCTCTCCACCATTTGATTTGTTTCAAGACATTTTGATATTTTTCGTACAAACCTTGGATGCGCTGCGTTATGGTCTTATGATGGCTAGTTGGAATAGAAGCACGATCCCATACATATACAGTCTTTACTTTCTGGGCAACGACTGTAGTAATATCATAAATTTTGGATTAGCTTCTCCTGACTTAATTCTTTCCTGTCTAACATAAAGGAAACTCTAAAGTACTGTATAAGTGTATATCTTCAAACGAAGGCAAATAAATCAGTGAGCGATCTTTTCGTGGTCCAAATATTGGATTCAGCTGTTGAGTATTCCCTGTCTTCCTTTTTGCTGATTCATTCGCGACCATGGAAGCCATGCCTAATTTTGCTTTGTGCGTCGGAATAGAATTAGACTATATTAGTGACTGTAAATGTTTCTAGCGAATAAGATTCAATATAAAAAATTATCAAAGCAATCAAATAATCTGAAAAAGATATATAAATTATAATGTAATATAGTATAAATAACAAACCCCTAATAATATAATTATGAAATAATTTAAATCTGTGAAAATGTAAACAAATTGAAACCTTAAAATGGTGCTAAAACATCTAATAAAGTTGAGAAATTCAACGAAAGATATAAAAATTCCTATTTTTGGTTAGTATTTTTCATGAAATACCAAATTTTTCAAATTTCTGTGAGGAATGGGAGAAAAGTGTATGAAGGAAACGTTAAAGAACATAAATAGACAAATCAGCGGAAATAAAAATGGTCATCCTAGCATAAACACAACGGAAGATACGCTTAAATCTTTGAATTTTTACTCAATTTTTTTGGGGACCCGAAAGGCAAAATCTTTGACCTCCTTGGGGCCAGTGAAGTTGATGTCGCAGGTAGCTAATATTTTACAGATTTCTTAGTGGTCCCACAGACTAACGTTTGGGTGCCCCTACAAAACTGAATTCTAAAAGAAGTTATTTTCACTCCACCCTAATCAACATATACCGAATACATTTGATTGGATTTGTGTTATTTGTGGCCAAATACAAATACAAAAAAAAGCCTATTTTAACCACCCACTAAAATTGTTAGAAGTAGCTCTGGTTTACACTTAACTGGACTGAATCAGTGAATCTATTTCCATACATTTTTATAAAAACAAACATTCCCCTTATAAATCTGGTATAGTTATCCATACCTTTCGTGTGCTTCCGCCCGAATTGTTCATTCTGACGAAGGTCAAGCTTTTCACTCCACCTTAGACCTACAATTTAACGTGGAATCCGAACCACGCCCCACCATTAGCCCAGCATCTTAACCACTAGACCATCCAGGGTACCCATTTATCTACCAACCACTAGACCATCCAGGGTACCCATTTATCTACCAACCACTTTCTTTATTGTGTAGAAAGATGAACGGCTGGGTTTTGCTGCGGGCCGGCTGCCGTCACCTGGTCTCGATCCCGTGGCCGATGGGATTCATAGTCAGCGACGCTAACCACTACACCACCGGGGCGCATAACAATTATTTTCTACCGCATGCAATTTTCTTCGGTGATGAAACAAAGAGTAATTCATATGAATCTTTTTAGTTCTATGAATGCTCATTAGGATATTTTATAAATACAAAAGTGTCAAATTTTTATGGGCTCTATATATTTTCTGGTTCAATTTGGTATGAAACATTTGAAAAAGTTTCAGCGCTAAAGGTTAAGTGCAAGTGCTAACTTTAAACAATAATAAATTTCCTGTAAATATTACATATATTATACATATATAGATAGATAGATAGAGATAGATATATAATGTCATTATTCTGAGGCAGTAGAAAAGATAGTAATAAATACAAGATCTATTTGCATAGAATGAATTAGTTTAGAAACGACATTGTTGGAAAATTCAGGGAAATACGCATTATCTTCAGTCAAGTTATTAACCAATTGTGACTCCAAAATCTGTCATTCGCCATTACCGATATCATCGAATAAATGGACGTATGCATCCATACTGGTTTATGAACGAAAAACAAGGCACAGTTAGCTGGGGAAAATGAAAATTATGTAATTGAACACCATCAAATATTGCTGTTAAAACTGTATATATATTGAACAAATAAAATAACACATTTGGTCATCGCTTGCTTAAACTTCCGGTGATCCATACATGTCGAGATTATAAGGATCGTCACAGTCTTCATTATTTGCAGAAATATATATTATTTTTTATTGCCCATTCAAAGTAGACGAATAATTCTTATACATAATTTTCACATAATTTTCATCGCATTTAAAGGAGGAGATTGTAGACACCATTCGACCAGGGAAGTACTTCTGTTGTGGGGCGTTAGACAGAAGATAGGGAGTGCTGGAACTCCCGTTTCTCCTATCACTGTCCTTCTTAGCTGATTATTTTCCGTGTCTCATCTACCCTGTGAGTAGTCCAGCATGCTCTCAAACACACACTTCTCTCCCTATTCCTCACTACATACACATTACACATGCATCTTACACAGTACATAATCTTTTCAAAATTAAAAAAAAAAAGGCATCAACATCAAGAGCCTCGGAGTCCCCTGGGAAGGGGACCATAAATGTCCCCACTTCTGGCTCACCCCCCCTTCCGGTCGATACCGGAAACGCAGACCCGGGCAGAGGGGCTGGATCTGCTACCGCCCATTCGAGATGTTCTGGACCTCTGTCTGATTCACTTTTCTTAAATTTCTGCAACATTCGTCAACTTTTCTCAAATTTTCAATCTGTTGAACACCACCTCTCCTTCTCTAAACCTCATTTTTTCCTCACTGAAACTTCGGTGTCTGGGACGACTGACATCAACCCCTCTTTTGTACCATCTTACTTTCGCTATACTCAATTTCACTCCAAAGGTGGCTGTTGCGTATATGTACGCAATAACCTAACTTGTTCTCGTATTCCCGAACTCGAATCTCCAGAATTCTATACCCTCTGGCTACGGCTTACATGCCAATCTCAAACTAAATACATCTGCGCTGTTTACCTTTCTCCTAATTCTATTGAATATCCAAAATTCTTTGACTACCTCATTTCCAAAGTGGAATACATTCTTTCCAGCTCTCCCTTTGCTGAAATCTCCATTTTAGGAAATTTCACTGTTCACCACCACCTTTGGCTTTCCTCCCATTTCACTGACATCCCTGGTGAACTAGCTTACAACTTTTCTATCCTAAATGACCTGGAGCAGAGTGTACAGCACCCTACTCGTATTCCCGATCGCCTTCGAGATAGGCCCAACATTCTGGATTTATTTCTTACATCGCATCCTTCTTATTACTCTGTCAAACTTTTCTCTCCGTTGGGCTCCTCCGATCACAATCTTATATCTGTTTCCTGTCCTATTGCTCCAATTCGACCTTTGGATCCTCCCAAGAGGAGGCGCCTTTAGCACTTTGGCGCCGCTGATTGGGAGGCCCTAAGGCAGAACTTCTGTGATTTCGCATGTAATGAGTACTGTTTCCGAGGACGGGGCCCTTCTGGGTGTGCTGAGCGCATCACAAAGGTGATTCTCTCAGGCATGGAGGCATACATTCCATATTCTATTCCTACTACTAATGTAAAAAAAACATGGTTTAACTTTACTTGTTCTAATCTTTTCTGCAACAGAGAGGAGACTTCAGAAGGTACCGTCGCTATCCAACTCCTGACTATTACTCAGCTTATATTTCTGCCAGGAATCGTGCAAAATCTGTTCTTCGACTCGCCAAAATTTCCTTCATCCGACAAAAATGGGAAAATCTATCAAATTCTAATTCTTCTCGCTCTTTCTGGCATCTAGCTAAGAACCTTTTCAACAACTAATGTGGGAATCGTTCGTAACGGTATTTAGAACTATAAATGAGGAATGTGTACCGTACAAAATTAAGCGTGCGAAAGTAAACAACAAGCCCTTGTGGTTTATTTCTAGAGTACGAGATATTATAAAGAGTAGAGATAGGGCTTATAGGCAACATAAGTGCGATAAAGACAATTTGTTGTTACGAAACAACTACATATCTCTGAGGCGTGAAGCGAAAAGTGTAATAAAAAAGTCCAAGCGCGAATTTGAAATCTCCATAGCTCGTGACGGTAAAGAAAACCCCAAGCGATTCTTTCAATACGTCAATAATAGAAATCCAGTAAAAAGTGTCTTAGGTCCATTGAAAAATGTAAATGGAGATCTAGTCTCTGAAAACAAGGAAATGGCTACCTTGCTAAACGAATTTTTTACGTCAGTTTTTACTATAGAAGATGTAACGAATATCCCTACAGTCATAGACATAATATTTTGGATAATATTGTCGTTAGTGAAGGGGAAGTAATGCGCTATATTGGTAAAACGAAAACGCGTAAATCACCGGGTCCGGATTCCATATATCCCATACAACTAAAAGAATTAAAAGATATGAGAATAAAAACCCACTCTAATAGACAGAGTTTATTTCCACGACAGTTTCGACGCCCACTGGCATCCTCCTCGGGTGGATACAGAAACACAAATGAAACAAAACAAGAGGGAAAAACAGTTCAGGGATCGACCGTTAAGAAATTCGCACCTAGGTTGGATTCCATTCTCTCGAGACAGGAGGGGCATTTTCATTAAGTACATTCGCACAAATTTTAAAACTATCTTCCTGTTCTAAACATACAGATTCTATTATTTTTACATAATTATTACATTTATAATTAAATTTATTACATTTAATATTGCATAATTATTAATTACAGAAATTATAAATTTATTATTACATTGGTTATTACATTGTTGTTTATTATACAGAAATTATAAACCGAAAAACGAATGAAAAAAGGCGATTAGGAAATAATCCAGAGACCATTGAGAAATTCGCACCTAGGTTAGATATCGTTCTCCCGAAACCAGAAGGGCATTTTATTACAGGGTCAGCTTATAACTACATTTCCACAAATTAAAAATATCTTCTTGTTCTATACATACAGATCCTAATGTTTGACATAATTACTGCATATATTTATTTCCACATTAATTACTTCATTATTACATTTACTAAAAGCGAGTAAGGAAACATTCCAATCCAGAGACATTTAAGAAATTCACACTTAGGTTCGAACACGTTTATAATTTCTGTATAATAAACAACAATGTAATAACCAATGTAATAATAAATTTATAATTTCTGTAATTAATAATTATGCAATATTAAATGTAATAAATTTAATTATAAATGTAATAATTATGTAAAAATAATAGAATCTGTATGTTTAGAACAGGAAGATAGTTTTAAAATTTGTGCGAATGTACTTAATGAAAATGCCCCTCCTGTCTCGAGAGAATGGAATCCAACCTAGGTGCGAATTTCTTAACGGTCGATCCCTGAACTGTTTTTCCCTCTTGTTTTGTTTCATTTGTGTTTCTGTATCCACCCGAGGAGGATGCCAGTGGGCGTCGAAACTGTCGTGGAAATAAACTCTGTCTATTAGAGTGGGTTTTTATTCTCATATTTTGACCTTCACGTAAAAAAGTGAAGTTTTTTGCATTTAATTAAAAGATAGCATTGTTGTGCCGCTAACAAAGATTTTTAATGCGTCTATTTCTCAGGGATGCGTACCAGATAATTTCAAGTTAGCAAACGTAACACCTATCTTTAAGAAAGGCGATAAAGGTGCGGCGGGAAATTATAGGCCAATCAGTTTAACGTCTGTTGTAGGTAAGCTACTGGAATCAATAATTAGGGATCGTATAGTCGAACACTTAGAAGTGCATAATCTGGTTAGAAATACGCAGCACGGTTTTAGGCGAAACAAATCTTGCTTAACTAATCTTTTAGAATTTTTCCAAAGCGTGGTTGACGTTTACGATAGACATCGGGCGGTTGATGTAGTGTATTTAGATTTTCAAAAAGCGTTTGACACCAAGGCTCATGGAATCAGGGGTGTAGTAATAAATTAGCTAGAAGAGTGGTTGCGAGGCAGGAAACAGAGGGTGGTCGTTGATGGAGCGGAGTCGTGTTGGGCTAATGTAGCGAGTGGCGTTCCTCAGGGTTCTGTATTGGGCCCCTTGCTTTTTCTTATATATATTAACGATTTAGATGTCGGCCTAGTCAGTACAGTTTCAAAGTTTGCGGATGACACGAAGCTGGGTGGTCATCGAATGACGAAGATAGAGGTAAAATTCAGGAAGCTCTGAATAAAATCGTTGATTGGTCAGTCACATGGCAAATGAGATTTAACGTGGATAAGTGCAAAATTTTGCATATAGGTTCGCGTACGTAATTTTGCGTATAGTATGTCAGGGAAAGATTTAACAAGCGTAGAGCAGGAAAAATTTAGGAGTTATAGTCACTGGTGATTTAAAAATAGCGAAACAAAGTACAGCAGCTGTCAATAGGCGAACAAAGTGTTAGGTTTTATAGCTCGAAATTTTGAGTACAAATCGCGCGATATTAGTTCCTCTTCATAAATCATTAGTTAGACCCCATTTGGAGTACGCGGTCCATTTTGGAATCCGCATATGCGCAAAGATATAGACAAAATCGAAGAGTTCAAAGACGAGCAACTAATATGATTCCGTCTCTTAGGTCAAAGTCGTACGAGGATAGGCTTAAGGAGTTAAATTGACTACTCTCGAGACTAGGAGGTTAAGGGATGATCTAATCCAGGTTTTCAAAATTATGAATGGGTTTGATAACGTAGAGAGAGATAGCTTTTTCGAAATATCAATATAATAGGACTAGAAATAACGGGTGTAAGTTGACAAGTACAAGGTTCGAGACAGCAGTTGCGAAAAACTTTTTTACGCATAGAATAGTAAATACCTGGAATAGTTTGCCGGTAGAAGTAATTAGTAGCACGTCTATAAACATGTTTAAAAATCGATTAGACGCGCATGTTGATAGAAAGGGTATAGTTTAAGGTAGTAAAATTAAGGCTTTGTGGGGATAGATCCCACAGCTCAACACAAGTGTTGTGGGATATAGGGAGGCAGCGTCTTGGGTTAGGGATACTCTCTGTCCTTACACACCCCATTTAAAGAGATTCCTCTGCCGAGCGGTGCCCCCCATAGTACTGTGAGGTATTGAAAAACTCATGATCTTCACTTGCCCCACAAACACCTTTAAATGGGAGACCCATAATGGGTGCACACACATTTCTACATTACTGTACAGTCTTTACAGCCACACCTACACTTTTCCTCGTAAGTGTATATATTGTAATGTATATGGTTGTAAATTTTGACTTGGTCCGCAATCGATATGGACCGTGACTTGATGGATACCGTAATGAAATTGACTGGATTCTTTGGATCTGATATATTTGCATGTCCGTTATAAATAGATATAGAGTGGAACATTTGTGGATAGTAGTCTATTATGACTTGATCCTCTGGATCCAGAGATTCTATCTTTAGTTTTAAATCAATAATTGATTAGTTTTAAATTGATAATTATTTAGTTTCGTAAAAATTGGTCGTTGCCAATTTACCGGCAGTTTTTACATAAATTTCTTATGTTCTTGTGGTTCGGAACCCACGTAAAATTGTAGGTCCCCTCCGCCACCACGGAGGACATACACAATACACGATTACGAACACAGGTAGACCAGCCATGAGTGGATCCTAGGGTCTTTGTTGGTCTGAAACATTATAACATTATAACTTTACTCCCTCTTCTTTCCCTCTTCTTTCCCTTTTCTTTTCCATTCCGACTGCACAGTTGCCGTCTCTTCTCCTAATAAAACTGAACTCTTTGCTCAAACTTTCGATTGCAATTCAACCCTGGGCGATTCCGGTGCTGTTCCTCCATCTCCTTCGACCTTTGACTTTATTTAGTCTCAAATTAGACTCTCTTCTAAAGATATTTTTTCTGCAGTATCTGGGCTCAACTCTAGTAAGGCGTACGGTCCTGATGGTGTTCCTCCTGTTGTTCTTAAGAACTGTGCTTTTGTGCTGACACCATGCCTATGCAAACTCTTTCGGCTTTTTCTCTCATCTTGTACTTTTCCTTCCTGCTGGAAGTTTGCTTTCATTCAGCGTGTCCCAAAGAAGGGTGACTGCTCTCAATCCTCCAACTATCGTCCAATTGCTTTGATTTCTTGCCTTTCCAAAGTTTTTATGTCTATCCTTAATAGGAATATTCTTAAACACCTTTCTTCTCACAATTTTCTTTCAGGTCGTCAGTATGGGTTCGGCAAAGGACGCTCCACTGGCGATCTTCTTGCATATCTCTCTGACTCTTTGTTATCCACCTTTCGGGAATTCGGTAAAACTTTTGCTATTGCGCTTGATATATCAAAAGTTTTTGATAGTATCTGGCACAAATCCTTAATTTCCAAACTGCCCTCCTTCGGTTTCTATCCTTCTATCTATGCCTTCATCTCTAATTTCCTTTCTGGCCGATCAATAGCTGCGTTTGTAAATGGCCACTGTTCTTCTCCTAAAGCTATTAACAGTGGTGTTCCTCAGGGTTCTGTCCTGTCACCCACTCTTTTCCTTTTATTTATCAATGATCTTTTAATTCGCATTTCCTGTCCTATTCACTCTTTTGCCGATAATTTCACTCTTCACTTCTCCATCCGTTTCCCAAAGCATCCTTCACAGCAGTCACTTCATGATTCGCGTAGGACGGCTATGGTGCACCTGACCTCTGATCTTTCAACTCTTTCTGAGTGGGTCAGAGAAAACCTTGTTGCTTTCAATGCCTCAAAAACTCAGTTCTTCCATCTGTCTACTCGTCACAACTTTCCACACAACTATCCCCTTACCTTCAACAACACACAACTGAATCCTTCCTCTTCTCTTAACATTCTTGGCGTTTCCTTTTCTCGTGTTCTTTCCTGGAAATATCACATATACTCTCTTTCTAAAATAGCTTCTAAGAGGTTAGGTGTGCTGTACCGCCTCCGTGGTTTCGTCACCCCGACTCAGTTGCTATCTCTGTACAGGGGTCTTGTTCGCTCCTGTATGAAGTATGCTTCTCATGTGTACGGTGGCCCAACTCATACAGTCGTACTTGACCGGGTGGAATCAAAGGCCTCATACTCACTGTCTTCAATCTCTCTCTCTTCGCCGCAATATTGCCTCACTCTCTTTTTACTATCGCTATTATGACGGACATTGCTCTTCTGAACTCTCTAACTGCATGCCTCCTCCTTTAAGGAGAGCACACAGCACCAGATTTTCTACTCTCTCATTCCTTTTCTGTCCTACTACCTAACGCAAGGGTTAATCGGTATTTTCAGTCTTTCATCTACTCAACCGGTCAACTCTGGAACATTCTTGCTCAATCCATCTTTCGTCCTGTCTATGATCTCCGATCTTTCAAACGCAGTGTCTAGGCGTCTCGAAAACCTCGAACCTTGATTTTTGTTTTCTTCTTCTATGGGGCGGCGGCGTTTTTGCAGGCACTTGCCCTTGGTCCCTCCCTCCTGCATAAAAAATATATGTATAAAGACTATAGATCTGTCAGACGATTATCCAACCAGTGATGATATTACAAATATAGAAGCAGCAATAGAGTTTTTGTCAGACACTTAGAACATTCCTAAAAACTCTAATTAGAGGCAAAGATGTCCAGTATATGGAAAAGTGGCAGCCATTGGCCAAGCAGTGATAAGACTACCAGACCAAAAATCGGGCAATTGTACGATTGTGTCTGATAGTTTTGATGTTCCCTTGCCTTAAAATTCCTAAGACACAGAAGAAATCCAAGAGCAAAATGCTGAAGAAGTTGATCCCCAAGAAAGTCAAGGCGAAGACGCAGGTGCAGTCATGAGGAAAGTGTATATCTACCAGTAAAAAAAGACCTAAAAGATGCTGGGATTTTATATCATCAGTCTGTGTCAGATGCTGGCAAAGCTGATGAGGTCTGCATTTCTGAGACA
This sequence comes from Bathynomus jamesi, assembly GCA_023014485.1. NCBI lineage: Eukaryota > Metazoa > Arthropoda > Malacostraca > Isopoda > Cirolanidae > Bathynomus > Bathynomus jamesi. Next base: position 489,056 of record JAJOZX010001024.1, on the reverse strand, counting down.
CTTACCAGAATCACTGATAAGCAGGCTAGCAGAAAAGAAGCACTGAAAGACAAAAGAACATCTATTTTTTGGCTCTAGTATATGAACATGATTGACATTCTGCGCATCTTTATCAAGGTTGAATGCACTGGTAATTCGCATTTGCTGATAGTTTTTGATATGCTCCCTTATTTTGCTCCCTCTGGTAGACTGGTACATCTGTACACTAAGTCTGCATATCTGTATTTCCAAATGATGCTTAACTTAGAAACCAGTCATCCAGATGCATACAGAAAATTTTGGAGGGGTATCATGTGATAAGAAGGAGTGACCTCATCATAGAACAGGCTCTCATGCGGAGCATCAAAACAACTGGTGGTTTGACACGGTGTGTCTGTTGTCCATGCCAGCTTGTGCTTAAATGCACCATGCTATACTGGAACTTACATTTGTGAAACATACACCTACTAAACAACATAAGGAATCATCAGTGTCTCGTCAAAAGAGAGATGTGAAGAATACAAGTGTTTTGCAATTCCTGGTCCAACACAACCCATTCAGTGATGACTTGTCATTAAGGAACATTGCCACTGGTCTTACTGTTAGCAGCAAAGTAAATGTTGACAAAGCCAAACACATTGGCAACAAAATTATCAAATCGATGATTGGAAAGACTACCTAAGCCCTTTCTTTTAAGAGGAAAGGTCAAGCTGTGACGCTGAAACATGACAAGTACAATCCAAATACATGAAGAGCTAGTCGGTATCAACCCTCAGCTTTTGTTTCTGAGATTGATAACTTTGAGAGAAAAGGTTGTTGACACAGCAGAGCTGTTCAAATACGAGTTATGCAGTTACCAAGGGGCCTTGTTTGAAGCTCTCTACTTCCTAGAGAAGCAACAAAACCTGAACTAGGTAATGCCATTTGAGAAAAGGGGAAATGACCAGACAGGCCATTTGAGAGATAGCATGCAGGATATCATAGCTGGAGGGCCCTACTTCAACGCGTACCATGGGGTATTGAGCAGACCTGTGCAACAGTACTGATCTCGTATGCTGATTATGTAACAAATATACTGAGCGGCAGAAAAATCGGCCCGCTTGGAATAGCCCGAAAAGAAAAAATGTGGGCAAACTTCTGTTTATAAAAGTTTTAAAATTCGAAAATATAGTCTATGAGACAACCAAATAACGAGACAAAACAAAGTCAGCTGCGAACACACTAGCTGTAACGAATTTTCGACGTCTTTTAAAAATTCAACAGTCTGACATTCAGTTGCTCTTAGACTGCTAGTGCCACTTTTTGCTTCCACGAGTGGGAGTAGACATTTGCGTTTAGTAACAGATAGACTTCTAATTCTTTTGGGGTTCAGAATTGGACATTTACAATAGATTTGAGTGCCGTCAACGTCGCAAGAGTCGTCGCCCTAATTGAAGATGGTCGGAGCCAGCGTTACGTCGCCGATGCGCTAGGAATTCCAAGAACAACGGTTCGACGTGACAGGAGAGTACACCCGAAGACCAGGATCTGGAAGATCGCGCTGCACATCTGCCCGTGACGATCGTTTTATCGTCTTGAGTGTTTTGCGAGATCGTCACTTGACCGCCACAAACGTCCGCAATGAGCTGGAAAGGTCTCAAGACATCAGTGTATCGGAGCGAACCGTTAGAAGTAGACTTCTGGAAAGTGGCTTACATGCTAGGCGTCCAGCAATGGGCCCGGAATTGCTCCCACACTACCGCAATGCTCGTCTTGCTCGTCTTGCTTTCGCTCGTGAGCATGTGAATTAGACTATGTTCCAATGGGGACGAGTATTGTTCACAGACGAATCAAGATTTAATCTTCGAAAATCCGATGGACGGGAAAGAGTATGAAGAAGAACAGGAGAAAGATTCGCCCCGTGCACTTTTACGGAGAGGTTTGGTTTTTGGATGAGTCCAATTTACATGTTCACAAGCGAAAGCAAGACGAATATTGCGGTGGTGTGGGAGCAATTCCGGGCCCATTGCTGGACGTGTAGCATGTAAATCACTTTCCAGAAGTCTCCTTCTAACGGTTCGCTCCGATACACTGACGTCTCGAGACCTTTCCAGCTCATTGCGGACGTTTGTGGCGGTCAAGTGACGATCTCGCAAAACACTCAAGACGATAAAACGATCGTCACGGGCAGATGTGCAGCGCGATCTTCCAGATCCTGGTCTTCGGGTGTACTCTCCTGTCTCCACTTAACGTTGGTAGACACGTCGAACCGTTGTTCTTGGAATTCCTAGCGCATCGGCGACGTAACGCTGGCTCCGACCATCTTCAATTAGGGCGACGACTCTTGCGACGTTGACGGCACTCAAATCCATTGTAAATGTCCAATTCTGAACCCCAAAAGAATTAGAAGTCTATCTGTTACTAAACGCAAATGTCTACTCCCACTCGTGGAAGCAAAAAGTGGCACTAGCAGTCTAAGAGCAACTGAATGTCAGACTGTCGAATTTTTAAAAGACGTCGAAAATTCGTTACAGCTAGTGTGTTCGCAGCTGACGTTGTTTTGTCTCGTTATTTGGTTGTCTCATAGACTATATTTTCGAATTTTAAAACTTTTATAAACAGAAGTTTGCCCACTTTTTTGCTTTTCGCGATATTCCAAGTGGGCCGAATTTTCTGCCTCACAGTGTAGATATGGAAAAGCAGTTGTGATATATGATGGGTATGAGTGTGGGCCATCAGCTAAAGATACAACACACCAGAGACTGGCAGCAGGAGGTGTGGGACTAAATGTGACCTTCACACTTGATATTGTTACTAATTGCAAGAAAGAGGTGTTCTTATCAAATAGTTCAAACAAGCAAAAATTTGTTCCTCTCCTTGGCCACAAACTGGAAAGCGTTGGTTGTACAGTACACCATGCTAGGGCTGATGCTGACCTCCTTATTATACAAAAGACTTGAATCGGCGAGGTTATCGTTCGTTTCAGTTATTGGTGATGATACGGATCTTCTTATCATGCTCTGCTACCATGGCGAGTTAGACTCAAACCCTTTATTCTTTAAGCCTGAGCCAAAACAAAAGACCAAGACAAGAATAATCTGGAATATTAAGGAAACAAAAGAACGACTGGGGCCAGGTGTATGCAGTAACACCCTCTTCATCCATGCCATTTCAGGGTGTGATACAACATCGCGTCTTTACGGCATTGGGAAAGGTCAATCGCTGAAGAAGTTTTGTTCCAATAAATTCTTCAGAAATCAAGCCGCTGTATTCAACTCACCTTTGAGTGATACAAATAAAAGTAACATTGTTTCTGCAGGAGAGAAAGCATTAGTGTGTCTGTACACTGGGAAAGATGAAGAGCTTGATGTCTTCAAATATAAAAGATTTTGCCAAAAAGGTTCCACCAGCACCTCCCCTGTGGAAGCCAAATCACTTCCACCTAGCTCTTCAGCATGTTATTATCATAGTTTACGAGTGTATCTCCAAATACAGGAATGGAAGGGGCAGCATGATCTTTACAGTACTTGCTTTAGAGATGCACATTCGAGACACTATGTAAAATTAATTATGAAATAAAAAATATATAAAAATGATAAAACAATTGCATATATAGAATAAATGTACAAGATTTAGAAGTGTGTCGTAAAGCGGTGCCAATGTCTGGCCGATCGTGTAATAATATATAAATAAATAAATAAATAATATATATATATATATATATATATATATATATATATAGCTGGTGGTGCAGTGGTTAGCGTCACTGACTACGAATCCATCGGCCCCCGGATCGAGACCCGGTGACGGCAGCCGGCGCGCAGCAAAACCCAGCTGTTCATCCTTCCCCATAATAAAGAAAATGGTTGGTCGATAAATGGGTACCCTGGGTGGCCTAGACGCTGGGCTGCTGGTGGGGCGTGGTTCAGATTCCACGTTAAACTGTAGGTCTAAGGTGGAGTGAAAAGCTTGACCTTCGTCAGAATGAACAATTCTGGCGGAAGCTAACCGAAGGTTATCAAAGGTATATATATTAGGGTGGCGCGAAAATAAAAATATTTACGTATCAATTTGTACATGTGTTCAAAAGTTGTGTATTGATGCATGCCATGACTATTAAAAAAATCAATACAATTCATAGTCATTTAGAGTTTCCGCAAGCCACTTGAAATATTCAGTAGTAGTAAGTAGTTATTACTCTCGATGAGATCCGCTCATATCCATTTTTACTGGAAGAGCTCCATATAATTTAAATGAAAATAATTTAACTAAAATAATTTAATTAAAAAATAATAATCTGTGGGCAGCTCTGTTTTCAGGACAAGTTATGGCAATAATGCATAGTAAACAGACTCAGTGTGAGACGTTTTCTTTTGAGAGAGTGCGTGTAGTAGCTTTACTCAAGTGATTCAGTATTTTTTTAATTTAGATGGTCACCATGGTTTCTACACAAAAAGGTGAACGGAAGAAGTTATCAGCAATTAGTCAAATATCAGATTTTAAACCAATTCCCTCATTATCAGCATATAAGGAGGGAGTTTAAACAATTGTCATCTAGTGCTGAACCGAAAGTCGCTGAAATTGCTGAAATTGCTTTTGACTTTGAAGTAATATGGGAAAAGGCTTCCATACCAATCATCTGTCACACTAGTGTGATTAGAAAGATACGAACGTGCCATGACAAATGCCAGAGTTTGTTGAAATCAGCTGAGTTATTCGATGTAGCTGCATGCCAGTGTAGATCAAAATTATGTCAATGCGATAAGTCTCGAAGAGTTCCTATTGCTGAAAGAAAATTTCTAGAAGACCAGCGAACACAACGAAAAATGTACATTGGAGGAGTGGATAAAATACTGACAAAAGTTTTGAATAAGCGTAGTGAATGCAAATTAGCTAGCCAGAAAAGACCCCTGGATAGTGAAGCAAGCACTAGTAATGTAGGGGGTTGTTAATCCTAAATTTTGCTCGGGACGAGCGTAAAATTTGGAGACACCATTTCTGAGCACGATTTTATATTTAATTTTTTTTTCCAAAACCTCTTACCCCCTTCTACACCCCCACTGAAGGCATACATATCTGTATTTTCTGTTTTTCTGCTATATAATCGATATTTATTGCCAGATGTGCTTTGTAGTATGTCTTTTATAGGGTTTTCAGGGTCGCAGAACACGAACACACATTCGTAATGGAACTTTGAAATTGATTATTGCGGAAATCCAAGGTGGCGGTCAAAATCACAAATTTTTGGGCATTTGAAAGTGAAATGTGGATGGAAATACTACAAACATCCATTATAATATGTTTAATTGGGGGTTTGCGACAACACTGAACAGAATTATGCAGTTCACATGCCATTTGTGAGAACTAATACAGTTAAATCATGAACTTTCAACCCATCTGAGACCACCAAGGACAATAAGGAGAGTGCTAAGTGCACAAAGACCGTGTGAAAAAACTGCACTGTTGGAGATTGACCTCAATTAAACCTACCTCAATTTCCCAACCCCTAACGCAGGTTAAAATTAATCCAACCTATTAAATTAGGACTCGAGAATCCAGAAATGGTCCGGAGCAAATAGGATGATTAAAGTCACAGATACAATTCCCACAAATAAAACCATAGAAAATTTACTACGGTTCATGCAATAAATTGGGGATATTTGTTAACTGTTAACCGAAAGGTAAAGTGAAAGAATTGACTCACCTCAGTTGGTCAATGGGATGATGTAGCGTCTTGTAGAGTTAATCTTAAAATCGTAGTCTTCAGTTAAGCTAATTCAAGTAGGCCTATTCTGGGTACACTAGCCTGTATTGGTTTTTAACTTCAACCTTTGTTTGTCACTATTTCTGTAGTAGTTCGCAAGCCAACTCCGTAATTGTTCCTCTCTTCATGCGATCAAAAGGAAGAACGAACTGAAGCCAAGGTTCTGGTGTTTGACTTCAGTTTTGTTGGCTGGTTGTTGTTGTCGGTGGGAGATAATCTCACCGAGCACACCCTTAACCACATAGTAATAAATTACTAATGTGGATATGACCCAGTATGATGAACAATTATTCACATACCTTTGTTAACCATAAATTATTGTACATTAAAGAGACTACCAAATCTATTTCCTCTGAGGACCACTTCTGCTCTCTCTCAACCACCCTCCCAATATCCTAAATTTCATATACTGGGGGGCCCGGAAAGAAAAATTTGAATGCTAAGCATCAATTTTTCTCCTACATAAAGATAATTGTTGTAATGTTAGTGGCATTGAAACCACCAATTGCCTGTGTTATATCCTCATTCCTTTATAAAAGAAATGTAGCATTTATAAATCCTCATTAAGAAGAAGAATAAGAGGTTTCATCCACAGAATGAAAATAAATATAGTTCTCACTATGAAGATTAAGTAAAGAGAAAGAATATAGGTCTAGCTAAATTAGTTATAAGTACAATCGTGTAAAAGTAGCTATCCTTTGAAAATGAAACATTTACAATTCCCCAGCATTAATTTTTTGTTGTAAAAAGCTCCTGGCTTTTAAGGCTGTGTGGCGCTGAGGCCTTGTATAAGTTAAACTCGTTGTTGTGCGCGTTACCACACCAGTTGTTAAAGGTTGAGAGAAAGTTCGTACGGAATCATAAGCTTTTGTTTGAGAAACTGGATAACTAGTTTCTATCTTAGGTTCTGTTAAACAGATAGTAGGCCCAGACTCCAGTGGGTATAATAGAGAAATGTCCCTAGTAGTCTCCCCAGTAGCAGTCTTGAGTCTAACTACCCTTGTCACCCTGTCCTCTCCTGGTTTGAGTTCCAAAACTCTACCAAGAGACCAGTATTGTCGTGTACACTGTCGTGAATCAACACAATGTCACCTACTTTAATAGTGTTTGTCCAGTTTTTGTTTGTCAAGTGTTTGTGTCTTTCTCTAAGACTTGTAAGGTACTCATCAGTCCAGCGTTTAACAAAATGAGTCTTAATGTCAGTCAAATGTCTGAATTTTGTCTGAAGTTCACTGTGTTCTTGAGACCAATCAGGATCATCCAATGAAATTGATTTGTCAGGCAACAAGCGAGTTTGTTCACCTTTCATCAAATGATTGGGCGTTAATGCTTCTAAATCATTTATGTTGTCACTCACATAAGTGAGTGGCCTATTGTTTAACACACTTTCAATCTCAGCTAAGAAAGTGAGCAGTGTAAATAATTGTATTTGTTTCCTGCCAATTGCTTTCTTTAAGCAATTCTTGACAGTTTGAATGTTCCTCTCCCAGATAGAGCCATACCATGGGGAGGCAACAGGAATATATTTCCATGTAATGTTTAAGCTATTCAAAGAGAGTTGAGCAGTTTCAGTTTGTAAAAGTTCACTAATTATTTGTTCACCAGCTTTGAAATAAGTGGCATTATCTGTCCAAATTGTTTTAGGTACTGAATGTTGTGCACAAAATCTCTTAAAGACGGCAACAAATGATTCTGCTGTAAGATCTCCAACAACATCCAGATAAACTGCTCGTGATGCAGGACACGTGAATAGTACGATGTAAATTTTTATTTCGATGTTGTTAACCCCCACAGTTACAGCCCCTGTATAATCTATGCCTACAGTTTCAAATGGTCTGTTAAGAGTAACTCGCTCTTTTGGCAAATCAGGTGGATCTGGTTTTTTGTAGGGTCTCGAGTGAATCCTTTTACATGTTATACAGTTATTAAGAACTGTTTTTACTGTTACTCTGCCTTTTGGTACCCAGTAAGTTTTCCTTAAGGTTGCTAATGTCTGAGGTACCCCCATGTGATGGATTTCATTATGTACATGTCTAATAATTAGGGTGGTAAGGTGATTGTATCTGGGAAGCAAAATTGGACATTTAGCTGGATAAGCTAATTTTGACTTATTTAGTCTTCCCCTACACCTAAGAAGACCATCTTCATCCCTGAACAAGTTCAGATCTATGACTGCTGAAGGTAAAGATTCTTTGTATTGTTTACCAAAAGTTAAAAATTCTAACTCTCTCTTATATTCTAAATGTTGAACATGAGTGATCCAGTAATTGGTAGCAACTTCTGTGAATGTTGTTTCATCTTTCTTTAAATATTTGTTTATCTTTATCAAACAGTTGTGTATAAACTTCAAGCAGTAAGAGGTAACCCTAATGAGTTTGTTGAAGTCTGAGTACTTCTCATAATTAAGAAATGGCTCTATGGTGTCAGCTGACATTGTATTGTTTGATGTTAGATTAGCTGGCTCAGTAGGCCACTGCTCTGGATGAGATATCCATTTTGGTCCACTGAACCATGCTTTGTTGGTCTTCAACAATTTATAGGATAAACCTCTAGTGATGAAATCTGCTGGATTTTGTTTTGTTGGAATATATTTGAAATACATGTTCAGAGTTTTATTAGCATCAGCTATTTCTTTTACTCTGTTTCTGACAAAGATATTTTTGCAGCTTAAGCTATCATGTTGTATCCACGACAAACATATCTGACTATCTAGCCAAACATATGTGTCAGTGATATTTACATCATAATAGGTATCTTTTAAGAAGGATATGATCTTAACTGCCAGTGAAGCTGACAAAAGTTCCAATTGTGGTATTGTTTTACTGGGTTTAATGGGTGCAACCTTCCCCTTAGCATAAACTAAATTACTTTCCTCATGACTTACAAGGTAAGCACAACACCCATAAGCATGAGTACTTGCATCAGCAAATACATGCAGAGATTGAAGCTTTTCCCTAAATCCAGTAGTTCTGGGAACTTTTATGTTCTGTATTTTATTTAAATCAGAAGCTAACCTTTTCCAGTATTTTTTATCTTGATTTGGAATTGGATCATCCCAACCTAGACTTTGATTCCAAAGTTTTTTAATAAAAACTCTAGATCTAATTGTGGCAGGAAGGAATAGACCCATTGGATCAAATATTTTAGATGATTCTGAGAGTATTTGTCTTTTAGTGTCAGCTTCTAAATTGAGTTGAAACTCTTTAGTACAGATTGAATCATGTTTATTAGAAGATGAATCCAAGTACCATGTCATGCCCAAGGTTTTAACTTTGTCTGTAGGTTCAGTGAGACCCTTACCATCACACATGATTTTTTGGTTCAAACCCTCATCATTTGAGATCCACTCTCTTAATTCAAAATTACCCTGACTCATGATGTCTTGAGCTGAGCCATAGATCTCAAATAATTCAGGCTGAGTAGAAGTGGAGCCTATTAGATTATCAACATAGAAGTAGTGTTTTAAGAAATCTATGGTGAAAGAATTCTCAAATGTATTTAAATGGTGTTTCAGAGTTAAAGCTAATAGACTAGGTGAACAATTAGCACCAAAAAGAATAACATTGAATCTGTATGTGACAAATCCTTTGTTTAAATCATGAGGGTCTTTAAACCATAAGAATCTGAGTTGATCCTTATCACTGTCATTCTTTAGATGAATTCTTAAAAATGCTTTAGAGATGTCACTCTGTAATGCATGTTCATCTAACCGGAACCTCAGCAAGATTTTTACAAGGTCAGAAATTAAATTTGGACCCTCTATAAGGCAATCATTTAAACTATGTTTGTTGGAATCATTGAGGCTACAGTTGTAAACAACCCTGAGTTTTGTCGTCGGTGCATTTTGTCTGTAAACACCTCTATGGGTTAAGTAATGACAACCTTCCTTTTTAAAAGGATTAGTTGTAACTTGTTCAATAAACCCTTTTTGTAAATGTTCTTTAAAAACATCATTATACATTTGAATCTTGTTGTCTGCCCTAAGTTTTTGTATTACTTTATATAAATGACCTTTAGCAACTTTAAGATTATCTGTTAAGGTAGGACAGTTTGTTTTCCAGGGTAGTTCAACTAAATAATGATTGTTTTTGTATTCAATTGTGTTTTCAAAATATTCTGCCATTAATTGATCTTCATCTGAATGAATAGTGTCATAAATGCCTACAGATTCCAGCAACCATAGTTGTTGTAGCCCTTCATCTAAAGTTTCATCAGAAATGGGAGAATTTAAATTATTTGTTATAGCAGTGTTTAAATTATTAACATTTTTACAAGAGTTTTGCAAAACTGTGTTCAAACACATGCTATCTGGTGAGCTTAGTCATAAAGACTGTTCTTGTTTATTATCCAAATTATATTTGGTTAAATCTCCTAAGGGTGCTATACCCAGTGGTGTGTTGATGGCTATTCCATCTCCAATTTTAACTATACCTCTTTGAATAAGGTGAATATAGTCAGCTCCCAATAACATTTGTATATTATCCACTATATTGTTTTTAATGTACCTATCTGCTATTACATGATGTTTCTTCAATTCTTTAATTGTCTGACTCAGTTTAGGGACTACAAGTTGATCTTGTCCTACATGTTTAACAATAACAGCTTTTAAATTATGAGTTTGGTTTTCTAGGTCCAGTCCCAGTTCAACTGTCTCATAGTTAGTTTTTTCTGAGTTATCATTAACAAAAGATGTTAAACAGAGTTCTTGTTTATTACTTTTAGGTATTAAGTCTAATTTATTTATCAAGGATTGACTGACAAATGTTTGTTGTGAACAAGAATCTATGAGACATCTAATGGGAGTAGTACCTCCTTTGTTGTTCTTTAAATCTAATGTAATGGTAGGTAAAAGAATTTCTGAATTTTTAGCTACACTATTTGGACAAATGTGTCCACTAAAGGTATTACCACCATCTTTCTGTTCAGTTTGAGATAAACTCGAAGTTTTATTATGACTAGGTCTACTGTTATTGTTTGAATTCTTTTCAGAGTTACACATTGATGTGACATGATTTAAATTATCACAAAGTTTACATTTATATTTTAGTTCAGATTTACAATCTTTTTTATGATGTCCTGTCCCAGTACATTTCTTGCAAAGATTAAGCTCTTCACAACGTTTAGATCTAGAATTAAAGTTATTAAATTTAGTACATCTTGTACTACTGTGTTCATTACTGGAACAAAATTTACAGTATGGAGTGTAATCCTTTTTTGTTGCAATATTAAAATTTTGCAAAGTTGGTGTTTTAGTCTCAGAGTTTTGTTCTTGAAAATGGGCTTTATCTTTATGAGTCTCAGAAGTGGCAGGCAAAGATGAACTTTTACTTTTATAAATTGATAATACAGTAGGAAATTCAGACCTCAATTCATCTAAAGTCGGATAAATGTCTACTGTCTTACGTTGAAAAATCTCCCTAACCTGTGGTGGCAAACACTCAAATACAATAGCTTGAATAAACCAGGCAGATTCTTTTAAATTTATTTTGTTATTTGTAAGTTGGCCCAGAGTTGATTCAAAAGAACAGTAAAATTCATAAATACTATTGTAATTATCTTTACATGGCTTCATTTGTTTAAGTTTAAGAGCAAGTTCATAAATTATTTCTGCTCTATTAATATAATTTCTTTTTAAAAGATCTATTGCTACTGCATATGAGCTACCAATAACAGGCAAGAATTCAACTAATTTGAGAGCAGGTCCTTTAAGGTAATTTAGTAAATAACTGAGTTTATCCACTTCAGAAATATAGTCTTTACTCCCAATGAGGCTATCAAATTTCTCATAAAATGACTGAAACTGGGTTCTGTCACCTTCAAAGTTTGGAACTTGTAAAGTAGGTAACCTTGCTTTTAATTCAGTTTGTTCAGAATTATGCCGAACAGAGGAATTCATCAAAGCATTAGCAAAGCTTTGATTCATATTCATTTCTTGTTGTAAGGTTAACGTGTTTATTTGAGTTTGAAGTTCATCTATATAACTGTCTACCTCACCTAAGTAGGCCTCATTTTCTATTAATAGTGATGTTAAATCATCAGTTGATAGTAAATTATCATCTTCAATTTCTGATCTTATTTCCTCATCAATTATTATGATTTCACTTTTTATTCGATCTACTGTGTTTAAGACTCTTTCAAAATCAGCCTTTGAAGGAGTAGATTTTCTTCTAAAGTCATTAAGTGACCTAGTAATTACACCCTTTCTCACAGCCTTTTTCTTTTTAAGGGCTATTAATTTAGAATTTGTGTTGGGTTTAGCCCTAGGCCTATCTGTATTGTTTGTTTCTTTATCAGCCATTGTCAATAAATCTAGCCTAATTGATCAGTTAAATAGGCTAAATCTACGTTAGTTAGATGTAGGCTATAGATTAGGCTAAAAATAAAAGGCCCTAACTTCAATCAGAAGAAGGAAATCTTAAAGAGGATAAATTGTACACATTTTAAAGTAACACCAGGCAATATTAAATGTACAAGGGTTTAACCTAAACCTATGTCAAATGTATGACCCTAGGCTAAGGTTACGACTAGGCTAGCCTACCTAGCCTATATTATTGTCCAGTGTCCACCCTTACGAGTCCTAGGTTAAGCAAATTGAAGCCCAATTGAGTAGCCTAGCCCTACACTAATAGGCTAACAATAAATTCAATAAGTTCACTGTTAAATTAAATTTGTAAGCCTTACGTTATTAAATGTAGGCCTTAATTTTAATTAAATAATTAGTTCACCTATTTCAATACCGCAAAGAAAAAGAACTTTTGTTTACTCTCGGGAGCAGAGTACAGTTTTGTACGGAGTTTGTTCGTAACCGCGAGTTACGACAAACGAAAATCGAGCGTTAAGTGAAATTTATAATGTTCACTAGGCTATGTTAAATGCACTCAGAATTTAATAGTATATCTGTTTTAGTCTTCCCCTTCACGGGCCACCATTGTGAAAAAACTGCACTGTTGGAGATTGACCTCAATTAAACCTACCTCAATTTCCCAACCCCTAACGCAGGTTAAAATTAATCCAACCTATTAAATTAGGACTCGAGAATCCAGAAATGGTCCGGAGCAAATAGGATGATTAAAGTCACAGATACAATTCCCACAAATAAAACCATAGAAAATTTACTACGGTTCATGCAATAAATTGGGGATATTTGTTAACTGTTAACCGAAAGGTAAAGTGAAAGAATTGACTCACCTCAGTTGGTCAATGGGATGATGTAGCGTCTTGTAGAGTTAATCTTAAAATCGTAGTCTTCAGTTAAGCTAATTCAAGTAGGCCTATTCTGGGTACACTAGCCTGTATTGGTTTTTAACTTCAACTTTTGTTTTTCACTATTTCTGTAGTAGTTCGCAAGCCAACTCCGTAATTGTTCCTCTCTTCATGCGATCAAAAGGAAGAACGAACTGAAGCCAAGGTTCTGGTGTTTGACTTCAGTTTTGTTGGCTGGTTGTTGTTGTCGGTGGGAGATAATCTCACCGAGCACACCCTTCACCACATGGTAATAAATTACTAATGTGGATATGACCCAGTATGATGAACAATTATTCACATACCTTTGTTAACCATAAATTATTGTACATTAAAGAGACTACCAAATCTATTTCCTCTGAGGACCACTTCTGCTCTCTCTCAACCACCCTCCCAATATCCTAAATTTCATAGACCGATTTCAAGATGATTTTTACACATTCTATATTTGTATAAAGATCATAGTATATTACCATACACGCATATTGTTCATTTCAGTAATGTGTCTACTGCATGGTTAAACTCACTGATTGTGACCTGAGCTTTACAGCTGACATTGCTGAGATAAAGCTTCAAATTAGTGGCATACGTTGAGAGGGGCAATTTCCTGTAGTCCTTCATTAGACGAAATATATCACGAGTCTTTGGCACAGAAAGAGCGGTATCTCGTGCATATCTGACTTCGAGATAAAGACGGTTCAGCTTCTGCGAATCGTCCACATTTGATTTTTCGAGATAAGGATCCACTTGCTCACTAGCCGTAAATGGCCCCCCTAGTCTTTTTAATTCTTCCAGGTCTCTATTTCTCTTGCGGTCTACAGCGAAATTCAATCTCTTTAGTCTGTAATCCTTGCTTCGGTAATTGTTCTTGTCGTACACTCCACTCTCTCATTATTTCCGGAATTTTTGCAGTTCCAATTTTCCTATAGTCTTTGAAAGACCCTGTTAGTTGTTTTTGAATCAACACAAGAGATTTAGCTTTGACCTGCGCTGTCGACGCGCACGCGAGTTGCTTGGCGACTCTTCTCTCGAGTTCATAGTTGATGAACCCTATACTGCGCCCAGAGTCCAAGATGTGAATTAGCGCCTTGTCCAGTGTTTCACAGTCCATTTTTGAGAGAGCATGTTCCGCTGATTCGTCAAATTCTCCGAATCCAAAGATATCTCCCTTTTGTTTCTGAAATCCTTCAGCAAGCTTTGGCAATATCATACCCAAAACCTTTGTGACTTCACGACTCATTTGGAGAGTTGTAGCTTTGATAGCATTGCAAATATCATCGTCATATCGTGTTTGTTGGAATCTTTCAACAGACACAAACTCAAATGCCGGCGTATCCACTTCCAACAGTTTAGCCAGATCAGTAGAAACGCGGCGTTGGTATAACTGTTGGAATGCTGGAATTAGCTTTGAATAATTTGTACTGGTCGATATCGTCAGTGAAAGGAACGGCTCCACTAAATGAAGTCCAATGAGAGCTGCAGCCGTGTACACAACTCTCAAGAAGTCCAGATCCAGGAAGCATCGTACAATGCAGGCCAATTGGTTCGTCACATGCTCAAATTTTCCGAGAAATGTTCCCACATCGTCAATGTGATATAAGGTTATAGCAGATGTCAACGTCAATCTGTTGAAACGTTCATCTTTTAGAATGACAGATTTGTTTCGCTTCGGCGCGATATGAGCGTCGAAATCGTTGGCTTTGTTTCACGGTTTGTGGTCAAAGTCATGATTTATCAATCTGGTAATACAGTCCAGCGCTTGTTCGGTCACGCTCGAGGATGAAGTTGTGGCATTGACGAGAAAGCTGGAATATATTTTATCTCGCCCAATGGCATTTTCTATTTGGGTCCATTGTTTAGTGATCACTCGATTGGACATGAGAGTTGGGTGGACATTGCCAAACAAATGATCTAGGGCATGTTCTGATTCTAGGTTCTCGGCCACCATTTGTTCGACAGAGATTATGGGATGTGTGATCAGTGATCACAAAGTCTATCTTTTCAAACAGTTCCTTCGAACTAACTCCGCTCGCTGCTTCTAGTATGTTCAACATGGCAACTTTCAAATCCGCAAAGTTCTCTCTACTTTTCGTAGCAATCGGAAACGTCGGGAGAGGTCTGTATTTTCCATTTACCGTCATTCCTTGCACCGAGAAAGAACCAGCTCCCTGTTTTTTCGAACCATCAACAGAACAGGTAACTACCGACTTTTGATTTGATTGCATGATCTCTTTCGCAATTTCATGCAATGCTAGCGCTTCAATGACTCTTTCCGGCTTGTTGAATATTGCTAGACTGTGGTAGAGTGTCTAGGTCTACTAAGTCTGGCGATTCGTCATGAAATTTCCATTTCCGACCAAATAGTTTATTGTCAACAATCACTACGGCTTCCGCAACTTAACTATCTGACAAGTGATGAGAACTTTTGAGCTGGTCCATTGCTTCGTAAACCTTCGTAAACCTCAATTTTTTTTGTCTAGGGGACAGTCTACGACGCTTCCGACCGGTAGACGTGGAAGACTCATCTGATTTTGATGTGTTAATTTGGAAGTCACTATGATTCGGATCATCCTCAGATAGTTCACTGAAGTCTTCAGCTGAAGCCATTTCTTTATTCCTCGCTCTTTCCGTCTCTGCTTCCTCTCTCATTCGCTCCAAACTCTGCAGATCTCTCTTCCTGCGTTCCATGGTCTTATTCCATTTTCTGTCGACAAAACTCTTGCAAAACATTTTTCTATCATGTCTTCGGTCTTCCAGAAAGTCCCATTCTTCTCGAGTCATTTTCACACCATAAAAATTTTCTAAGCGTTTCCTTACTGCATCGTCCGCGCAGAAGATATCAAAAAGTTCTTTCGTTTTTTCGTTGAAATCTTCGACTTTTTTATAATAGTTATCGTTTCGGCGGTTTTTTCGGGTCTGAACTAACTTCAGGAATCTTTCATACAGTTCCAAAATTTTCAGTTTGATACGTATATATATATTACTGTATATATATTATAAAAAATCCAGTGTTCTTGAAGGACGTCTGCAAGAATTCCGGCTGCAACTTCCTTTAACCTCTCAGTTTTACCGGCTCTATCCGGTCGAAGTAAATATATGTTTTCTAAAATGTCCTTTTTCGTTGGAAGCAAGCCATTTGAAAAGTCAGCAGTTTCTATATAGGTTGTTGAACCCAAGTTCTTCTGGGTGGACGAGCGTGTACTTGGAGTCCGAGCGTAGCTCATTGTTCACTCAGGTGTGAAGTCTGAAAATAGAAAAAAAACAAGTTGCATTAGACTGGAAAACCTTGCGGCATGAAATGGGATTCTTAGGGAATAAATAAAGGCACATACAACAGTGTAATGAAAGCACAGTGAAGCATAATAATATTTTCGGTCCCTGAAACCAGCATTAGATGTGGTGTCTGGATGTTGGTCCACTAGGTGTCACTTGTGTGCTGATGCCAATCAGGTTGACAACTGGACAGTGTGGTATGAAAGGTGATCGTGCCTGTGTTGTATGTGTGCGTTAAAACATTCTTTAGTATATATCATAACATTAAGGATGCTGTCATCCATGACAATTTGATGAAAAATGGAGATTTTTGGCCGCCATATTAGATTTTCAAAATTCTGAGTACAGATTCGTGTTCTCCGATCCCGTAAACCCTATAAAGGACATATTACGAAGCAAATCTGGCAATAAATATGGATTATAGAGCAGAAAAATACAATAATACACATATGTATACTTTCAGGTGGTATGTACATCGGGGTCAGAGGGGTCAAAAATCAAAAATCGTTTTTGACACGAGTTTCACCATTGGTGGTCCATATTTTGAATTGGTCCTCATTTAGGAATTCCAAAAATTTCAAAATACCCCCCCCCCCCTACTACTAGTACGGCACACTTGAATCAGGAGTATCCTTTATCAGAATCGGAAGCAAATTCCAGATTTTCTAGTTCTGAATCAGAGTTTTCTACAGAAACAAGTAGCGTCTTTAATTAGGCCTAGCCAAATGAGAATTAGTACTCCTCTGCTGGCTAGAACTTCTGATCGTTCTGGTGTTTCCGATCGTGCTGCAGCTGCTATCGTCAGCTCTGTAATCCCGGATATGGGAATAATTCACAAAGAAAATACCTCTCTTGTAGTAGACAGACACAAAGATAGACGCGAAAAGAAAAACGTGAGAAAAGAAGTGCAAAGCGGTGAAAGGACTTTCCAGTGCAAGGGACTATACTTTGATGGATGAAAAGATAAGACACGAGTAAAGCTTGAGCAGAATCAGAAGTTTGTTATGAAAACCATTGTCGAGGAACATATTACCATCATCCAAGAGCTTCAAACAGTATTTCTTGGTCACACTGCTCCGTTTTCTGGAAGTAGTAAAAATATATGTAACTCCATAATATTATTTCTGCAAGAAAGTGATATTAATCTAAACACACTTAGAGTTGTTGGGTGTGATGGTACAATAACAAATACTGGATGGAAAGGTGGTGTAATTTGTCGTCTAGAACAGCATCTCACACGCCCATTACAGTGGATGGTGTGCATGTTACACATGAATGAACTCCCTCTTCGTCATCTCTTCCAACATCTCGATGGCTTCACCAGTGGACCAACAACATTTACAGGTGAAATTGGAAGAGCAATGGCTAAATGTCAGGAATATGGGGTTGTTTCATTTGTTCCAATTCCTATTGATCTCCCAGAGTGTTTAGAAAATATTGAATTAGGCACCGATCAGAAATATTTGCTGGATATTTGCAAAGCGGTCTTATTTGGCTTTTGTTCATCAGATTTGGAAAAACGTGATCCAGGTGCTTTAAATCATTCCCGATGGTTAACGACTGCTAATAGAATATTGCGTTTGTACGTATCATCCGAAAATCCGTCAGAATCTCCTCACTCTGGCACAGTTTATTTGAAAGGTATATGCTCCAAGTTGGTTTCGAATTAAAATGTACCATGTAGCTACAGATGGCTCAAAAAATTTGTGGTATATAATTCACAATTCGAGTTATCTTTGAACACAATTGAAAGCAGTGATTGATCCAGTCATTCAGAGAAACGGTTTTTATGCTCACCCAGAAAATTTGCTGATAGCAATGCTTGTAGATGAACGTCAACATATAAGAAAGCTTTCTTTGCGAAGAATAATGTCCGCTCAAGCTGTAATGCATATGGGGATCAGGTTCTTCAAAATACCTGAAATAAATTTCACTGCATCTGACTACAATGATTTGATTGCTAACTGGCAAAAAGATGGCAGGTTAGAGCCTCCATTAACCCAGAATATCACAGATGACGAACTGCTACAGTTCGTAAATCAAGAAAACAATACAGCAAGGTTAGAATTAGACCTGTTTCCATGTCAAACGCAAGCAGTAGAGCGAGGAGTACGACTTGATACAGAAGCATCGACTGCTGTGTGTGGCTCTGAAAACCGAAACAGGTTCATTAAAGTAAGAATGAAATCAAGAAACATCATGCCTTCTTTTAAAACAAAATCAGACTACGTGCGTAAATAAGTAGGCCCTTATAGGGCGGAACTCGATGTGCAACCACCTCCACGTGGTGAGTTCTGGGTATTTTCAGTATTAGTCAGGCTGAATTTAGCAAAGAGTTGCACAATGCACATGAATGCTAACTTATGATATATATTTGTAATTTTATAACAAAACAACAACATGAATTATTCAATGCTCATGCGGAACCAGAAGATTAAAGCTCATGACAAAAATATTTTGGCTGTAGCTATATCTTATCATTAAGCAACTTTTGCACCCATGTACGAATTGTTACATGAAAATTTTGGTGTTTACCCTCTTTTTCCCTCCACCCTAATATATATATATATATATATATTAGGGTGGCCCTTATTTTTCAACTTTTGAAATTACTTGCTCCCAACCCCTAATCTTCTTCCAATATATAAGTGCTCTGTGCAAATTTCAGCTCAATTGGGCTATATTAAGGTGGCCCCCAAAGGCCCTAAAGTTTCAAAATTCACCGATAATTGGTATTTCTAATATAAAACCTTTATAATTCATTTGCAAACTTTGTTTGGGAAAATAATCACAAAGCATAATCGAAAGTGAATTTTATTTACAACAAATAATTACGCCGCTTATATAGGCCGCAGGCGCAGAACTTTCTAGAACCTTCCAGAAGCGGTTTTTTTACGCACTTATGATACTTTTCAATTTCCGTGAATATCTCGTCCAATTTTGGTTTTAAGTAAATAATGGTTATAACTAAATTTATTGTAAATTGAATTCTCTTTCGATCATATTCTATATTTCTTTCGAATAAAACAATGTAAAGAAGATAAAAACGGTTTTATATGAAAAAATATCAATATTGTTAAAATCTGAAACTTTAGGGCCTTTGGGGCCATCTTAATATTATCTGATTGAGCTGAAATTTTACACAGAGCATTTTTACATGGATTAGAACAACTTTGGAGGTTGGGAGATGAAAAATATTTCATTTCAGAAAATCACATACAACTAAGGGCCACCCTAATATATATATATATATATATGAATTTATGTTAACACAAGAAATAACAGAAAACAAGAAAAAACTGCCTAGATTTGGTATTCACAAACAACAGCAGTAGCGTCACCGCAAAATGTTAAAGTGCAATACAATTGTAAATGTTGATCAATGTTGCAAGGGGGAGGAGGAATGTTGCAAGATGTTATGCAGCAAAGGGGAGGGGTTATACAACAAGGGGGAGGGTTTATCCCCAAGCTGCAATGAAGGGGGACTCCCACAGCAAGTGGGGGTAGAAGTTGGGACGGCCTCACCCCCCAAAGGGGAATATCTAACCTAAGAAAGGGAGAGAAAGGAGGAGGGTCTTTGGTGGAGAAGGTGGAACGGCCTCACACCTAAAGGGAAACCTAACCTCAGCCTTAACCTAAGAAGAAGAGAGGAGTGTTCGCCTGTCTCCTGCCAGACGGATAATGAGAGTTCATCCGAGCGCCAACTCTCTTATAAGGTCCTAATGAGCCAGTTGGCTTAATTCACCAGTTGGCTTAGAAGGCTTTTTAGAAGGCGTAAATGGCTTGTTCAGGTGTACATTATTAGGGTTGAGTTGTCAGATTGCGCTATTTATTTAATTAAAGCATATATTCTTGACAGTTGGATTTCCGCCAGTTGGCTTAGAAATCCGTCAGTTGGCTCAATCCGCCAGTTGGCTTAACCCGTCAGTTGACTTAGAATACCTAGAAGGAGGGTGCATGTGTATATATTAATTAACTTTTCAGCTGCAAGATTGCGCTATTCAGATATTCTTGAGAGTTGGCTTAGAAATCCGTCAGTCTGTTTAGAATACGTAACCAGCCATTTAGTATACATATAATTAAATAATAATATCGTTTATATAAAACCAAAACAATTAAATAAAACACCATTACATCATTCTGTTTATTTAGAAGAATTACTAAATTCAATTTCACGAAATATAGAGAAAATAAATACACAATCCTAAACAAACGAGGAATATATGCAATAAAAACTAATAATAATATACAAAACGATGGAGTATAACCATCAATATAACAGTACAGAAGAAATATATATATATAATATATATATATATATATAGTTATATTAAATAATTAAATACATTGAAAATAAAAAATAAGAAATACAAAACGACAGAGTATAGCCATCAACAAATTAGTACAGGAAAAATATATATACGGGTATATACAATTATATTAAATAATTAAATATATTGAAAATAAATATACATCAAAACACATTGTGCTACTGCGCTTAACTAAAACACTAAACTCACACGTAATCGAGTCTGCAGTCACACTATTACATTATTGCTTTGCACTACGCAGTAAATACGATTTAACATTATTTCATCGTTCAAGTTATAGATATACCTATACTCGATGTAAATGGCCTTCATATCGTTCAATACTATTTTTGTGCCCACTTTACATTCGGTTGGCAAATTATCTTCAAACGCGGATAGAATACAATCAAAAGCACGCAAAAAGAGGTCATCGTTAGCCACCACATCATTATTAAATTGAAGTTTATAAACACTCCTTTCCAATCGAGGATTTTTTCTTACCGACCCGAGCTTTTCAATCGTGAACTCTTTTTCACAACGCATAAAGGCAATTGAAATAATCTTCCAAGTCGTAACACACAGCTGCTCATTATATAGAGGTACAATTCTTCAGGGCGAACAGTGTTGGCGAGCTCTGCCCTGTACCGATCAAGTCCTTTGTACCAAAGTTTGGGATATTTCGAAGAGTCTAAACCTTTTAAATAAGCATCCAGCTCTAGACCATTCTCGCCCTGCTCCTACATTCGATGAACCCGTCGAGCAAAGCGGTGTATGCGTATTCAAGAATCGTGTAAAAATAAATCATATCCGTAATACGCGCATCTAATATAGGCTTCAAGGATGAATCGGTTATACGTAGGGACAAGAACGTTATTATCAGATGCATTCTTCCACATCAGTCGTATATCAATGCATGGCTGATCGTTATTTATACACAACGTAAAAACAACGGCATATGAGGGGACATCACTAATCTGTTCCCTTCTTGTACCTACACCTGCAGGTATTTTATAACGGTACTCACCCCACTTCTCAACTATCACGAAGACTCTATTCATCTCCTCAACCCTTAAATAAATAACATTACGTTTACCAGAGTTTGCTTGTCTACAAGTCGTTTCAAGTACATAGTCAATGGTACCTGTTTCACGCCTGAACACGCTCAATGACTTCGTCACGAACACATCGTACGCGGCATTGAGAATGCTTCTCAAAGGAAGTTCTATCGTATTCGAGGAGTGCAAGTCCAGTCGGTTCAAGCTCTGAGATAACTATGAGCCACAAGTGGGCGGAGCGGCTCGGCGGGGGGAGCGAGACACACCATGAGCTGTTGAATCGTATACGGATTTGTTCTAGCATGAATCATGCGAGTACTTGTAACCATTATACCGGGCAATTTTCCGAAACATGGGGTACTTTCAGTTTTAATGTTTTATGCGCACTACACCTTCTCCAGACATTGACAATCCGGTGCACTATTTGAGAGAAACATGTGACCGTATTTATACTTTTTGTTTAACAATCGATACTCGTCTCTAAACTCTATTAAAAACTCACACAGTCTTTCAGCCACAACCTCACTGCGAACCTCGTCATGATATATATGAATGTAGTGGTAAAAGTTCTTTAGTTTGGCCATGATTACAAGGTTTATATTCTCAGCCGCATGGTTCGCGTACTCTGTATGATGCAGCATGAAATAATACCCCCTGTCACACCGCTCATCAACAAGACCCATTATCCATATCCGTTGCTTTTCTTCTGCACGCGTTGTTTCTTTCACCTCATGGTATATGTACGCTTTTATAGAATTTAGCCCTACAACGTAGTCCTTTACATCGTTTGTGCCGCGAAATCCGGCAATACTCTCGCCAGAATATCTATAGAGCATTTGAACATCTTGTTCCTTCGCGCGATTCAATGTAGCCTGAAAAGTCTCAAAGGAGGGTGTGGTAGGTTGTCTTTCAGTATTCACACTTCTTCCGACTTTACCGAATACCACTTCATAAACGTTGAACACGCAATATCAAAAGTAGCCATCACTATTTTTCGTCTACGTGAGAAAATACACGTCTGAGCTCCAGTGCTTGCAAAGATCAACTGGGCACGCCTGGGGTAGAGATATGCCCAGGTAGTATCAGGAGTCAAATGAGCGAGCTTACACTGGGCGGAACTTAGGATTGTACATACGCACGCACTCAAAGGAGAAAAATGAAACCCTAATTGAAATAAATATACGTAATAAATAAACATATCGTTATCAGTATATTATATATATATATATAAACAATCAAGGATTAAGGTATCCAAAGTGTACGGTATCATACGTACCAGGCACCTGGTAACGTTTCCTCTAGGTGTTACGGCATACCTTCGTACCCCTAAGTTCCTTCACGACCCCCAGTCACTGCGCCCGAAAAATATGGGCCCTTAAAAATAAGGGGGAGATGTTCTCAAAATTTGTGCATAAAGTAATATGTTGCTATTCGACGCATCAATCTGTGTTCAACGAGTACCACGATGATATTTTGTTCAACAAAGATGTATATGACGTTAATTCGTTAAACGGAAATGAGCATACAGTCAATGTAATTGACGATCTCATGTTGGAAATGGATAAAACGTTTGCCGAGACATTTACAGTGTCCTCCCACCATCTTAACATTAGCGTATTCTTCATCAATCATAATGTAATTTTCAAAAATAGATACATGCACGATGTGTCGTTAAATACACAATATCTACTCTTATTCACACAACGTAGAGATGTATCACAAATTGAGGTATAAGCCAATCAAATGTTCCCGAATCAGCGTAAGGAATTTTTGGAAGTTTATAAAGAAGCTACAAGTCGGCGTTACGGATATTTGCTTTGTGACTTTCACCCGCGAAACACGTTTAGGGTGCTTCTAAGAACGAATATATTCCGAAACGAGCCTGAAATGTTGTATATTCCAGAATGACAAATAGGCTGAAGAAATACCGTGAATTGATAAAAATCTATTAAAGATTGCCCTGGGCAGAGCTCCCCGTGGTTATTATGCACAGCGCGAGCAACTATGAGCATGTTGACATAGGGCCTGTGGCCGACGTTAGAGATGACCAATCAAAGAATAACGGAACGCAACACATCGAGCATGTATTAAAAAGCAGTATCCCACATATATTGAGGAATAAAGACATAAGTATTTATGATCTATTGAGTGAGGACCCCATCATAAAGTGGACCGATACAGGCGAGGTCATTGTTGAAGGAACAAGGGTACAGGGATCCAATATCCTCGACATTGTCCATGATCTGTTAAGAAATTGGGACAGGCCATCACCAACAGGATGGAAGCATATTAAAGCAAGACTACAACAAATAAATGTTCCCAAAACGTTGCTTGGAAATCTGAATACGTTGAAAGACTTGGAACAAGTCTCGCATATGTCACAACTGAGTACGCCATCACCCCCAAAAGTAGCATCTCTGAAGAGGAGAAAGAAGAGACCAAACGGCCAACCTTATCTACGTGTCTCTAAAATAGGCAAATGGCTAACATATTCAGAAAACGCTATTATGATATTTCTAACCCCGGCTCCTATGGAGGCGGTAATAGACTGTACAGAGGTGTTTACAATGATGGAGTAGGGAAAAAAGATGTTGAGAGGTTTTTGCGGGGCAGGATGCTTATACACTTCATAAGCCGGGAAGAAAAAGGTTTAAAACGGCCACGACAACAGCGGCTTCGATTGACTCTATTTGGCAAAGCAGATTTGACAAACAAAGATATTCAGTTTATAATGATGGCTCCCGCTACATCCTATTCATAATAGATGTATTCTCTAGATATCTGTGGCTAATTCCTCTGAAAAATAAATCGCCTGAAACAGATTCTAAAGCTACCAAAACGCTGATGTTGAAAGAAAACAGGGTTCTTGGCCGTTTTTGTACGGATATGGGGAAAGAATTTATAGGACGCGCTTTTCAGAACATGCTGACAGACTTTAATATCAGTTACTACACTAGCAATTCTATACATAAGGCCTCTTAGGCTGAAAGAGTTGAACATACCATAAAAGAACGCATGCATCGCTATTTTACACATAAAAACACATACAGATATAAAAACATTCTGGGATCATTGGCCTCCTCGTACAACTGTTCACACCACCATACGATTGGCACAACACCTAACGAAGTTTTAGAAAGAGGTACGCGCCCAGAGCCTGATGTGAGAAGAGATGGAACACCGTCACTACACTCTACACGTTTCAAAATCAATGATTATGTAAGGCTATCGCGTTCGGGAAATAAATTCGGGAAGGAATTTGAGCAAGGATGGACACGTGAGATTTTTAAAGTTAGTGATATGAGACCTAAAGGCGAGATAATGATGTATTACGTTAAAGATTTGAATGGGGAGAAAATCGCAGGAAGCTTCTACTGCGAGGAGTTGCAGAAAGTTGCATTTAATTTAGGAAAAAATGTGTTTAAAATTGAAAAAATTTTAGGCAGCAAAGGTTCAGGAAAGAGAAAATGTACTTGGTGAAATGGCTAGGGTACCGAGAAAGCTTCAACACCTATATAAAAGCTGCTGCAATAATGAAGCTTAAATAGTATGTAACATGGAGCCTAACCACTTCTATGTCACACTCCCGTCCTCTTCTCTCTCTGTACATCCTAACAACACCCTGGCCAACTTCGTAACAGAACTCCATGGGCCCATTGAATTGGAACGTAATTCGTACGAAGTTGGTGTTTGTGAATTCCAGTTAGCCAGAAAATTTTTAATCTTGAAAATGATCAGATCATACATTTGATCCTTAGAAGACTCGATGAGTGTGAAAAATTAGGCATAACCTTAGACAACATTATGCGATCAGTCCTATTCGGTGGGGTACAGTACTATAGTCAAATGTAACACTATGAATCGGTCATTATGACACAGCCACGGATATTGTGACAGGTTTAAATAAGTCTTGAAAAGTAGTACCTGACAAATGACTTTTTGAAGTCGTAAACATAGACACACCTGCACGCACGTTGAAGTTAAAATCAACGCTTAGTAGAAATATTAAAGACAAAGCGCTGTTCACAATTATGGCCGAGGGTCGATATAGTGCAGCCCTCCAAAGAGACACCTTTCACGAGACAAAATATGACTTGTCCAACTTAATGTATCAGTTGAAATTGGAGAAATTGAATGAAAGCTATCCATCCACAGATATGTGCTATATTTATACCAATATCGTGGAGCATCAATTTGTTGGGGACACCCAGGCGCACCTGCTGCGCATTGTACACATTCCTAACCATAGAGGGAAGAGTTTGAGCATTACATATGACAAGCCCCATTATGTGAATGTTGCGACTAATCTATTAACCAATATCTTAATATGTATAAGAACGGTTGAGGGAAAAATTTCCCATTCGGTGATGGGAGATTAACAGTGAAGCTTCACTTTCGTCGCATTCAGTTATAATGACCCGAAGGCCTTTCACAGTCTATCGAGGGGTGAGATATCAGCGTGGGAGTGGGCTTGGATCCATTTTTTCAACCATACTTCGCACCGCTCTCCCATTGTTGAAGAGGAGTATTAGATACCAAGAAATGCGTTACAATCGGGTTTTAACGTTGTAGAAGACATAATGGGTGGAACTAAACCTAAAGAAGCTCTAAAAAAACATGTAAAACGTACACGGGACGAACTCATCAAAGATGGAAAAAGAAAAATGCATGGTGGCGGAAAGAAGAAGAGCGCTGTCCGGAAGAAGGGTTTACCAACACGTGGCGCTAAACGTAAAAGGACAGAGGAAAGAAGTGTTCTAAGCGTATGAAGCTTATGGCTGATCTTTTTTTTAACTGATATAAGTTGAGGACACTGCTCTCACGAATCATAGGCTGGTTACTCCTTGTCGAGAGGTGGCGCTCTCTCTGACTCGTCATGGCGCGTTTCATCCATCCGTGTACTCACAATGTTGTAAATCGGAACTGTCCTTCTTTAATATGCCGCCTACACAGGTTTCTATTGAGCAGAATGACTTTATTAAAATTAACACATTAAACACAATTAGTTCGCCGAGTGCTCCTATAGAATTCGTGATAGCCAGCTCTGGTCCATACATTTTTGATCCAACTTGCATGTACATGTACGCTAAACTGCGTATAGCCCATTCAGATGGAACGGACTGCGATGATAGTTACTCTTCATGCCCTGAAACCAATTTTCTACAATCCATATTCAGCCAGTGTGAGGTGTTTTTAAATCAGGTTAACATCTCGGCAGGAACGGGTTATTATCACCTACGAGCCTATCTGGAAAATGTCCTCAACTTTTCAGAAGAAGCAAAGGATACCTTTTTAACTACCGAGGGCTATTATCAGACAAAAGACGAAAGTAGTATAAAGGATAAATTTAAAAATTCTAAAAAGAAGATATACGAGTGTTTTGGACGTCTGCATACAGACTTCACATTCCAGGAGAAACTGCTTATGAGTGGGGTGGATATGAAGTTAAAGCTCACCCGCACGAATCTTGAGATCTGCATAAATCTGGGACCTGATCAGGAAGAGGGCGCAAAACCCGTTGTGATTCACATCATGGAAACATATTTGCGTGTACGGCGAGTGAAATTAAGTTCGCCGAAATATGTAGAAATTAAAAAAAAATTAATAAACGCAACAGTAAAATACCCAATTAACAGAGTACAGACCAAACTATACATCGTGCCCGATGGGTTGACCTCGAAGCAGCTAGATAACGTGGCATTAGGAGTTCTACCTAAAAAGTTATTAATTGGAATGCAGGATCATGCTTCGACGAATGGAAAATATAAAAAGAGCCCCTTTAAATTCGAGAATTTCGGGCCTAAAATTATAACTCTATACGTCAATGGCGTTGCGTTGGGCGAGACTATGGATACAGACTACTCATCAGACGCTGTGTTCCCGCTCTGTGCGAGAGCTTATAGTAATCTGGCTCATATTGCTGTTGTCTGTGACAAGCTTGGGATAGTAACGCAGAAAGAATTTGTCGATCAATTTAACCTTTACCCATTTGATATTACCCCGACTTATCTGCTAGTGTAGATACACTCTTAAGTCCAAAACATAGTGGGAACATCTCATTCAGATTGGAATTCGCCAACCCTATAGACGCGCCTATTAGTGTACTAGTATACCTTGAATCACAACCTCTAATAGAGCTCGACCGCTCCAGGAACGTTGTAACAGACTTTTAAAATAGACGCGAATACACTCCAGAGAGAAACGAAAAGTGACCGAATAACACACGCTCCAAATTTATCGGTGTGTTTGCGAAGGGTGAAACATTGAAATTGTTAACTACGAGAGATTGGTGTAGTCTTATCGTCAATACGGAAATTGTAGTGGGTGAGGGGATTCATTGGTTTGCAATCTATTTTAAAAATAGGGAAAGAATGTACTATTTTGATTCACTCGGCACTCAGCCCTGGAGTGACCCTGTTGTCGTACAATTTATCGAACAACTACATGTCCCTGAAATTGTCTGGAATCCTTACCGTTTCCAAGGATATTTCAGTAATACTTGTGGCATGTACGGTTTTTCATTTCTCCTGCACATATCACGTGAGAGGGGATTTATAAATTTCTTAAAATTATTCGATTTGCGAGACACTGAGATCAATGATGAATTGGTATGCAGATTGATAGAAAAAGGTACCTATTTTTGCGCACTTGCGGAATTGTGTAAAGTTTTACCCGAGTATATATAATTGTAACTATATTGTGCAAACTTTAACGTGAGTGTATATAATTGTAACTGTAAAATGTCTCCATTACCGTTAGTCTTATTTAATGGACGCTATTTCTGTAAGCCGAATTGTACTGAAACATGCTTTCTACCATTTAATAAATTCAATGAAAATACAATCTTTTGTTCTTAACTACAAAAAAAACTTACATTAGATCATCAATGACCTGGCATTCGTTGGACCGGATGTGAGCCAATACTTCGACCTCGGTATTCAGGTCACTGGGTTGGCTGCGCTGTAAAGCCTCCAAATTGTCGTCATTTATTTGCTTTTCATCAAAGCGGTCGCAAAAAGTTGCTATAATACGAACAAGTTCCGCATCGGTCCTCTAAGGAGAAATTAACATGATTCTTTCATGGCATTTACTCTCCTTCTTGTCATTGGATTTCTCCTAAGTATTAAATTAAAGTTTGTAGAAGCAACCCGCATGATTATATATACTCAAGGTATGGACAAGATGGACTTAAGGTTTATCGCCATGTTTGGAAGACTTCACCCTGAAGATGAGCGTATTGCTTGAAACGTTGCGCATTAAAGAAGACACTTTTCATGGCATTTACTCTCCTTCTTTTCATTGGATTTCTCCTAAATATTAAATTAAAGCTTTGTAGAAGCAACCCGCATGATTATATATACTCAAGGTATGGACAAGATGGACTTAAGGTTTATCGCCATGTTTGGAAGACTTCACCCTGAAGATGAGCGTATTGCTTGAAACGTTGCGCATTAAAGAAGACACTTTTCATGGCATTTACTCTCCTTCTTGTCAATGGATTTCTCCTAAATATTAAATTAAAGCTTTGTAGAAGCAACCCGCATGATTATATATACTCAAGGTATGGACAACATGGATTAAGGTTTATCGCCATGTTTGGAAGACTTCACCCTGAAGATGAGCGTATTGCTTGAAACGTTGCGCATTAAAGAAGACACTTTTCATGGCATTTACTCTCCTTCTTGTCATTGGATTTCTCCTAAATATTAAATTAAAGCTTTGTAGAAGCAACCCGCATGATTATATATACTCAAGGTATGGACAAGATGGATTTAAGGTTTATCGCCATGTTTGGAAGACTTCACCCTGAAGGTGAGCGTATTGCTTGAAACGTTGCGCATTAAAGAAGACACTTTTCATGGCATTTACTCTCCTTCTTGTCATTGGGTTTCTCCTAGATATTAAATTAAAGCTTTGTAGAAGCATCCCGCATGATTATATATACTCAAGGTATGGACAAGATGGACTTAAGGTTTATCGCCATGTTTGGAAGACTTCACCCTGAAGATGAGCGTATTGCTTGAAACGTTGCGCATTAAAGAAGACACTTTTCATGGCATTTACTCTCCTTCTTTTCATTGGATTTCTCCTAAATATTAAATTAAAGCTTTGTAGAAGCAACCCGCATGATTATATATACTCAAGGTATGGACAAGATGGACTTAAGGTTTATCGCCATGTTTGGAAGACTTCACCCTGAAGATGAGCGTATTGCTTGAAACGTTGCGCATTAAAGAAGACACTTTTCATGGCATTTACTCTCCTTCTTGTCAATGGATTTCTCCTAAATATTAAATTAAAGCTTTGTAGAAGCAACCCGCATGATTATATATACTCAAGGTATGGACAAGATGGATTTAAGGTTTATCGCCATGTTTGGAAGACTTCACCCTGAAGGTGAGCGTATTGCTTGAAACGTTGCGCATTAAAGAAGACACTTTTCATGGCATTTACTCTCCTTCTTGTCATTGGGTTTCTCCTAGATATTAAATTAAAGCTTTGTAGAAGCATCCCGCATGATTATATATACTCAAGGTATGGACAAGATGGACTTAAGGTTTATCGCCATGTTTGGAAGACTTCACCCTGAAGATGAGCGTATTGCTTGAAACGTTGCGCATTAAAGAAGACACTTTTCATGGCATTTACTCTCCTTCTTTTCATTGGATTTCTCCTAAATATTAAATTAAAGCTTTGTAGAAGCAACCCGCATGATTATATATACTCAAGGTATGGACAAGATGGACTTAAGGTTTATCGCCATGTTTGGAAGACTTCACCCTGAAGATGAGCGTATTGCTTGAAACGTTGCGCATTAAAGAAGACACTTTTCATGGCATTTACTCTCCTTCTTGTCAATGGATTTCTCCTAAATATTAAATTAAAGCTTTGTAGAAGCAACCCGCATGATTATATATACTCAAGGTATGGACAACATGGACTTAAGGTTTATCGCCATGTTTGGAAGACTTCACCCTGAAGATGAGCGTATTGCTTGAAACGTTGCGCATTAAAGAAGACACTTTTCATGGCATTTACTCTCCTTCTTTTCATTGGATTTCTCCTAAATATTAAATTAAAGCTTTGTAGAAGCAACCCGCATGATTATATATACTCAAGGTATGGACAAGATGGACTTAAGGTTTATCGCCATGTTTGGAAGACTTCACCCTGAAGATGAGCGTATTGCTTGAAACGTTGCGCATTAAAGAAGACACTTTTCATGGCATTTACTCTCCTTCTTGTCAATGGATTTCTCCTAAATATTAAATTAAAGCTTTGTAGAAGCAACCCGCATGATTATATATACTCAAGGTATGGACAACATGGACTTAAGGTTTATCGCCATGTTTGGAAGACTTCACCCTGAAGATGAGCGTATTGCTTGAAACGTTGCGCATTAAAGAAGACACTTTTCATGGCATTTACTCTCCTTCTTGTCATTGGATTTCTCCTAAATATTAAATTAAAGCTTTGTAGAAGCAACCCGCATCATTATATATACTCAAGGTATGGACAAGATGGACTTAAGGTTTATCGCCATGTTTGGAAGACTTCATCCTGAAGATGAGCGTATTGCTTGAAACGTTGCGCATTAAAGAAGACACTTTTCATGGCATTTACTCTCCTTCTTGTCATTGGATTTCTCCTAAATATTAAATTAAAGCTTTGTAGAAGCAACCCGCATGATTATATATACTCAAGGTATGGACAAGATGGACTTAAGGTTTATCGCCTTGTTTGGAAGACTTCACCCTGAAGATGAGCGTATTGCTTGAAACGTTGCGCATTAAAGAAGACACTTTTCATGGCATTTACTCTCCTTCTTGTCAATGGATTTCTCCTAAATATTAAATTAAAGCTTTGTAGAAGCAACCCGCATGATTATATATACTCAAGGTATGGACAAGATGGACTTAAGGTTTATCGCCATGTGTAAAAAATGAACAATGAATAATCAATATTCATTTTTACATAAGAACCAAAATCGCTTAACGCGAGTTTGGATAATAATTTTACTTGTAGCTTCCTATTTTTGTTCGTGTCACAACCCTACGATCTACCATATCTATGGTTTAGTCATATCCATTTTCCATTTGTTATAGAAGTTATTATAATTAATTATGATTGTCTTGCATCTCACCCTCGACCCTAGATTATGCATACACATTGCATATAACAGGATTGGAACCCGTAGTTGTACTTCTTAGTCATTAATACCCACTCTTTGTCTCTAATTCGTTCTTGTAAATCTTCCTAATAATGATTTGTACTATACGTACAAATTCAATAACTATGACGTCACATTTTCCCGTCATTAATTTCCCTTCATCATATCTCTAGTATTCAATGTATGAAAATTCTTTAACATCATAATAAAAACTGTACACTCTATAGAAGTCATTATTTATATGTTATGTAGTATAAATATTATTATTCAACCATATTCATCCATACCGTATGTGCCCATGTACTTTGTATTATATTTCTAACATCTTAATTGTCTATTAATATGAAACACTGTAACAAAACAAAGTTATAGTAACTGTTTAATTATAATTAACTGTAATACTTTAATTTAATATAATGTAATGTACTTTAATGAAACTGTACTTAATGATGTAATGTACTAAATGACGTAGTCAATGTACTTTAATGGAATTGTAGTTAACGATAATAAATGAATTGGTAATTATAATCATAGTTACAGTAGACCAAAATTACAATGTACTCAATGTCCGACCCGACATTATGTCGCCATAAGGAATGTAGAATCGGCGATACTGTTGTTATTTTTTTTATTATTATTTTCGTTGAAATAAATTTTGGTGTGCTTTCTACTTTGCCAAATAATTGATGACCTGTTGTTTTTTAAAATCTCATAATCATTTTTTTAGATTTAGCTTAATAATGAATCCTGAGTAACTTTTGCCATGTCATGTTTTGTATACATTCTTTCTTCGTTATAAAAGATGAAGTCATGTCTTGCCTAAGCATTTAATTGTAAATCTTAAACCTTTAATTTTTACTCATATGCAGATTTTAGTGTAAAGATGCATAGTTCAATTTCCACTTTTAGTTAACTTGGCAGATCATGATAACATCAGATCTGAAAATATGCAATTTAAGATAAAAATATGGCTTCATCTTCAAATATCTTGTTTATTCGTTTAAACCTTAACACAGCTAAAAGATTTACTTTATTTTCAAATATTGTGCAAAAATAATGCAGCCTCTTCAACATTTAATAATGATGATGTTAGTAGAATCAGGGTATATAAACCCCACCAATTTCTTCCATGTTTATTCTGATTCCAACTACGAGGCTGAGCATTACCTGTAACAGTTTAGGAGTAAAACACAGTAAGAAAAAGTCTTTATCTTCTCCTTCGAGCCGTGCTCTCTTCAGAAAACTTAGTCATTAGAATCTCCCGATAAGTTACAAGAAGAATCGGGGAGAAACCTCAAAGAATTTAATAAGCCTCTCAGAATCCTCCGAGCCACTAAAGAAGAACTCGGAGAGTAGTATAGAAGAAACTACTGCAAGTAACAGATCCGTTGCTGCCTCCTAACCAGAACCCCCGTCGACTTCTAACCAACCCAGGGCCACAGACGGAGGGGTTAACAGTCTGGCGACCCTGCATCAGGATAAAAATCAAGACGACCCAAGCACATAGAAGATATTGGCATAACAGTCTGGCGAGTCTGTAGCCAAGAGTTTAACAAGTGGCGACCCACCATTTGACCGGCGTGTCACCACTTTCAGTTCGTAACATCCACCCTTGAACCGGTGTGTCACGACTCCAAGTTCTCCACGCCTAGTTTTCATCCAAGAAGAAGTAGCCCGCAAGACACGTCTTGAAGACACGTCTTCAGGACACGTCAAGGATTTCGCCGTAGGAATCTTGTTAAGTACACAACTCTTTTTTTAAAAATAATTTCTAAACATTTGAAAAGTCAGTATTATTAACAGTTAATATTTACTATTGAGCCAGAATTAACACAAAACACAGTGAACATTTCAGACACCAGTGATACATTTTTTTTTAGTGAAACTAATTTTCACAAAAGTTAAAAGTCACAAAAGTTAAAAGTCACAAATGTTAAAAGTCACAAAAGTTAATTGTAAGAGAGTTAATTGTAACAGAAAGTTTATTGTAACAAAGTTTATTGTAACAAAGTTTATTGTAACAGAGAATTAATTTCAGAGAAAATTAATTTCAGAGAGAGAATTTCAGTTATTTTCACTATTATATTCAGTATAGAATAATTTTATTTTATGTACCTTCCCGTACATTAGAATGAAATGTTGTTTACATTTTATATTTTTGTTTGCAAATTTTTTCAAATTATTGAATTAAATTGACTTGCAAATTAAGAAAGAGAGAGTTTACAGAGAGTTTATAGAGTTTATAGAGTTATAGAGATACTTGATAGAGTTCAAGTTAGTTTCAAGAATACTTGATAGAGTTCAAGTTAGTTTCAAGAATACTTGATAGAGTTCAAGTTAGTTTCAAGAATACTTGATAGAGTTCAAGTTAGTTTCAAGAATACTTGATAGAGTTCAAGTTAGTTTCAAGAATACTTGATAGAGTTCAAGTTAGTTTCAAGAATACTTGATAGAGTTCAAGTTAGTTTCAAGAATACTTGATAGAGTTCAAGTTAGTTTCAAGAATACTTGATAGAGTTCAAGTTAGTTTCAAGAATACTTGATAGAGTTCAAGTTAGTTTCAAGAATACTTGATAGAGTTCAAGTTAGTTTCAAGAATACTTGATAGAGTTCAAGTTAGTTTCAGAATAGTTGATAGAGTTCAAGTCAGAGTTTTATTCCAAGTCAGTTTTACCCCAAGTCATTTTTATTCCGAGTCCCAAGTATTCCGAGTCCCAAGTATTCCGAGCCCCAAGTATTCCGAGCCCCAAGTATTCCGAGCCCCAAGTCAGTTTTCAATGCAGTCAATTGAATTCAACTTTTTCTTTGTAATTTAAGAGAATTTAATTTACGAAAATGTAATCTAAGAATTTAATTCAACCTTTTTTTGTTGTAAAAGAGAATTAAATTCAACCTAAATTGACCGGTTTGCGTCTTTAGTTTAACCTTTTTTTTTTTTCTAAGAAGGAAATTGACCCATTTGTCTTTTCTTTTCATGCCATTGTTGCGTATATAAATATATACTTATGTATTTTATTGTTTGTAACAAAACCGTTTTTACAAAGGTTGTAACGATTTTGGTAATTATTATAATGTATATGAGGAACGTGCCGTCCCTCCGTTTGTTGGACTCTTTTAATTTTTGTTCTAAGTAGTGTGACAAGCAATCTCTCCTTTAAAAAAAAAAAAAAAAAAACGTAATTGTCAATTTCAGACTAAAATATCAAATAATTCAATTCTATCAACATTTAACGAAAAAGTATGATTTTTCTACTTAACATGCAAAAATTATTAAACCTTTTTAATATTTTTTTTTATATAAAAATAATTTTTGAATGTAAAATTTACCTGAAATTATTAAAAGAAAGATTGTTCGAAAAGCTTTCCTTCCATTTCAATAACTTTTTTATTCTTGGTCGAAATTCATCTATGGCTCGATTTACTTTTATTTTTTTTAAATATTATAAAATTATGTTTAGCTCGTTGGGATGCATAATTGATTTCTATTTTTAATCTGTATTCTTAATTTTCTTAATTCAATTATCGTACCGATACTTCTGGTTAATGTTAATGGTTATACAGTTCATATATAGCTAGGAATGTTACTAGTCGAATTTAATTCCATCTTCAAAATTCAATTTTAAAACCGTGAGATTTACTTTCATTAATTGTAAGTTCTTCTAAGTACGTTTTTTTTAATTACCTTATACGTGTAACTGATTATGTAAAATCTATAATCCTAATTGAATTTTATTACTTTTGACACATATTCCGTCCAGTCACTTTTGCATTAAAACTCGTATGCAAACATCATCATTATAATACATCATAATTATTGCTTACTATATATAAATTCTCGCTCATGCATTTTTTCAGTTAATTGAACAATCTTCTCAGCTAATCTGTCTCTCGAAATTATAAGATACACACTTTGTACCTAATACACACAAATACACATTTGACCACAGGTCTATACATCATCCACTACGTAATTCGATTTGTACCTACAACAGTCAATAAAAATGCATGTATGCACACTACATATACTATATATACAAACCTTACGCTAAAATCATTGGAAATCACAATAAACTATTTCATTGCGCGTAAGTGCTAACTTTGTAATTTAGCCTTAATCATTTTTGCTTTCTAATATATCTTGCTTATGCATTTATTCAGTAAATTTAACAATCCTCTCAGCTAATCTGTCCCTCGAAATTGTAAGATACACACTTTGTACCTAGTACACAAAAATACGCACTAGACCACAGGTCTATACATCATCCATTACGTAATTCTATTTTTACCTACACTAGTAAATAAAAATTAGTTTATAGATTGTACGATTTACGTTTTTCCCTTTTATCTACTATTCATTATGTATGTAATTTTTCCCACAGAAAAATAAAATTTTGTAAAAAAATTTAATATCATTCTTTGTCTAACTTAATTGTTTGTCTAAATTAAAGTATTAATCTTTGAATTTTTTTATATTATATAATAACACTTGTTCTGTATAAAAATTTGTAATGTAAAGAAAAATTCGTCATCTAACTTGAAGTAGTTAGGATGTTATTTTCTCATTTGTATTGTATTAATGGTACCCTATTAGATTATTGTATAAATATTTTTAAAGGGGAGAGCAATGTAAAAAATGAACAATGAATAATCATATTCATTTTTACATAAGAACCAAAATCGCTTAACGCGAGTTTGGATAATAATTTTACTTGTAGCTTCCTATTTTTGTTCGTGTCACAACCCTACGATCTACCATATCTATGGTTTAGTCATATCCATTTTCCATTTGTTATAGAAGTTATTATAATTAATTATGATTGTCTTGCATCTCACCCTCGACCCTAGATTATGCATACACATTGCATATAACAGGATTGGAACCCGTAGTTGTACTTCTTAGTCATTAATACCCACTCTTTGTCTCTAATTCGTTCTTGTAAATCTTCCTAATAATGATTTGTACTATACGTACAAATTCAATAACTATGACGTCACATTTTCCCGTCATTAATTTCCCTTCATCATATCTCTAGTATTCAATGTATGAAAATTCTTTAACATCATAATAAAAACTGTACACTCTATAGAAATCATTATTTATGTTATGTAGTATAAATATTATTATTCAACCATATTCATCCATACCGTATGTGCCCATGTACTTTGTATTATATTTCTAACATCTTAATTGTCTATTAATATGAAACACTAACAAAACAAAGTTATAGTAACTGTTTAATTATAATTAACTGTAATACTTTAATTTAATATAATGTAATGTACTTTAATGAAACTGTACTTAATGATGTAATGTACTAAATGACGTAGTCAATGTACTTTAATGGAATTGTTACAATTTACTCAATGTCCGACCCGACATTATGTCGCCATAAGGAATGTAGAATCGGCGATACTGTTGTTATTTTTTTTATTATTATTTTCGTTGGAATAAATTTTGGTGTGCTTTCTACTTTGCCAAATAATTGATGACCTGTTGTTTTTTAAAATCTCAATCATTTTTTTAGATTTAGCTTAATAATGAATCCTGAGTAACTTTTGCCATGTCATGTTTTGTATACATTCTTTCTTCGTTATAAAAGATGAAGTCATGTCTTGCCTAAGCATTTAATTGTAAATCTTAAAACTTTAATTTTTACTCATATGCAGATTTTAGTGTAAAGATGCATAGTTCAATTTCCACTTTTAGTTAACTTGGCAGATCATGATAACATCAGATCTGAAAATATGCAATTTAAGATAAAAATATGGCTTCATCTTCAAATATCTTGTTTATTCGTTTAAACCTTAACACAGCTAAAAGATTTACTTATTTCAAATATTGTGCAAAAATAATGCAGCCTCTTCAACATTTAATAATGATGATGTTAGTAGAATCAGGGTATATAAACCCCACCAATTTCTTCCATGTTTATTCTGATTCCAACTACGAGGCTGAGCATTACCTGTAACAGTTTAGGAGTAAAACACAGAAAGAAAAAGTCTTTATCTTCTCCTTCGAGCCGTGCTCTCTTCAGAAAACTTAGTCATTAGAATCTCCCGATAAGTTACAAGAAGAATCGGCGAGAAACCTCAAAGAATTTAATAAGCCTCTCAGAATCCTCCGAGCCACTAAAGAAGAACTCGGAGAGTAGTATAGAAGAAACTACTGCAAGTAACAGATCCGTTGCTGCCTCCTAACCAGAACCCCCGTCGACTTCGAACCAACCCAGGGCCATAGACGGAAGGGTTAACAGTCTGGCGACCCTGCATCACTGTACACTCTATAGAAGTCATTATTTATATGTTATGTATTATAAATATTATTATTCAACCATATTCATCCATACCGTATGTGCCCATGTACTTTGTATTATATTTCTAACATCTTAATTGTCTATTAATATGAAAGACTGTAACAAAACAAAGTTATAGTAACTGTTTAATTATAATTAACTGTAATACTTTAATTTAATATAATGTAATGTACTTTAATGAAACTGTACTTAATGATGTAATGCACTAAATGACGTAGTCAATGTACTTTAATGGAATTGTAGTTAACGATAATAAATGAATTGGTAATTATAATCATAGTTACAGTAGACCCGCATGATTATATATACTCAAGGTATGGACAAGATGGACTTAAGGTTTATCGCCATGTTTGGACGACTTCACCCTGAAGATGAGCGTATTGCTTGAAACGTTGCGCATTAAAGAAGACACTTTTCATGGCATTTACTCTCCTTCTTGTCATTGGATTTCTCCTAAATATTAAATTAAAGCTTTGTAGAAGCAACCCGCATGATTATATATACTCAAGGTATGGACAACATGGACTTAAGGTTTATCGCCATGTTTGGAAGACTTCACCCTGAAGATGAGCGTATTGCTTGAAACGTTGCGCATTAAAGAAGACACTTTTCATGGCATTTACTCTCCTTCTTGTCATTGGATTTCTCCTAAATATTAAATTAAAGCTTTGTAGAAGCAACCCGCATGATTATATATACTCAAGGTATGGACAAGATGGATTTAAGGTTTATCGCCATGTTTGGAAGACTTCACCCTGAAGGTGAGCGTATTGCTTGAAACGTTGCGCATTAAAGAAGACACTTTTCATGGCATTTACTCTCCTTCTTGTCATTGGGTTTCTCCTAGATATTAAATTAAAGCTTTGTAGAAGCATTCCGCATGATTATATATACTGTACTCAAGGTATGGACAAGATGGACTTAAGGTTTATCGCCATGTTTGGAAGACTTTACCCTGAAGATGAGCGT